>OX451740.1:108534994-109134994 GCA_948472305.1 Vicia faba
AAGAAAATTTGATGAAATATGAAATGAACATAAAACTGAAGAAAATATAAAGTAAATTTGATGAAATCTAAAGTAAACGGAAATTTGAAGAAAATATGATGATATCTAAAGAAAGTATGACGAAATTTGAAGCGAACAAAATCTGAAGAAAACCTCATGAAATTTGAAGTGAATATAAATCTAAAGAAAATCTGATAAAATATAAAAAATTGTTGAAACTTGATGTAAACATAAATCTGTAGAAAATCAGATGGAATTTGAAGAAAAATTGATGAAATTGAAAGGGAAACTTAATCAGAAGAAACTCTGATGAATTATTTAGTGAACACATATCTGAAGAAATTATAATGAAATAGGAAGAAAGTCTGATGAAATTGGAAGCGAACCTAAATCTGAAGAAAATTTGTGAATTTTGTAGTGAAGATATATTTAAAGACACTCTAGTGAATTAGGAAGAAAATATGATGAAAATTGAGGTGAACATAAATCTGAAGGAAATATGATGAATTTTGTAGTGAACATATATCTGAAGAAACTCTAATGAAATAGGAAGAAAATCTGATGAAATTTGAGGTGAACATAAATCTGAAGGAAATATGAAGAATTTTGTAGTGAACATATATCTGAAGAACCTCGAATGAAATAGGAAGAAAATCTGAAGAAATTTGAGGTGAACATAAATCTGAAGGAAATATGATGGAATTTGAAGTTAACATATATCTGAAGAAATTATAATGAAATAGGAAGAAAATCTGTTGACATTTAAGGTGAACATAAATCTGAAGGAAATATGATGAAATTTGAAGTTAACATAAGTCTGAGGAAATTTGAATTGAACATAAATATGCACAGAATCTGATGAACTCTTAAGAAAAATTAACGATTTGTGAAGTAAACATAAATCTTAAGAAAATCTTATGAAACTTGAATTAAATAAATAAATCTAAATAAAATTTGATGAAATATGAAATGAACATAAATCTAAAGAAAATATAAAGTAAATTTTATGAAATCTAAAGTAATCGTAAATTTGAAGAAAATTTGATGATATCTAAAGAATGTATGACGAAATTTGAAGTGAACAAAAATCTGAAGAAAACCTAAAGAAATTTGAAGTGAATATAAATCTAAAGAAAATCTGATGAAATATAAAAAATTGTTGAAAATTGATGTAAACATAAATCTGCAAAAAATCAGATGGAATTTGAAGAAAATTTGATGAAATTGAAAGTGAACCTTAATCAAAAGAAACTCTGATGAATTATTTAGTGAACACATCTCTGAAGAAACTATAATGAAATAGGATTAAAGTCTGTAGAAATTGGAAGCAAACCTAAATCTGAAGAAAATCTGTGAATTTTGTAGTGAAGATATATCTAAAGACACTCTAGTGAATTAGGAAGAAAATCTGATGAAAATTGAAGTGAACATAAATCTCAAGGAAATATGATGAATTTTGTAGTGAACATATATCTGAAGAAACTCTAATGAAATAGGATGAAAATCTGATGAAATTTGAGGTGAAAATAAATCTGAAGGAAAAATGATGAATTTTGTAGTGAACATATATCTGAATAAACTTTAATGAAATAGGAAGAAAATCTGATGAAATTTAAGGTGAACATAAATCTGAAGGAAATATGATGAAATTTGAAGTCAACATTAGTCTGAGGAAATTTGAATTGACCATAAATCTGCACAAAATATGATGAAATCTTAAGAAAATTAACGAATTGTGAAGTAAACATAAATCTTAAGAAAATCTTATGAAACTTGAAGTAAATACATAAATCTAAAGAAAATATAATGACATATGAAATGAACATAAAGATGAAGAAAATATAAAGTAAATTTGATGAAATCTTATGTAATCGTAAATTTGAAGAAAATCTGATAAAATCTAAAGAAAGTCTGATGAAATTTGAAGTGAACAAAAATCTGAAGAAAAGCTCATGAAATTTGAAGTGAATATAAATCTGAAGAAAATCTGATGAAATATAAAAAATTGTTGAAACTTGATGTAAACATAAATTTGTAGAAACTCAGATGGAATTTGTAGAAAATTTGATGAAATTGAAAGTGAACCTTAAACAGAAGAAACTCTAATGAATTATTTAGTGAACACATCTCTGTAGAAACTCTAATGAAATAGGAAAAAAGTCTGCTGAAATTGGAAGCGAACCTAAATCTGAAGAAAATTTGTGAATTTTGTATTGAAGATATATCTAAAGACACTCTAGTGAATTAGGAAGAAAATTTGATGAAAATTGAGGTGAACATAAATCTGAAGGAAATATGATGAATTTTGTTGTGAACATATATCTGAAAAAACTCTAATGAAATAGGAAGAAAATCTGATGAAATTTGAGGTGAACATAAATCTGAAGGAAATGTGATGAATTTTGTAGTGAACATATATCTGAAGAAACTCTAATGAAATAACAAGAAAATCTGACGAAATTTGAGGTGAACATAAATCTGAAGGAAATATGATGGAATTTGAAGTTAACATAAGTCTGACGAAATTTTAATTAAACATAAATCTTCACAAAATCTGACGAAATGTTACGAAAAATTAATGAATTAAGAAGTAAACATGAATCTTAAGAAAACCTTATGAAACTTGAAGTAAATAAATAAATAAATCTAAAGAAAATTTGATGAAATATGAAATGAACATAAATCTGAAGAAAATATAAAGTAAATTTGATGAAATCTAAAGTAATCGTACATTTGAAGAAAATCTGATTAAATCTAAAGAAAGTCTGACGAAATTTGAAGTGAACACAAATCTGAAGAAAACCTCATGAAATTTGAAGTGAATATAAATCTGAGGAAAATCTGATGAAATATAAAAAATTGTTGAAACTTGATGTAAACATAAATCTGTAGAAAATCAGATGGAATTTGAAGAAAATTTGATGAAATTGAATGTGAACCTTAATCAGAAGAAACTCTGATTAATTATTTAGTGAACACATATCTGAAGAAACTCTAATGAAATAGGAAGAAAGTTTGATGAAATTGGAAGCGAACCTAAATCTGAAGAAAATCTGTGAATTTTGTAGTGAAGATATATCTAAAGACACTCTAGTGAATTAGGAAGAAAATCTGATGAAAATTTAGGTGAACATAAATCTGAAGGAAATATGATGAATTTTGTAGTGAACATATATCTGAAGAAACTCTAATGAAATAGGAAGAAAATCTGATGAAATTTGAGGTGAACATAAATCTGAAGGAAATATGAAGAATTTTGTAGTGAACATATATCTGAAGAAACTCTAATGAAATAGGAAGAAAATCTGATGAAATTTAAGGTGAACATAAATCTGAAGGAAATATGAGGGAATTTGAAGTTAACATAAGTCTGATGAAATTTTAATTAAACATAAATTTTCACAAAATCTGATGAAATGTTAAGAAAATTTAATATATTAAGAAGTAAACATGAATCTTAAAAAAATCTTATGAAACTTGAAGTAAATACATAAATCTAAAGAAAATATGATGAAATATGAAATGAACATAAGTCTGAAGAAAATATAAAGTAAATTTGATGAAATCTAAAGTAATCGTACATTTCAAGAAAATCTGATGAAATCTAAAGAACGTCTAACGAAATTTGAAGTGAACAAAAATCTGAAGAAAACCTCATGAAATTTGAAGTGAATATAAATCTGAAGAAAATCTGATGAAATATAAAAAATTGTTGAAACTTGACGTAAACATAAATCTGTAGAAAATCAGATGGAATTTGAAGAAAATTTGATGAAATTGGATGTGAACCTTAATCAGAAGAAACTCTGATTAATTATTTAGTGAACACATATCTGAAGAAACTCTAATGAAATAGGAAGAAAGTCTGATGAAATTGGAAGCGAACCTAAATCTGAAGAAAATCTGTGAATTTTGTAGTGAAGATATATCTAAAGACACTCTAGTGAGTTAGGAAGAAAATCTGATGAAAATTTAGGTGAACATAAATCTGAAGGAAATATGATGAATTTTGTAGTGAACATATATTTGAAGAAACTCTAATGAAATAGGAAGAAAATCTGATGAAATTTGAGGTGAACATAAATCTGAAGGAAATGTGATGAATTTTGTAGTGAACATATATCTGAAGAAACTCTAATGAAATAAGAAGAAAATCTGATGAAATTTGAGGTGAACATAAATCTGAAGGAAATATGATGGAATTTGAAGTTAACATAAGTCTGAGGAAATTTAATTAAACATAAATCTTCAGAAAATCTGATGAAATGTTAAGATAAATTAATGAATTAAGAAGTAAACATGAATCTTAAGAAAATCTTATGAAACTTGAAGTAAATACATAAATCTAAAGAAAATATGATGAAATATGAAATGAACATAAATCTGAAGAAAATATAAAGTAAATTTGATGAAATCTAAAGTAATCGTACATTTGAAGAAAATCTGATGAAATCTAAAGAAAGTCTGACGAAATTTGAAGTGAACACAAATCTGAAGAAAACCTCATGAAATTTGAAGTGAATATAAATCTGAAGAAAATCTGATGAAATATAAAAAATTATTGAAACTTGATATAAACATAAACCTGTAGAAAATCAGATGGAATTTGAAGAAAATTTGATGAAATTGAATGTGAACCTTAATCAGAAGAAACTCTGATTAATTATTTAGTGAACACATATCTGAAGAAACTCTAATGAAATAGGAAGAAAGTCTGATGAAATTGGAAGCGAACCTAAATCTGAAGAAAATATGTGAATTTTGTAGTGAAGATATATCTAAAGACACTCTAGTGAATTAGGAAGAAAATCTGATGAAAATTTAGGTGAACATAAATCTGAAGGAAATATGACTAATTTTGTAGTGAACATGTATCTGAAGAAACTCTAATGAAACAGGAAGAAAATCTGATGAAATTTGAGGTGAACATAAATCTGAAGGAAATGTGATGAATTTTGTAGTGAACATATATCTGAGGAAACTCTAATGAAATAACAAGAAAATCTGACGAAATTTGAGGTGAACATAAATCTGAAGGAAATTTGATGGAATTTGAAGTTAACATAAGTCTGACGAAATTTTAATTAAACATAAATCTTCACAAAATCTGACGAAATGTTACAAAAAATTAATGAATTAAGAAGTAAACATGAATCTTAAGAAAACCTTATGAAACTTGAATTAAATAAATAAATCTAAAGAAAATTTGATGAAATATGAAATGAACATAAATCTGAAGAAAATATAAAGTAAATTTGATGAAATCTAAAGTAATCGTACATTTGAAGAAAATCTGATGAAATCTAAAGAAAGTCTGAAGAAATTTGTAGTGAACACAAATCTGAAGAAAACCTCATGAAATTTGAAGTGAATATAAATCTGAAGAAAATCTGATGAAATATAAAAAATTGTTGAAACTTGATGTAAACATAAATCTGTAGAAAATCAGATGGAATTTGAAGAAAATTTGATGAAATTGAATGTGAACCTTAATCAGAAGAAACTTTGATTAATTATTTAGTGAACACATATCTGAAGAAACTCTAATGAAATAGGGAGAAAGTCTGATGAAATTGGAAGCGAACCTAAATCTGAAGAAAATCTGTGAATTTTGTAGTGAAGATATATCTAAAGACACTCTAGTGAATTAAGAAGAAAATCTGATGAAAATTTAGGTGAACATAAATCTGAAGGAAATATGATGAATTTTGTAGTGAACATGTATCTGAAGAAACTCTAATGAAAAAGGAGGAAAATCTGATGAAATTTGAGGTGAACATAAATCTGAAGGAAATGTGATGAATTTTGTAGTGAACATATATCTGAAGAAACTCTAATGAAATAACAAGAAAATCTGACGAAATTTGAGGTGAACATAAATCTGAACGAAATATGATGGAATTTGAAGTTAACATAAGTCTGACGAAATTTTAATTAAACATAAATCTTCACAAAATCTGACGAAATGTTACGAAAAATTAATGAATTAAGAAGTAAACATGAATCTTAAGAAAACCTTATGAAACTTGAAGTAAATAAATAAATCTAAAGAAAATTTGATGAAATATGAAATGAACATAAATCTGAAGAAAATATAAAGTAAATTTGATGAAATCTAAAGTAATCGTACATTTGAAGAAAATATGATGAAATCTAAAGAAAGTCTGACGAAATTTGAAGTGAACACAAATCTGAAGAAAACCTCATGAAATTTGAAGTGAATATAAATCTGAAGAAAATCTGATGAAATATAAAAAATTGTTGAAACTTGATGTAAACATAAATCTGTAGAAAATCAGATGGAATTTGAAGAAAATTTGATGAAATTGAATGTGAACCTTAATCAGAAGAAACTCTGATTAATTATTTAGTGAACACATATATGAAGAAATTCTAATGAAATAGGAAGAAAGTCTGATGAAATTGGAAGCGAACCTAAATCTGAAGAAAATCTGTGAATTTTGTAGTGAAGATATATCTAAAGACACTCTAGTGAATTAGGAAGAAAATCTGATGAAAATTTAGGTGAACATAAATCTGAAGGAAATATGATGAATTTTGTAGTGAACATATATCTGAATAAACTCTAATGAAATAGGAAGAAAATCTGATGAAATTTGAGGTGAACATAAATCTGAAGGAAATATGAAGAATTTTGTAGTGAACATATATCTGAAGAAACTCTAATGAAATAGGAAGAAAATCTGATGAAATTTAAGGTGAACATAAATCTGAAGGAAATATGATGGAATTTGAAGTTAACATAAGTCTGAGGAAATTTTAATTAAACATAAATTTTCACAAAATCTGATGAAATGTTAAGAAAAATTAATATATTAAGAAGTAAACATGAATCTTAAAAAAATCTTATGAAACTTGAAGTAAATACATAAATCTAAAGAAAATATGATGAAATATGAAATGAACATAAGTCTGAAGAAAATATAAAGTAAATTTGATGAAATCTAAAGTAATCGTACATTTCTAGAAAATCTGATAAAATCTAAAGAACGTCTAACGAAATTTGAAGTGAACAAAAATCTGAAGAAAACAAAATGAAATTTGAAGTGAATATAAATCTGAAGAAAATCTGATGAAATTAAAAAATTGTTGAAACTTGATGTAAACATAAATCTGTAGAAAATCAGATGGAATTTGAAGAAAATTTGATGAAATTGAATGTGAACCTTAATCAGAAGAAACTCTGATTAATTATTTAGTGAACACATATCTGAAGAAACTCTAATGAAATAGGAAGAAAGTCTGATGAAATTGGAAGCGAACCTAAATCTGAAGAAAATCTGTGAATTTTGTAGTGAAGATATATCTAAAGACACTCTAGTGAGTTAGGAAGAAAATCTGATGAAAATTTAGGTGAACTTAAATCTGAAGGAAATATGATGAATTTTGTAGTGAACATATATTTGAAGAAACTCTAATGAAATAGGAAGAAAATCTGATGGAATTTGAGGTGAACATAAATCTGAAGGAAATGTGATGAATTTTGTAGTGAACATATATCTGAAGAAACTCTAATGAAATAAGAAGAAAATCTGATGAAATTTGAGGTGAACATAAATCTGAAGGAAATATGATGGAATTTGAAGTTAACATAAGTCTGAGGAAATTTTAATTAAACATAAATCTTCACAAAATCTGATGAAATGTTAAGATAAATTAATGAATTAAGAAGTAAACATGAATCTTAAGAAAATCTTATGAAACTTGAAGTAAATACATAAATCTAAAGAAAATATGATGAAATATGAAATGAACATAAATCTAAAGAAAATATAAAGTAAATTTGATGAAATCTAAAGTAATCGTACATTTGAAGAAAATCTGATGAAATCTAAAGAAAGTCTGACGAAATTTGAAGTGAACACAAATATGAAGAAAACCTCATGAAATTTGAAGTGAATATAAATCTGAAGAAAATCTGATGAAATATAAAAAATTATTGAAACTTGATGTAAACATAAACCTGTAGAAAATCAGATGGAATTTGAAGAAAATTTGATGAAATTGAAAGTGAACCTTAATCAGAAGAAACTCTGATTAATTATTTAGTGAACACATATCTGAAGAAACTCTAATGAAATAGGAAGAAAGTCTGATGAAATTGGAAGCGAACCTAAATCTGAAGAAAATATGTGAATTTTGTAGTGAAGATATATCTAAAGACACTCTAGTGAATTAGGAAGAAAATCTGATGAAAATTTAGGTGAACATAAATCTAAAGGAAATATGATGAATTTTGTAGTGAACATGTATCTGAAGAAACTCTAATGAAATAGGAAGAAAATCTGATGAAATTTGAGGTGAACATAAATCTGAAGGAAATGTGATGAATTTTGTAGTGAACATATATCTGAAGAAACTCTAATGAAATAAGACGAAAATCTGACGAAATTTGAGGTGAACATAAATCTGAAGGAAATTTGATGGAATTTGAAGTTAACATAAGTCTGACGAAATTTTAATTAAACATAAATCTTCACAAAATCTGACGAAATGTTACGAAAAATTAATGAATTAAGAAGTAAACATGAATCTTAAGAAAACCTTATGAAACTTGAAGTAAATAAATAAATCTAAAGAAAATTTGATGAAGTATGAAATGAACATAAATCTGAAGAAAATATAAAGTAAATTTGATGAAATCTAAAGTAATCCTACATTTGAAGAAAATCTGATGAAATCTAAAGAAAGTCTGACGAAATTTGTAGTGAACACAAATCTGAAGAAAACCTCATGAAATTTGAAGTGAATATAAATCTGAAGAAAATCTGATGAAATATAAAAAATTGTTGAAACTTGATGTAAACATAAATCTGTAGAAAATCAGATGGAATTTGAAGAAAATTTGTTGAAATTGAATGTGAGCCTTAATCAGAAGAAACTCTGATTAATTATTTAGTAAACACATATCTGAAGAAACTCTAATTAAATAGGAAGAAAGTCTGATGAAATTGGAAGCAAACCTAAATCTGAAGAAAATCTGTGAATTTTGTAGTGAAGATATATCTAAAGACGAACTCTAGTGAATTAGGAAGAAAATGTGATGAAAATTTAGGTGAACATAAATCTGAAGGAAATATGATGAATTTTGTAGTGAACATGTATCTGAAGAAACTCTAATGAAACAGGAAGAAAATCTGATGAAATTTGAGGTGAACATATAAATCTGAAGGAAATGTGATGAATTTTGTAGTGAACATATATCTGAAGAAACTCTAATGAAATAAGAAGAAAATCTGACAAAATTTGAGGTGAACATAAATCTGAAGGAAATATGATGGAATTTGAAGTTAACATAAGTCTGACGAAATTTTAATTAAACATAAATCTTCACAAAATCTGACGAAATGTTACGAAAAATTAATGAATTAAGAAGTAAACATGAATCTTAAGAAAACCTTATGAAACTTGAAGTAAATAAATAAATCTAAAGAAAATTTGATGAAATATGAAATGAACATAAATCTGAAGAAAATATAAAGTAAATTTGATGAAATCTAAAGTAATCGTACATTTGAAGAAAATCTGATGAAATCTAAAGAAAGTCTGACGAAATTTGAAGTGAACACAAATCTGAAGAAAACCTCATGAAATTTGAAGTGAATATAAATCTGAAGAAAATCTGATGAAATATAAAAAATTGTTGAAACTTGATGTAAACATAAATCTGTAGAAAATCAGATGGAATTTGAAGAAAATTTGATGAAATTGAATGTGAACCTTAAACAGAAGAAACTCTGATTAATTATTTAGTGAACACATATCTGAAGAAACTCTAATGAAATAGGAAGAAAGTCTGATGAAATTGGAAGCGAACCTAAATCTGAAGAAAATCTGTGAATTTTGTAGTGAAGATATATCTAAAGACACTCTAGTGAGTTAGGAAGAAAATCTGATGAAAATTTAGGTGAACTTAAATCTGAAGGAAATATGATGAATTTTGTAGTGAACATATATTTGAAGAAACTCTAATGAAATAGGAAGAAAATCTGATGGAATTTGAGGTGAACATAAATCTGAAGGAAATGTGATGAATTTTGTAGTGAACATATATCTGAAGAAACTCTAATGAAATAAGAAGAAAATCTGATGAAATTTGAGGTGAACATAAATCTGAAGGAAATATGATGGAATTTGAAGTTAACATAAGTCTGAGGAAATTTTAATTAAACATAAATCTTCACAAAATCTGATGAAATGTTAAGATAAATTAATGAATTAAGAAGTAAACATGAATCTTAAGAAAATCTTATGAAACTTGAAGTAAATACATAAATCTAAAGAAAATATGATGAAATATGAAATGAACATAAATCTAAAGAAAATATAAAGTAAATTTGATGAAATCTAAAGTAATCGTACATTTGAAGAAAATCTGATGAAATCTAAAGAAAGTCTGACGAAATTTGAAGTGAACACAAATCTGAAGAAAACCTCATGAAATTTGAAGTGAATATAAATCTGAAGAAAATCTGATGAAATATAAAAAATTATTGAAACTTGATGTAAACATAAACCTGTAGAAAATCAGATGGAATTTGAAGAAAATTTGATGAAATTGAATGTGAACCTTAATCAGAAGAAACTCTGATTAATTATTTAGTGAACACATATCTGAAGAAACTCTAATGAAATAGGAAGAAAGTCTGATGAAATTGGAAGCGAACCTAAATCTGAAGAAAATATGTGAATTTTGTAGTGAAGATATATCTAAAGACACTCTAGTGAATTAGGAAGAAAATCTGATGAAAATTTAGGTGAACATAAATCTGAAGGAAATATGATGAATTTTGTAGTGAACATGTATCTGAAGAAACTCTAATGAAACAGGAAGAAAATCTGATGAAATTTGAGGTGAACATAAATCTGAAGGAAATGTGATGAATTTTGTAGTGAACATATATCTGAAGAAACTCTAATGAAATAAGACGAAAATCTGACGAAATTTGAGGTGAACATAAATCTGAAGGAAATTTGATGGAATTTGAAGTTAACATAAGTCTGACGAAATTTTAATTAAACATAAATCTTCACAAAATCTGACGAAATGTTACGAAAAATTAATGAATTAAGAAGTAAACATGAATCTTAAGAAAACCTTATGAATCTTGAAGTAAATAAATAAATCTAAAGAAAATTTGATGAAGTATGAAATGAACATAAATCTGAAGAAAATATAAAGTAAATTTGATGAAATCTAAAGTAATCGTACATTTGAAGAAAATCTGATAAAATCTAAAGAAAGTCTGACGAAATTTGTAGTGAACACAAATCTGAAGAAAACCTCATGAAATTTGAAGTGAATATAAATCTGAAGAAAATCTGATGAAATATAAAAAATTGTTGAAACTTGATGTAAACATAAATCTGTAGAAAATCAGATGGAATTTGAAGAAAATTTGATGAAATTGAATGTGAACCTTAATCAGAAGAAACTCTGATTAATTATTTAGTGAACACATATCTGAAGAAACTCTAATGAAATAGGAAGAAAGTCTGATGAAATTGGAAGCGAACCTAAATCTGAAGAAAATCTGTGAATTTTGTAGTGAAGATATATCTAAAGACGAACTCTAGTGAATTAGGAAGAAAATGTGATGAAAATTTAGGTGAACATAAATCTGAAGGAAATATGATGAATTTTGTAGTGAACATGTATCTGAAGAAACTCTAATGAAACAGGAAGAAAATCTGATGAAATTTGAGGTGAACATAAATCTGAAGGAAATGTGATGAATTTTGTAGTGAACATATATCTGAAGAAACTCTAATGAAATAAGAAGAAAATCTGATGAAATTTGAGGTGAACATAAATCTGAAGGAAATATGATGGAATTTGAAGTTAACATAAGTCTGACGAAATTTTAATTTAACATAAATCTTCACAAAATCTGACGAAATGTTACGAAAAAATAATGAATTAAGAAGTAAACATGAATCTTAAGAAAACCTTATGAAACTTGAAGTAAATAAATAAATCTAAAGAAAATTTGATGAAATATGAAATGAACATAAATCTGAAGAAAATATAAAGTAAATTTGATGAAATCTAAAGTAATCGTACATTTGAAGAAAATCTGATGAAATCTAAAGAAAGTCTGACGAAATTTGAAGTGAACACAAATCTGAAGAAAACCTCATGAAATTTGAAGTGAATATAAATCTGAAGAAAATCTGATGAAATATAAAAAATTGTTGAAACTTGATGTAAACATAAATCTGTAGAAAATCAGATGGAATTTGAAGAAAATTTGATGAAATTGAATGTGAACCTTAATCAGAAGAAACTATGATTAATTATTTAGTGAACACATATCTGAAGAAACTCTAATGAAATAGGAAGAAAGTCTGATGAAATTGGAAGCGAACCTAAATCTGAAGAAAATCTGTGAATTTTGTAGTGAAGATATATCTAAAGACACTCTAGTGAATTAGGAAGAAAATCTGATGAAAATTTAGGTGAACATAAATCTGAAGGAAATATGATGAATTTTGTAGTGAACATATATCTGAAGAAACTCTAATGAAATAGGAAGAAAATCTGATGAAATTTGAGGTGAACATAAATCTGAAGGAAATATGAAGAATTTTGTAGTGAACATATATCTGAAGAAACTCTAATGAAATAGGAAGAAAATCTGATGAAATTTAAGGTGAACATAAATCTAAAGGAAATATGATGGAATTTGAAGTTAACATAAGTCTGAGGAAATTTTAATTAAACATAAATCTTCCCAAAATCTGACGAAATGTTAAGAAAAATTAATGAATTAAGAAGTAAACATGAATCTTAAGAAAACCTTATGAAACTTGAAGTAAATAAATAAATCTAAAGAAAATTTGATGAAATATGAAATGAACATAAATCTGAAGAAAATATAAAGTAAATTTGATGAAATCTAAAGTAATCGTACATTTGAAGAAAATCTGATGAAATCTAAAGAAAGTCTGACGATATTTGAAGTGAACACAAATCTGAAGAAAACCTCATGAAATTTGAAGTAAATATAAATCTGAAGAAAATCTGATGAAATATAAAAAATTGTTGAAACTTGATGTAAACATAAATCTGTAGAAAATCAGATGGAATTTGAAGAAAATTTGATGAAATTGAATGTGAACCTTAATAAGAAGAAACTCTGATTAATTATTTAGTGAACACATATCTGAAGAAACTCTAATGAAATAGGAAGAAAGTCTGATGAAATTGGAAGCGAACCTAAATCTGAAGAAAATTTGTGAGTTTTGTAGTGAAGATATATCTAAAGACACTCTAGTGAATTAGGAAGAAAATATGATGAAAATTTAGGTAAACATAAATCTGAAGGAAATATGATGAATTTTGTAGTGAACATATATCTGAAGAAACTCTAATGAAATAGGAAGAAAATCTGATGAAATTTGAGGTGAACATAAATCTGAAGGAAATATGAAGAATTTTGTAGTGAACATATATCTGAAGAAACTCTAATGAAATAGGAAGAAAATCTGATGAAATTTAAGGTGAACATAAATCTGAAGGAAATATGATGGAATTTGAAGTTAACATAAGTTTGAGGAAATTTTAATTAAACATAAATTTTCACAAAATCTGATGAAATGTTAAGAAAAATTAATATATTAAGAAGTAAACATGAATCTTAAAAAAATCTTATGAAACTTGAAGTAAATACATAAATCTAAAGAAAATATGATGAAATATGAAATGAACATAAGTCTGAAGAAATATAAAGTAAATTTGATGAAATCTAAAGTAATCTTACATTTCAAGAAAATCTGATGAAATCTAAAGAAAGTCTAACGAAATTTGAAGTGAACAAAAATCTGAAGAAAACCTCATGAAATTTGAAGTGAATATAAATCTGAATAAAATCTGATGAAATATAAAAAATTGTTGAAACTTGATGTAAACATAAATCTGTAGAAAATCAGATGAAATTTGAAGAAAATTTGATGAAATTGAATGTGAACCTTAATCAGAAGAAACTCTGATTAATTATTTAGTGAACACATCTCTGAAGAAACTCTAATGAAATAGGAAGAAAGTCTGATGAAATTGGAAGTGAACCTAAATCTGAAGAAAATCTGTGAATTTTGTAGTGAAGATATATCTAAAGACACTCTAGTGAATTAGGAAGAAAATCTAATGAAAATTTAGGTGAACATAAATCTGAAGGAAATATGATGAATTTTGTAGTGAACATATATCTGAAGAAACTCTAATGAAATAAGAAGAAATTCTGATGAAATTTGAGGTGAACATAAATCTGAAGGAAATGTGATGAATTTTGTAGTGAACATATATCTGAAGAAACTCTAATGAAATAAGAATAAAATCTGATGAAATTTGAGGTGAACATAAATCTGAAGGAAATATGATGGAATTTGAAGTTAACATAAGTCTGAGGAAATTTTAATTAAACATAAATTTTCACAAAATCTGATGAAATGTTAAGAAAAATTAATATATTAAGTAAACATGAATCTTAAAAAAATCTTATGAAACTTGAAGTAAATACATAAATCTAAAGAAAATATAATGAAATATGAAATGAACATAAGTCTGAAGAAATATAAAGTAAATTTGATGAAATCTAAAGTAATCTTACATTTCAAGAAAATCTAATGAAATCTAAAGAAAGTCTAACGAAATTTGAAGTGAACAAAAATCTGAAGAAAACCTCATGAAATTTGAAGTGAATATAAATCTGAAGAAAATCTGATGAAATATAAAAAATTGTTGAAACTTGATGTAAACATAAATCTGTAGAAAATCAGATGGAATTTGAAGAAAATTTGATGAAATTGAATGTGAACCTTAATCAGAAGAAACTCTGATTAATTATTTAGTGAACACATCTCTGAAGAAACTCTAATGAAATAGGAAGAAAGTCTGATGAAATTGGAAGTGAACCTAAATCTGAAGAAAATCTGTGATATTTGTAGTGAAGATATATCTAAAGACACTCTAGTGAATTAGGAAGAAAATCTAATGAAAATTTAGGTGAACATAAATCTGAAGGAAATATGATGAATTTTGTAGTGAACATATATCTGAAGAAACTCTAATGAAATAAGAAGAAATTCTGATGAAATTTGAGGTGAACATAAATCTGAAGGAAATGTGATGAATTTTGTAGTGAACATATATCTGAAGAAACTCTAATGAAATAAGAAGAAAATCTGATGAAATTTGAGGTGAACATAAATCTGAAGGAAAAATGATGGAATTTGAAGTTAACATAAGTCTGACGAAATTTTAATTAAACATAAATTTTCACAAAATCTGATGAAATGTTAAGAAAAATTAATATATTAAGAAGTAAACATGAATTTTAAAAAAATCTTATGAAACTTGAAGTAAATACATAAATCTAAAGAAAATATGATGAAATATGAAATGAACATAAGTCTGAAGAAAATATAAAGTAAATTTGAAGAAATCTAAAGTAATCGTACATTTCAAGAAAATCTGATGAAATCTAAAGAAAGTCTAACGAAATTTGAAGTGAACAAAAATCTGAAGAAAACCTCATGAAATTTGAAGTGAATATAAATCTGAAGAAAATCTGATGAAATATAAAAAATTGTTGAAACTTGATGTAAACATAAATCTGTAGAAAATCAGATGGAATTTGAAGAAAATTTGATGAAATTGAATGTGAACCTTAATCTGAAGAAACTCTGATTAATTATTTAGTGAACACATATATGAAGAAACTCTAATGAAATAGGAAGAAAGTCTGATGAAATTGGAAGCGAACCTAAATCTGAAGAAAATCTGTGAATTTTGTAGTGAAGATATATCTAAAGACACTCTAGTGAATTAGGAAGAAAATCTAATGAAAATTTAGGTGAACATAAATCTGAAGGAAATATGATGAATTTTGTAGTGAACATATATCTGAAGAAACTCCAATGAAATAGGAAGAAAATCTGATGAAATTTGAGGTGAACATAAATCTGAAGGAAATATGAAGAATTTTGTAGTGAACATATATCTGAAGAAACTCTAATGAAATAGGAAGAAAATCTGATGAAATTTAAGGTGAACATAAATCTGAAGGAAATATGATGGAATTTGAAGTTAACATAAGTCTGAGGAAATTTTAATTAAACATAAATTTACACAAAATCTGATGAAATGTTAAGAAAAATTAATATATTAAGAAGTAAACATGAATCTTAAAAAAATCTTATGAAACTTGAAGTAAATACATAAATCTAAAGAAAATATGATGAAATATGAAATGAACATAAGTCTGAAGAAAATAGAAAGTAAATTTGATGAAATCTAAAGTAATCGTACATTTCAAGAAAATCTGATGAAATCTAAAGAAAGTCTAACGAAATTTGAAGTGAACAAAAATCTGAAGAAAACCTCATGAAATTTGAAGTGAATATAAATCTGAAGAAAATCTGATGAAATATAATAAATTGTTGAAACTTGATGTAAACATAAATCTGTCGAAAATCAGATGGAATTTGAAGAAAAATTGATGAAATTGAATGTGAACCTTAATCTGAAGAAACTCTGATTAATTATTTAGTGAACACATCTCTGAAGAAACTCTAATGAAATAGGAAGAAAGTCTGATGAAATTGGAAGCGAACCTAAATCTGAAGAAAATCTGTGAATTTTGTAGTGAAGATATATCTAAAGACACTCTAGTGAATTAGGAAGAAAATCTAATGAAATTTGAGGTGAACATAAATCTGAAGGAAATATGATGAATTTTGTAATGAACATATATCTGAAGAAACTTTAATGAAATAAGAAGAAAATCTGATGAAATTTGAGGTGAACATAAATCTGGAGGAAATGTGATGAATTTTGTAGTGAACATATATCTGAAGAAACTCTAATGAAATAAGAAGAAAATCTGATGAAATTTGAGGTGAACATAAATCTGAAGGAAATATGATGGTTGAAGTTAACATAAGTCTGAGGAAATTTTAATTAAACATAAATTTTCACAAAATCTGATGAAATGTTAAGAAAAATTAATATATTAAGAAGTAAACATGAATCTTAAAAAAATCTTATGAAAATTGAATTAAATACATAAATCTAAAGAAAATATGATGAAATATGAAATGAACATAAGTCTGAAGAAAATATAAAGTAAATTTGATGAAATCTAAAGTAATCGTACATTTCAAGAAAATCTGATGAAATCTAAAGAAAGTCTAACGAAATTTGAAGTGAACAAAAATCTGAAGAAAACCTCATGAAATTTGTAGTGAATATAAATCTGAAGAAAATCTGATGAAATATAAAAAATTGTTGAAACTTGATGTAAAGATAATTCTGTAGAAAATCAGATGGAATTTGAAGAAAATTTGATGAAATTGAATGTGAACCTTAATCAGAAGAAACTCTGATTAATTATTTAGTGAACACATCTCTGAAGAAACTCTAATGAAATAGGAAGAAAGTCTGATGAAATTCGAAGCGAAACTAAATCTGAAGAAAATCTGTGAATTTTGTAGTGAAGATATATCTAAAGACACTCTAGTGAATTAGGAAGAAAATCTAATGAAAATTTAGGTGAACATAAATCTGAAGGAAATATGATGATTTTGTAGTGAACATATATCTGAAGAAACTCTAATGAAATAAGAAGAAAATCTGATGAAATTTGAGGTGACATAAATCTGAAGCAAATGTGATGAATTTTGTAGTGAACATATATCTGAAGACACTCTAATGAAATAAGAAGAAAATCTGAGGAAATTTGAGGTGAACATAAATCTGAAGGAAATATGATGGAATTTGAAGTTAACATAAGTCTGAGGAAATTTTAATTAAACATAAATCTTCATAAAATCTGATGAAATGTTAAGAACAATTAATGAATTAAGAAGTAAACATGAATCTTAAGAAAATCTTATGAAACTTGAAGTAAATACATAAATCTAAAGAAAATATGATGAAATATGAAATGAACATAAATCTGAAGAAAATATATAGTAAATTTGATGAAATCTAAAGTAATCGTACATTTGAAGAAAACTTGATGAAATCTAAAGAAAGTTTGACGAAATTTGAAGTCAACAAAAATCTGAAGAAAACCTCATGAAATTTGAAGTGAATATAAATCTGAAGAAAATCTGATGAAATATAAAAAATTGTTGAAACTTGATGTAAACATATATCTGTAGAAAATCAGATGGAATTTGAAGAAAATTTGATGAAATTGAATGTGAACCTTAATCAGAAGAAACTCTGATTAATTATTTAGTGAACACATATCTGAAGAAACACTAATGAAATAGGAAGAAAGTCTGATGAAATTGGAAGCGAACCTAAATCTGAAGAAAATATGTGAATTTTGTAGTGAAGATATATCTAAAGACACTCTAGTGAATTAGGAAGAAAATCTGATGAAAATTTAGGTGAACATAAATCTGAAGGAAATATGATGAATTTTGTAGTGAACATATATCTGAAGAAACTCTAATGAAATAGGAAGAAAATCTGATGAAATTTGAGGTGAACATAAATCTGAAGGAAATGTGATGAATTTTGTAGTGAACATATATCTGAAGAAACTCTAATGAAATAAGAAGAAAATCTGATGAAATTTAAGGTGAACATAAATATGAAGGAAATATGATGGAATTTGAAGTTAACATAAGTCTGAGGAAATTTTAATTAAACATAAATCTTCACAAAATCTGATGAAATGTTAAGAAAAATTAATGAATTAAGAAGTAAACATGAATCTTAAGAAAACCTTATGAAACTTGAAGTAAATAAATACATCTAAATAAAATTTGATGAAATATGAAATGAACATAAATCTGAAGAAAATATAAAGTAAATTTGATGAAATCTAAAGTAATCGTAAATTTGAAGAAAATATGATGATATCTAAAGAAAGTATGACGAAATTTGAAGTGAACAAAAATCTTAAGAAAAGCTCATGAAATTTGAAGTGAATATAAATCTAAAGAAAATCTGATAAAATGTAAAAAATTGTTGAAACTTGATGTAAACATAAATCTGTAGAAAATCAGATGGAATTTGAAGAAAATTTGATGAAATTGAAAGTGAACCTTAATCAGAAGAAACTCTGATTAATTATTTAGTGAACACATATCTGAAGAAACTCTAATGAAATAGGAAGAAAGTCTGATGAAATTGGAAGCGAATCTAAATCTGAAGAAAAACTGTGAATTTTGAGTGAAGATATATCTAAAGACACTCTAGTTAATTAGGAAGAAAATATGATGAAAATTGGGGTGACCATAAATTTGAAAGAAATATGATGAATTTTGAGGTGAACATATATCTGAAGAAACTCTAATGAAATAGGAAGAAAATCCGATGAAATTTGAGGTGAACATAAATCTGAAGGAAATATGATGAATTTTGTAGTGAACATATATCTGAAGAAACTCTAATGAAATAAGAAGAAAATCTGATGAAATTTGAGGTGAACATAAATCTGAAGGAAATATGATATAATTTGAAGTTAAGATAAGTCTAAGGAAATTTGAATTAAACATAAATCTTCACAAAATCTGATGAAATGTTAAGAAAAATTAATGAATTGTGAAGTAAACATGAATCTTAAGAAAATCTTATGAAACTTGAAGTAAATAAATAAATATAATGAAAATTTGATGAAATATGAAATGAACATAAATCTGAAAGTTGCAAGTGAATAAGAAAGTTGTCCACATTTTGTGGGCAGAAAGAAACTCTGCTGAAACCTTAAATCTCTTTTCTTCTTTAATCTTCTTTTATTTTCATTATTATTGTATGGTGATAACAATCTTGTTCATCAAGATTGATAGAAATTCATCATAAGAATTTGTGGATTTCCAACGTCTAGTATCAAGAGCTCTGCTTGAGAGATCAAGGGAAAAAGAAGAGAAACACGATGGCTATGAATTATTCAAACGAGCATTTTCTAAAAAATCTTACAATTCTTAAAACTAATTAATATGAGAATTGGTGCAAGTAGATGAATGTTGTGTTTTGTTGTCAAGAGCTTTGAAATCTTGTGAAATATGGGTTAAAACCGCTTGAAGAAGACGCCTCATAAGAAGAAAAGGAAAAATACAAAGAATCAAAGAAGAAAAATTATAAAGCTCTCTTTGTAATTCATCAACGTCTGAGTCTAGACAATTTTGAAAAGGTTAGTGATGTAGAATCTGCAAAAGAAGCCTGGGAGATTCTAAATAAATGTTTTGGAGGTGAAGAAAAGGTTAAAGAGGTGAAGTTACAAACTCACAACAGAATGTATGAATTGCTTCAGATGAAAGATAACAAGAGCATATCTGATTTCTTTACTAGGGTTACGAAACTAGTGAATCAAATCAAAATTTGTGGAGAGACGCTAACAAAAAGATAAGTTATTTCAAATATCTTGAGATCTTTGGCTCCAAAGTTCGACTATGTGGTAGTTCCATAGAAGAGTCAAAGGAAATGTCAAAGGAAGACCTTCAAGGGACACTTGAATGTCATGACCAAAGAATGGCTGAAAGAGCTACATGAAAGTCGAAGAGTGATGTGGCTTTGCAGGCTCAATCAGCAAAAGATAACAAAGGCAAAGGAAAGTGGTTCAACAATAAAGGTAGAGGAGGCTACAACAATTCGACTAGTGGAGGAAACCAACATGAAGAAAACGTGTCGAATCATAGAAGACCATACCAAGGAAACCAAAGAGGTGGTGTTTCAAATAGAGGAAGAGGTGGTGGTCGAAAGCATGACAAGAGTCACATTCAATGTTTCAATTGTCAGAAGTATGGTCATTATTCAAGTGATTATTCATAAATGCGAAATAATCAAGAAAGTAATGCAAAGTTAGAAAAGTATGAAGAAGAAAAGATGACGTTGATGATCACAACAAAAGATAAAGATAAATTCAAGGATCAATGGTACTTGGATCCAGGATGCTCATCATACATGTCTGGAAGGAAATATTGATTTGTCAACATAAAACCCTCAACAAATAACGTGGTAAAATTTTCAAATTACAATATCCTAGAAGCTTAAGGTATTTGTGATGTTATAATTATGAGGAAAGATGGAAAGAGGTCAGTAATTTCCAATATGTTGTACATACCAGGCATGAGAAGCAATTTAATCAGTATATGGCAGTTGGTCAAAAAGAATTACAAAGTGTTGGTCAAAGAAAAGATGATTAGAGTCGTCGATGCAAGAGGATGATTAATCTTAAAGGATCCCATGTCTCAAAATAAAACCATCCAGGTCGAACTTAATGTGATGGAGCACAAGTTCCTTTTAACTGCAGCTAACAGAGACTAATAGATATGGCACTATCGACTAGGCAATCTCAACTTCAGAGACATCAAAGATTGGAAAAGAATAAATTTGGTTTCAGGATTGCTAGAAATCTACATTCCGAATGAGGTGTGTGAGGAATGTGTGCAAGAAAAGTGGCGCAAGAATAGCCTTAACAAGGATGCAGGAAGCAAGTCGAAAGCTATTGTTGAAATCATATACTCTGATGTATGTGGACCAAACCCGGTGGATTCGAATGAATGTAATAAGTACTTTGTTACATTCAAAGATGATATTAGTCGAAAACTGTTGACTTACCTGATCAAGAAGAAAAGTGAAGTGATTGAGGTATTTTCCAAGTTTAAGTCTATGGTCGAAAGATAAAGTGGCTGAAAGCTCAAAGTTTTGATAACTGATGGTGGTGGAGAGTATGTGTCGAAATACTTCGACAGATAATGTAAAAAATAAGGGATTAAGCATGAGGTGGTCCCTCCCTACACTCTACAGCAGAATGGAACTGCAGAAAGAAAGAATTGAACCATCATGAATATGGTGACAAGTATGTTTAAAGGAAAGCATTTACCTAAAGAGTTTTGGGGGGAAGCTGTGTCGATAACAACATATATTTTGAACAGATGTCGGATGAAGAAGCTAGAAGGAACAACTCCAGAAGAATGTTGGTCTAGTGTAAAGCCTAGCTTGAATCATCTTAAGGTATTTGGATCTATTGCACATAGACATGTGTTAGATCAGTTGAGAAGAAAACTCGATGATAGGTCGAGTAAAATGATCCTAGTTAGATATCATTCAAGATGAGGTTACAAGTTGTTCGACCCAGTGAACAAGCCAATTGTGATTAGCATGGACATGATCATAGATGAGCTTAAGGAATGAGATTGGACAGAAAATGTTAAGAAAGATTTAGTAAGAATCTTATTCGAAGAACTAGCAGTTGAAGTCGAATGAAAAGTTCGACAAGAGGAAGTTATAGATCAACCTGGACAAATCAGACCTTAGAGAACAAGACACATGCATGCAAGGTTTCAAATTGTGTTATTACATCAGATGATGTGGTCAATAATGAAGGTGAGTTGGTACATTATGCTTTCTATACAGATGTCGAACATGTCAATGCAACTGAAGCATTGAAAGATTCGAAGTGGGTGAAAGAAATGAATGAAGAAGTGAATTGCATCAAAGACAACAACACCTGGTCACTTGTTGAATTTCCTCAAGGAAAGAAGGAAATCAATGTGAAGTGGGTATACAAGGTGAAGTTGAATCCCAAAGGGGAAGAAACTAGACACAAGGCAATACTTGTGGCGAAAGGATTTCTTCAGAAGGAAGGAATTGACTTTGATGAAGTCTTTTCACCTGTGGCTAGAATCGAGCCAATCAGGTTGGTTATTGGTATAGTAGAAATGAATAGTTGGCTCATATGTCAGATGGACGTAAAATATGCATTTCTGAATGGACCCTTAGACGAAGAAGTCTATGTTGCAAAACTAATTGATTTTGTGAAGCATGGCGAAGAGAGAAAGGTGTACATGATGCATAAAGCCAAGAATGAATTGAATAAAGTTCCAAGAGCTTGGAATAAGAAGATACATAGCTATCTAAAGGAAAAGGAATTTTTGAAGTGCACAACTGAACATGGAGTATATGTAAGAAGAAGAAATTTTGAATTGCTTATATTATGTCTCTATGTCGATGACTTGTTAATAACAAGTAGCTCAAAGAAGGAGATCGAAGACTTCATAGGTGATCTCAACAAGGAATTCGAAATGTCTGATCTGGGTGACATTTCATATTTCCTTGGAATCAAATTCTACAAGAGTAGTAGAGGTTTGATGATGCATCAAAGAAGATATGCTGGGGAAATTCTCAAGAGATTTAAGATGAAAGAATGCAACTCGACATCGACACCTGCTAAACCAAGGTTGTAACTGTCAAAAGATTCAGAAGAAGATGATGTCGACCCAACCCAATACAGAAGAATTATTGGGTTATTACAATACCTTTGTCACACAAGGTCTGACTTAGCATACAATGTAAGTATGGTGAGTAGATTCATGCAGAAGCCAAAGGTATCACACCTAGCAGTGCCGAAGAGGATATTAAGGTATCTGAAAGGAACTCTTGACTATGAAATTTTATTTCCTGCAGTTGATAAAGAAAAATAATGCAAGTTAGTCGGATACACTAATTTAAGTTGGTGTAGTGATATTGAGGTTTTAAAATCCACAACAGAATATGTGTTCATGCTAGGTGGTGCACAAGTTGCTTGGATTTCGAGAAAGGAACCAATAGTGGCATTATCATCATGAAAAGCAGAGTACATAGTTGCTTCTCTTTGTGCATGCCAAGCAACATGGATGGTGAATTTGGTCAAAGAAATCATAAGGAAAATCATGGAGAAATTACCATGAAGATCATCAACATGTCATCTATCAATATGGCAAAGAATCCAATAGCACATGGTTGAAGCAAGCACATCGAAATGAGGTTCAGCTATCTTCAAGAGCAGGTAGCTGATGGGAAGATGAATTTGGAACACTTCAGAATTGAGAATCAGATTGCAGACATTATGACGAAGGGCGTGCACGTCGAAGTACTCAGAAGACTAAGAGCTAGGATGAATATAGATAGGTTAGACACAATCAATTAGGTGGTATGTTGAAAGTTTAATTCCTTGTGTTAGAAGCGGGTTATTGCTCGACACAAGGTGTGTCGAAATAGGCTTAGTCTGTTGTAGTATGTTGAGTTGTGTTAGGTGTGTCGAAGTAGTTGCTACACACATATTTGATTTAGATTTGATTTAGTTCTAAAATAAGTATTTTAGGATTTTATAGTTTTGGGATTTTTGGCTTAGGGAGATAACAAGCTCAATCATAAATAGAGATAGTAACCCCTATTTTTGTAATCAATTCATTCATTCATAGTATTTGCAGTTGCAAGTGAATAAGAAAGTTTTCCATAATTTGTAGGTAGAGAGAAACTTTGCAGAAACCCTAAATCACTTTTCTTCTTTAATATTATTTTCTTTTAATTGTTATTGTGTGGTGATAACAATCTTGTTCATCAAGATTGATATAAATTCATCATAGGATGTGGTGTATTTCCAACAAGAACGTATATTAACCGAACTTCTATAGATTCAATCTGTCTTTCAAGAGGTGTATGTGTAAGAACAGGAACTGGTATCTTTTGTATCTTAATTACCTTTCTGTATTAATTATGATTTTTATTTCTGAAAAAGGGGGAGAAATTAAAATGATTTTGATGACATTTATTTTCATAACCTTTAACTCACATATAAAATGTTGTTTCTACTAACTGTTTGTTTGATGTTTCAATCCATGAACTTTGAAAAAGTTCACTAAGCATTCTAAAGACAGGTTAAAGATGATGAAGATCCTGATGGCTAAGTTTGATCACCTTTATGGATGAAATAAAATCCGATTTGATATACAAGAAGTTGCACACTTTGTGAATATATGAATATTCAAACGGATGTACCAAACACAATTCAGAAGTTATAAACTTACTGAAAGTAAGGTAATCTTGCTTGATATCATAGTGTTCAGAAGTTAAGAACTTTCTGAAAGTTTGGAATTCAGACTTAAAGCTTTAGAAGTTGTTCTCTCCTAAAAGTAAGTCAAGTTAACATTATGATGCATGCTCTCATACAAAGATGCCACTCAGAAGTTGTGCTCTGAAACTTTTGCTTCTTCAATGTATGTTCTATTCAGAAGTTATGAATTTTTTGAATGTATGACATATTAGAAAATATCATGTCAAATGTTGATACTTAAGAAGTAGTGATCTTCTCCAGAAGTATAGTGTTTTGGTTGTGATATCAAAATCAAGAAAAAGAAGTGTTGATACATGATGTGTGGCATTATTCAATCAGATTCTAAATCAAGTTTTAATTCTTCATCAAGTGCTGATAGTAACCAGGTTCTGAGATGAAGACCAGGTTCTCTAGTCAGACTCTGATGAGTTATTGTAGGGAAATGTTACTTCTCTATCTCTATGTTCTGAAAACTCAAAATTTATTTTATGAGTCTTAGGCTCAGGGGAGACTCTGAACAAGAATAAATGAAATTTTGGGATTAACAGATTCAGGGGGACAGATAACACAAAAAGTCATAGCATATTCCACTCGACTTACATAGATAAAGTTTCCAATTTTTCGTTTATTATGCTGCATTATGTCTCTATTTGTAGTATTTGTAGCATTTTTCAGGTATTTACTTTCTGCAAAGCCTGCATCAGAAAAGGAAGAAAAATGTTGGAGAAATGAAGAAGAAATGGCAGTTTAGCAGGAAAATGCAGAAGATTATGTATCAGAAGCCTGTGACGGTCGTCACAGCTTCCTGGTGGTCTTCACAAGGTTAGGAGATGTGCCCCTCAGCAAACAAAGCCTGACGGTCGGAACGAAGCAATAATACATGCCCCACGTAATGAAATACGTCCCACTCGCCACAATGCACAAAGTCTCTACTTTGTTTCAGTTACTTACGAAGTCTTCGTGAGAAGCACTTTTTCCTCCGGTTTTCCCTACACGTACGCGGAACGGGAATGAAGTAATTGTCCCTGTTTCTCCTCAACAAATGAATCTATAAAGGAAGACGGTTATCAAAGAAAGGATCTCGGGCACAGCCTCTCCAGAATTTATTTTTCTTCTGCATTACTGAACTTGTTATTATCATTCCAATCTACAGAATTGAGCATTTTTATTTTCATTTTAGAATTCCTTAAGAAAAAAGAACTGATCACCATTAAAGAAATATTTCTCCACACCAGAGGAGTGTTGCACCATTAGTTTCCTTCTCTGCTTTCAGAATTTTGCTTAGGATTATTTATTTTTTTGCAAGTTATTTTGTTCTGAGGCTAATCCTGCAGGCTTGTGGAGGATAGCATAATGCAGTATATTCTTTCAGTGTTTTATTCCAGGTTTAATATTTAATTAATATAATTTATTTATTTTACCACAATTATATTATTGTATGTGTGTTCTTATTTTATGTTATTACGCAATAAAACCATGTTCAGCTAATTATCCTGATACCGGTATGTGAGGTCATAAACCGAAGGGGTTCGGTAATTAATTGGTATAAATATTTACAAAAAGACTTTTCTGGTTTTGGTTTCCAATTTCAATATTAAATTGTTTTTTACGAGAATAAAAGACAGACTACGGATAAAATCAACAGAGCAACAATTTGAGATATTAACCGGATAGTGGTGATTGAACATTAATTTTAAATACAGCGAGAGTGCTTTAAAATTAATTGGACTCTATTTGTTTTCAAAAAATAATTTTAAATTTTTAATGACACAGCGAGAGCTCTCATTTGAGTTTAATAATATGGCTTGAATTGATAGAACGATAGTGTGAGACAAAGGTTTTTAAATTAATAGTTTCCACTGAAACAGTATTTTAATACTTAAAATTGTGCCAATGATTTATAGAATCCCTAAAGTCGACAAATTACATATCGGTGTCCCGCTATCAATTATTAGATCTTAGAACTATTCCCGTTTAAACCCCAACATCCAAATCTTATTATTAGCCTTAGCTTTACACAGTGACCCTAGATAATAGTAGTTTGACCATCAGAATTTATGGGTTCAATAACTTTTAAAACTACGCGGTTAGACTGTGCACTTGCAGTCACTACACCCGGTAGACTCTCAAAGTCACGATCAAGTTTTTGGCGCCATTGTCGGGGACTGATTTAGTCAATACTATGAATCCTTTGTTATGCAGTATAGACTAAGGCAACCAATTTTAATTTATTTTATCCGTTGATTGTATGCCAAACACTCTCTCTCAAGGCAAAGATCTAGAGCAACCAATTGACGAAGTCAAGCGCTTCGTTATTATAAGGCGTCGAATTAGAGAATATCAGATTAAGTAAAATCTTCCCGAAACCACTCTTTCCAACTATTCTCTTCCTGACCCTAGTATGGCTGAAGGACCCCAAAATCATCCTCTGGAGGATTATGCTGCCCCATCGCAAGAGGAACCTCACAACAATATTGTTTCTCCCTCCATTCCTCAGAATGATTTCGAGTTAAAACTTCTGTTATTACAAGTGGTCCAACAAAACCAATTTTCAATATGTCCTACGGATGATCCGAACCTTCATTTATCCCTGTTTGTGCAGTACGCAGACACAATGAAAGAAAATGGTGTCAGGCCTGAAGCAATAAGACTCCATCTTTTTCCTTTCTCATTACGAGATAGAGCTAGAGCTTGGCTCCAGTCTCTACCATCCAACTTTTTTACCAGAAGGAACGAGTTGAAGAATGTTTTCCTAGTGCGTTATTTTCTACCGAGTAAGACAGCTATGCTAAGAGCAAATATCAATGGTTTTAAACAAAAGGATAGAGAATCTCTTTTTGAAGCATGGGAAAGATACAAAGACGGGTTGTAACTTTGTCCAATCATAGCCTAGAAGAATGGCTGATCATCCACACCTTTTACAATGGTCTCTTGTACAACACAAGACTAGAGATTGACACTGCAGCTGGCAGTGCACTGATGCATAAACCTTACCACGATGCGAATTTTTTTTATTAATAACCATGTATTAAAAACATATTTCGTAAATAACCGGGTTTCGGAAAAAATAACGCAAATAACCATGTTTCAGATGGCTCCACAAAGGAGGAGCCATCTCAATTGGCGCATGCACCTATTTTTTTAAGGGAGGCGCCATCTCACTTGGCGCCTAAGTGCTTAGGGCATGCCCTAAGCCAAGTGAGATGGCGCCTATGTACAAATTTAGGGCAAACAAATTTTTTTTTTATTTTCTTTCCTGTGCGTTGCCTATTGGACAGAGATCAACAAAATGGACTTTTTATTAAATAAATAAATAATTACATTCAACTGTATTACATTAAAAGAACAGTAAAAAAAATGGATACAAAAAATACTGGGAAAAAAAAGATACATCAGTGATCCCCCGGAACCCGGTAATGACCCCCGGTTCCGCATCCCCATCCTCGCCTTTCTCTTGCTGGGTGTCGTCGCGTTTCCTGCTGCGGCAAGGTCGATGGCCCAGCGAAGTCAATGTGATCTGAATCCATAAAATCAGTAAGATCTCCATATCTCGAAGATCCGCTCTGGTACAGTCGGTTACCCATACCCTCAAAGTTTGGTCGTGTTGGCGGTGGGTGGGGTTCCATGGTTGGTCGGTAGCATTGGTCGTCTGAGTATGGGGGGTAGAAAGGAAATGGATCTTGGGGTGTTTGGTATTGTGGATGTTGGGTTGTTTGGTGATATGGTGGTTGATGGTAGGTTTGGTCGGCTTGGTCATAATCTTCTGACATTCCCATATCAGGGCTAAGGCTGGATGTTGAGGGCGCCATATTGGGATATGTGGAAGACTGAAATTGTGTTTGGGGTATGTGGGTGTGCTGGTATTGGGGTTGGTATTGTGGTTGGGTTTGAGGCATATCCGGGTATTGGTAGTTTGGTGGTGATTGTGGTTGGTAGTACGACATTTGATTGTAGTTGTGTTGTGGTGGGGAATGTGGTTGTGTGTTTGTTGGTCTGTTTCTTCTTGGGGGTTGGTTTGAGGTTGATGGATTTTGGGTTTGTTGATGGGGAATCGAGGGTTTTTCCCATTGTGTGCGTGGGTCAACCAAGTACCTCGGATGAGACACGTGCATTTCTGGGTTACTAACCGACCTGTACCACGACATATATTGATCAATGTGTCACATGTTACCTTGAGTAAGGAAAACCGGGGATTGCAAGATGTAGCGGTGACGCCTTTGCCACATTTTACACCATTCTGGAGCAAAGTCTTTCCAGTTGGTAAGACCCCACTGGGCGTCGACCCTTTTAAGATGCCAGGGGGACAAATCTGTTGGATCACTTGGTATCTCTTGATGCATTCCGAACTGCATCTTCACACGGTCGCTGTGGTGCATCTCCACAATGTTGAACCGAATGAGTGCAGTATTTGCAGTCCAAGTTGCTGCATCCTCTGGGTTTGGAGCATGGCCTAAACCCAAATATGGTCTCCAGACGAACTGCGATAAAATTTAAATCAGGTTAGCGCAAAAGTAATGTATAAATAATTAAAATGAACAAAAGTTAAAAGCTACGACGTACGTCATCTGGGCCTAAGTGATCCAACAGATTCCGGTAGAGTGCGACATTGAATCTTGGATTCTTGCCGTAATCCACACCCCTCACGCAGTACCTAAAGGAAATGAGAAACATGTTATTTTTAGCATATATTTTGGAAAGAGCAGAATAGTTATAAATGCTATAACTTAATGACTTACTTTGTTGCGTACGGGAAACCAAAAGTGTTGTTGTTGATGGGGTTTAAGGACTCCATCCTCCACCAACCCCAGGCTTGTAGTAAAAATGCGCACCCATAAAATGTACATTTTTCCTTGACTGTGTTTTTGCACAAGGAACTGTACAGGTGGGCTAATACTGCAGAACCCCAACTATATTTTCTAGTTTTTTCAAAATTTGTTAGTAAATGTAAGTACATGAAATTTACACTATTTCCCGTACTTTCGGGAAATAAAAATGTACCAAAAAGTATCATAAGATACGTTCTGGCTTTTACTACTCGATCATTCTCTGAGGAATTTTCATTTAATTCCATACTTGCATAAATACGTTTCAGGTCAGTGAGTAGTATTCCCTGCCCTCTTGCTCCACCACCTTCTACCATATCCCTACCCAACAGTTCTTCACACTGTGAGTTGGGTTGTTGAACCGACCCGTTCACCGCCTTACCATCGATAGGGAGGCCCAGTAGTATGTACACATCCTCGAGCGTGATGGTACATTCACCTATTGGTAGGTGAAATGTATGGGTCTCCGGTCTCCACCTTTCCAACATTGCAAGAATGAACTTTGAGTCAATGGTGCAGTTGGAGATCTTTATCACATGTCCAAAACCTGCATATTCCAGATAAGGGACGATAAATGGGTCGGGAGCCAGGTAGTTGTGCGAACGGATTCTGAATCTTTTTGTGTCCTGAGATCATAATTAAACAAGTGTAAGATTAATTAAGATGAACAACATGTTATTTGAAGTATGAAAAATGTATAACCAAAGAAGAGACTTACAAATGCAGCAATGTTTTCCCTTGTGCCTCTGTGAGTATCGCCCATTGTTAGAAGAGCCATTGTTCAGAATGCTTGAGAGTATGAAAGACTTAGGAAGAAATATAGAGTATGATAGACTTAAGAAATATTTTGTAGCAGAGAGTGAGAGTTGTGTGGGTGTGAGAGATGTTTCATAAGGTATGTATTTATAGGCAAATAAGTTTGATGTAGTGGTTGCTTGTGCTTGCATGCCTGCGAAGTGTCACATTTGCATGCTTAGGGTGTTATACATATGCATGCATGCATTTACAAAAAATGTAAGGTGTCACTCTTGCAGGCTAGGTGGCAGCCCATGCATGTATCACGATTGGACAGTAAGGGAGGCGCCATTGGACTTGGCGAAAGAGTACAAAAATGAATGGTGTCGCCACCCCATTTGGCGAATAAGAGGTGTCATTTGTTATAGCATAGGCTCAGGCTACGTGACAGCCTTTGGGATTCCTTTCTTTGTTGCATGCAAGGCCATTGGAGTTGATGGGTGGAGTCTTACACAAAACATTTATGTGTGCAGAATAGGGCCAGGATAGGTGGCAGCTAATGGGGTTTCATAAGCCCATGCATGTATCACGATTGGACAGTAAGGGAGGCGCCATTGGACTTGGCGAAAGAGTACAAAAATGAATGGTGTCGCCACCCCATTTGGCGAATAAGAGGTGTCATTTGTTACAGCATAGGCTCAGGCTACGTGACAGCCTTTGGGATTCCTTTCTTTGTTGCATGCAAGGCCATTAGAGTTGATGGGTGGAGTCTTACACAAAACATGTATGTGTGCAGAATAGGGCCAGGATAGGTGGCAGCCTATGGGGTTTCATTATTGCATGTAATATTATTGGCAGCCTTGGGGGGTTGCATCCCTTACTTAATTGAAATTTTTTGCCTTACGTTGAACATAACATTGATTCACATAATCTGTAAAATCTTCCAACCTTCGAATCAGTCATCAAACCATCAAACATTCCAGCATTCATACCTTCATACAATCAATAAACCTCAAACATTCCAACCTTCAAACCTTAAAACAATTCTACGCAATGGCCTCTTCACCACAATTTGTTGTCAAAGCACATTTCAACGGTGAGACATACATTTGTCCCACAGTTGGGTTTTTGTTTAGAAACACCGACAACGTTCGATTTCTCTTAAACGGGAAAGCTAATTTCTCGTACTTCAAGAAAAGATTGGAGGCCAAACTTGAACGAGGCCCGGTATCCCAGATATTTTATCAGAATCCTGTTTTTTTTGGAAACAACCAAGTAATTTTTTATAAGGTTGAAGTTCAAGATGACGAGGATCTCCAGAACATGATTTCCATCCATGTCTATTCTGGATACGACTCTATTGAGTTCTACGTTTTGCTTCAAGAGCCTCCGGTGACACAGGAGGTAGAGCCTCCGGTGACACAGGAGGTTGATCCTTTGGAGAATGAACAAGATGAGGTAGATGCAGTTGATGATGAAGAAGAAGATAACGAGTTAGAGTTTGATGAAATGGTGAACGACGATTCTGACGATGATGGCATCCCAAGTATTCCTACTGACAAAATCTACACACCACCTCCGCACATGACAAACTTCAACATGGGCAGAGATGAACCTTCTACTGACTTGTTTTTCCAACCGTATATGCAGTCGGATGAAAATTTAAAAGAGAAGGACAAGTTTCGTAACAGAGAGGAATGCATCAGGGCCATCAAAAAATTTCACATGCTCAACTCGGTTGATTTTAAGGTGGATCGTGTCAACTCGGAAAGGTACAAGATCAAGTGTGTCCACCCTAACTGTATGTTCAAGCTGACCGCATCATACAGATTAAGGGGTGACTGCTGGGTCATAGGTTCCATGACTACCCACACTTGTGTAAGTTCCACTCAATCACAAGACCACCGAAAACTCAACCATGATCTAATCTGTCAAGAAATCCTACCCCTGGTCAGCAACGACCCATCTTTGAAGGTGAAAACAATCATCTCCCACATCACCATGGTTTTTAACTACACTCCGTCTTACCGTAAGGCGTGGTTAGCAAAGACTAAGGCGATTGAAAGGGTGTACAGAAACTGGGAGGAGTCATACCGAGAACTTCCCCGCTACCTAAATGCACTCAAGACATATTCTCCAGGTAGTGTTTATGTTCTGGAAACATTGCCAGCGTACGCCCAAGATGGTAGTCTATTGCATGGTGTTGTACCCCAATTTTTAACCTAAGATCCCATTTTTATTTTTTCTTTTTTCAAGATAAGTCAAGGTCATGAAATACGGTCGGTTTTAACGTCTCACCTTCGAGCTTTGACTATGTGAAGATTGTCAGGTGTTTTGAACATTTTGAGCCTATGTGTCACTAATTTCTAATCGCATACAAAGGTGTATGTTCATGTTTTCTTTTGTTTCATGTGCAGAGACAGGTCTGAATCAAGAGCATCAGGTGTCGCGCCTCAATTAAGGTTTTGAGTCTCCCAAGCCAGAAGTACGGCTGATTGTGGATTCTCGAAGACTGATTCATCAAGGCACACCGTTGCACCCTAAATTTCGCCCCTAATTTTTTCAGTCGCACAGTCATACCATATTTTGTCATTTGGTCACAATCATTAGTAAATATCTTCATTCATCACATTTTGCATCATTAGTCGTATTTAAGACCGGAAAAAGTCAGTTTAAATCAAAGTTTGCATCGTCTTTCAGTTGTAAAATACCCGACATTTCACTTCATTCATTTTGATCTCTTTACTCGTTTCTTGCATTGCTCCAAGTTGTTTATATGTCGATAATAAAAATATTTTGGTTTTATAGACAGATTGTTAAAAGCGATTCAACAATGTGCGAAAATTAGTAGCGAGAAAATATTTCAAGTTTTCACCTTTTTACCGATCATTTTATGAATCTGCGTTTCACGTAGATTATGACGGTATGCTCGCTTTATTTTTTCGGTACAGTTCGAAGTCTCGTTTTTAACCTTAAACGTCTGTTTAGTCTGATATTTTTATTATTATTTTATTTTTTATTTTTTTGACTTCTTGAATACTTTTTTTTAATCTTCGTGACATGTGGTTTATTTTAATGTGTTCATTTTATTTTATCGGATAAATTTTCGTCCATTTTTTATCGTTTTCGGTCATTTTGTGTCTTTATTTTTAATTCAGAAAAAATTCAAAAAAATTAGTTTAAATTGAGTTATTTTTTATACTTTCAGGTTTTATTTTATTTTTGTCATTCAGGGGCGTTTTTGTCACAAAAATATATTGATTACACTATACTATGCTCTCATTGGCTGTTAGCAAAAGTGGTGGATTGATACCAAAAAAAAAACAAAAAAACTCACAGTAGCATACCACTTATCTCTCTCTCCACTACCATTCACAAAGACAAGCAACAAATGAAATCCAAAACCGATGAAATTGAACCATGAATGAGTAAAGTGTTGTAGGATTTCAAGAATGGCCACTGCAACAACAACAGTAGTAAAGTATGGAATAATAGGTGTCAGAATGATGGGAAGGGAACATCTCATTAATCTGTATCATCTTTGCAACGAAGGTGTCGCTGTTGTTGCCATTGCAGACCCTCATCTTCCCTCCCAATCAACACAAAAGTTGAATCAACACTAGAAACATACAACAATGTTGTACCCATTATTCCACGCACTCTTCAACCCTTTTCTCTATCACCTTCTCTAATAATGTTAACCCTTTCATCTTCATTGTTTCATCTTTTTTTCACACTCACCCTTCAATGTCACATAGCTTCTTCAGCTATTCTATACAGCTTGAAACGTCACCACAATCACCACCACAAGCTTCTTCCATTGTCCATGAAAAACTTACTACCAACAACACCATCAAACGTTTCTTCAACCCTTATGGCTCAGCAGCCTATAACTTCATCACAATGAGTGCTTATAGAGGAGAACTCAACACTTTTGCTATCATTGGTCTTTCTTCAAAGCCTCTTCATGTTTATGGAAATCCCAGTTATGAATGTGAGTGGATCCCTAACGCAAGCACTTCCTCAGAAAAAATCATTACAAATGGTTACAAGATTCTCCCTGACTGGGGCTATGGCCATGTCTACACTGTTGTTGTTGTTAACTGCACTTTCAATGACACAATCAATGGTGACAACAATGGTGGAAAGTTGATGCTTTATGCTTCAACATTAGGTGGGGGTGACAGAAGCTTCAATGTTACTGATAAAATGGAAGTTCTTGTAGAACATCCTAAACTTTTGGATCATACCCTTTATGATTCAAAGCCAAAGTTTGAGTTTTTATACTGTGGATCATCATTGTATGGGAATTTGAATCCACAAAGAGTGGAGAATGCTCCAACCACCGGAGACCACCTTGGATCCGACGACACCAGGACACACTGTCCATTTCCAGAAGCCACTGCATAAATCCACCCACACCACCTACGCCATCACCCTCCATTCACCATTCAATCTTTCTCCCAACCATCCTCACCGTAACGTCACCTCCCTTCACCCTCCGTTCTCCTTCGCCTAGTAATCCATCGAAACCTAATCTTCTGTTTCCTCTTCTTCATACTTCCATCCTTCAACATTCATTGAACCGTCATCTGCCACTGTTAAATCCGAACTCACTTCATCACAAACCCGTTCCGCCTCACAAAGTACCGTGACCATGGCCAATTCAAGCAAAGGATCCATTTCTACTGGTGAAGTGTCTGCTGCTGTCGATGGGCACCGAATGACAAAGAGTGATTCCTCATCTGGATATAATCCAAACTTACTGTCCCATGCACTTCCTCCTATAGGCACGCCTACTACGAAAATTGATGCCCAGCCTGATCTAAAATCTCAAACGAACAGATCACTTCATACAAGCCTCCCATCAGTTTCTGGTCGTGAAATCAAGAACAAGGTCCATGAAAATGTTCAGACATCTTTGGGCTCTTGGGGAAATGTGCAAATCAGCCAGCAGGTCATGGCGCTGACACAAACACAACTCGACGAGGCTATGAAGCCTCAGCAGTTTGATTCACAGGCATCTAGTGCCAATATGGCAGCTTCTGTTACTGAATCCAGCATGCCAACACCATTCATTTTGATAAAAAAGAAAGCATTCTCATCTGCTGCCAGTCCAGTAAATTCCTTGCTTGCTGGAGAGAAAATTCAATTTGGTGCAGTGACATCTCCAACTGTTCTTCCTCCTAGCAGCTGTGGTGTGTCCCATGGTATTGGCCCCCCTCGATCATCTAGATCAGACATGCAAATATCCCACTCCAATGCCGGATTTGCGCCCCTTTTGCGCCGTTCATGCCCAACATCACTACCACCTCCCATTCAGATCTCAATCATTGTCGACATCTCGATGTTACCAGCCGAAGCACCCCGCCGCAGTATCGTCAATGACCATCTCCATAGGCAACAGTTCAGGTTTGAATTTTAAGTTTTTGGCATTTGATTTCATGTATTTGAGTTTGTTGGCATTATTGTGTTTGTGTTTTGGAAAAAACATAGGAAATAAAGAATGACAATGAAGTTGTCTTCTCACTCTCCGTGTGCCTATGCGTATCATTTGCCTTTTTTTGTTTTGTTTATTGTGCGACATGTGGCAGCCTGTCATTGGGCCAATAAAAAACTGAAAAAATAGTTGAAAGGTAAGAATGGGACGCTGCCCATGAAGCTGTTGTTGGAGTTGCTTTGTTCTACTTTATTAATTCTTATTCTAATTTTTTACTTAATTCTAGATTAGGGTTTGAATTTGGTTTAGGCTTGGGCCCTAATTTCTACTTCTTATTAACCAAGTCTCATTACACCCCTTTTTTCGGTTTGATACCCCCATGCTATTTATTTTAGTTTTATTTCCTAAGTTAAATTTATTTAAATTAGGTTAGTTAGTTTCTTAGAAAGAAACATGTAGTTTCAATTAGACAAATTTTAATAATTTTAGTTTAGAATTATTTTAGTAATTTTAAGTTCATTTAGGATTATTTTAGTAACATTAGAATTATTTTTAGTTATTTTAGATTTAACTTAATAACTTTAGAATTTTAATTTAGTTTATATCTAATTTAGTAATTTTAGAATTATTCTTTATAACCTTAGAATTTGTAATTAGTTCAGAATCATTTTCGTAAGTAATCTTAGAATTTTAATTTAGATAATTGGTTCCATTCTCTTTTAAATATCTTTGTCATTTTAATTTTTTTGGGGTCTTTCGATTTATTTCCTTGTGAATGTTCGAATGTTCATATTTTGACATCCATTTTATTTTGTTCGTCCGTCTAAATTCCAAGGGAAAGAATTAAATTTGTTGACTTCATGTCACCAAACATAAGTAATACGACTGTGCGAACCCCTTTATTCATTTTTTTTGCTTGGTTACTATTTTGTTAAACCTAAGATAATTTTCCCAAAAAGGTTCAATTTTTAAACTCACACCTTTTAAGTCAAAACTTCGACACTAGGTCGTCGCATCTTCAAAATCTCGTCCATACCCATCTTTTAGCCAAACGAACCATTTTAATCAAACAAACAATTTTAACCAAAAAACAGATATTTCAAAAGGTTCCTGCGGAGTACCACAGATGCATTGGGTGCTAATACCTTCCCATTGTATAACCAACCCCCGAACTCTCGATCTCTTTCAAAAATGCATTGTATTTTCATTACTTTTAAATATTACTTTACATTGCATATTTTAGGGTTTTATTTCGCTCTTTTCCCTTTTCCCTTGGAAATAATAAAGCGCGGTGGCGACTCTTGCTTTTTGTGAGTCAAGTTAATTAATAGCTTGATCTCCGATTTTCACCGCTACAGAATTGGCGACTCTGCTGGGGACAGATTGACCTCTTGCTGGTCCATCCCTAAGTGGGTTAAGCCTAATTTGTTTTATTTGTTTTATCATTGTTTGATTATATGTATATATTGTGATTATTTGGGTGTTGATAATATTTACAAATGACAAGTCCTATACCCGGACTAAGTTACACTTAGGAATAGGACGGGCGGTATAGTCATGTTAACTTTGAGGGAGTAATCCCGAAGAAGGAGGCATGAGATCCCCCACTCAGTGGAAGGCCCTTTTGAACGTAATATTTGCTTACCGAGTAATCGGGAAGACATTATTATTTTCGACCTGGGAGCCAGAAAAGCTGGGAACCGTAGAACCCTAACCCGTCTTGGCCTTTTAGGTGTAGCGCGAAGATTATAACGGAGTAATCCGGAAGTAATTGTTACGCGATGCTACGCTCGGATGAGTTTCTCTTGAGAATATTACTGATTATTGAGTAATCAAGACGTTGGTAATATCTGAAGGAGGAATGTAGACTTCGGGAACTCTTAGAACCTTGTTCTACAGGTGTGATTAAACCATTAGTACATACCTTGGGGGTGTTCCTTACCTTGACTCCATGCTCGTGACGTTGAACCTTTCGACCTTATTTGTGACCTTGCTTTTGGTTGTTGCATAGACATGCATCCATGCACCCATAAAACCCTTTTCACTTGACTTTGAAGGAATTTGGAGGTCTTTCTTTGTAAACATCACAAGTTTCGTCAAGCTCAATGGATCTTGGATGTTGATAGGGAGAAAACCCTAATCCACCAAAATGGATGATTGATCTTGATGATAACTTGATCAATGTTTGGAGCCAATTTAAAATTCATCTTCTATCTTCATACTTTGATGTTTACAACTTAATATCTTGAGTTCCTTGAAAATCAAATAAAAACTCTCTTTTGCATATCATACATCATTCTGCATTTTTTTGTTTCACTATCAAAAGTCCTTTTCCGGGTCTTATTTTCCTTTGGTCTCACCAGTACGACACTCGCGCTAAGAGGACAATGGAGAATATCAAGCAAGAGGTTTCTGAACTCCGTAGAGAGATGACTATTTTGAAAGCTAGTATGGAGCACTTAACTAGTTTGGTTGAAATTCTGGTTGCCGCCCAAGTCAATCCTTCCAGGAGGGAGGAAGCGATGATAAAAGTATTCACTGAAACTCTAAAATCATTCTCTCATGAGAAGGTGATGGTTAATGCACCTAATGACTTTCCTGACAAGGTGAATGTGGGAGTGCATCTAGAAGAAGATGTTGGGAAGGGATGTTCATATGAAGATGGTAGCTCAGCTAATGGTGTGAAGAAGTTTGATAATAACTTTTCCAAGAAGAGAACCATAGGAAGAAATATTCATCGTCAAAATCATCATGTTCCTCCTATTCATCAACAAAATCAGCAAGTTCCTAATCAGAGGAAAACCCAGTTTGATCCAATTCCAATTACCTACACAGAGTTGTTCCCTATCCTGATGCAGAGGAATTTGGTTCAGACCCGACCTCTATCGAAGGTTCCTGAGAAGATACATTGGTACTACAAAGCTGATTTGGCTTGTACTTTTCATCAAGGTGCTCCTGGGCATGACTTGGAGAGTTGCTTTGCTTTGAAGATTGAGGTTCAGAAGTTGGTCAGAAGTGGTATCTTGTCATTCAAGGACGTTGGTTTTGAAGTTCAAATCAAACATGCGCCGAAGAGTAAACATGATTGATGGTCACTTTGATTTTTGAAGGATGTTTTCGGTGATTCAAGTCCAGATGGAAAGCCTTCCACGATCATTAACTTATTTCTGCTTTTTGTAATTTCTCCTGTTTATCAAAACACTGTTTGCACGTAAGAACTTGTTTGCATCTGTATGATTATCTTAATACAATGAGTATGTTTGTCTTGAAGAAATTCATTCGTTTCACTCATATATGTTTTCAAATTTTAAATTGCTTTTTGCATTATGATACCAACTTGTTGCCCATTCGCTTGCCTAGGCAGAGATTGAAGGGAGGATGATGATCTAAAGAACACAAAATCTCTGGTTGTTTGCTTTTGGATAAAATCGTGCTGATGATGTACAGGCATTGTTTCAAATCCCTAAACACCGGAGATATAAGGAAGATAATCCCTTGCTAACCCTTTTTGAGCCTTTGAAGCAGAAGTTTCTTTTCTATACGAAAAAACCTTGAATTTTAACCTGGGGCAGGGTAGTTTTAGTTAATCTGACTGAGTGTTCAAAATTCATAAGGAAGATGTTTTTTGAAGAGAAACTACGAGGGTTATCCTTCATGTATAATGAATCTAGAGGATGTGGAACCACAATGTTATCCCTCATTCATCAAGAAACAAGGCAATCACAATCCTCTCAACTAGCAAAGACAAGCTAATGTCACACATTTTGTTCAAAAAGTCAAAAATCAAGAAAAAAGAAAAAGCATGCTAAGTCAAAAAACATGAAAACGTGTGACTTAGGCAAAATTAAGGCATCCCGGTGGACTATCAATTCAAAAGAATTAGTTCAGGAAAAAGTTAGGGAAAATAAAAATTGCAAAGAAAAGGACTGCAAAGAAAAGTCCTCAGCAAAGAACAAATTGGTGACTACAAACACGAAGACATGAGGGTGGTTTCCACTCCGAAAGCCTCGTCGTTTCTTTGACCGTCACAAAATCCTTTTGACAGATGAACACTCATGTTAAATTAACTGAACATAGGGTTGGAGAACATCATGAAGGGGGTGGGCACCAAATATTTTGAGCCTTAAAATCTTTTTTCTAAAAACCATGAACCAGACCACGTTACAACCTTCAAAAGTCCTAATTGAAGCAAGGTTATTTTGAAATCATACTTCAAGGAGATAGTGTTCCTGACTCCCATGAATGTTCTAAATAGTTATGTTGGTATCATATGTTTTTCCTATACAAAAATAAATGGTGCTTTAGCTCGCAAAATTTGTGCGATATCTTTCAAAATCTTCAAGACTTACATAACTGTTGCATCAGAATTTTCATTCTCATTGTAAACTTTTTTCTAACTACAAAACATTTGTTTGATATCAAGAAAACTCACATATAAGCATCAGTGATGAGTTTATTCTTTTAAGGCCTGAAACTATGTTGAGCAATTGGCGAATTATTTCAAGAACAAAATCATATGCAGGGGCATGTCACCTGAAGACCATAAGCACGAACATGTTGCTTCTCCCAGTTAATGCTTTCCCAACTTGTTTACCCTTTGGGGCAAAATATGAAGACTTTGTTGTACCAACTACAGTCAACCCGGAGCAATCACGTCGAGATTTGATGAATTCCTCTAAGAGTTTGAAGACACCAGAGCATGGTGAATGCCAGGTCTTTTGTAAAATCCTCTTGAGACGATTTCTCCTCATCAACCAGATAGCTTGGGGCATATTAGAAGTGAAGTTATTCGCAAGAATTGTCATGCATCACGCAGCTTATCAGCAATAAACTTGGGGCATCCAAAATTAGTCCCAGGGGCAATCCAGATTTGTCAAGATATGTGATATGTATTGCACACATTATCAGAGGGTGGTGTTCCCAGTATCTCCAGCTAAGCATGACTTTTTCCAGCTGAAACTTTGTTTGTGTTGTTATCCTTTCAATGGATTGTTTGCAATAGAAGACTGGACTTTGGATTTTCTACCTGAAAATATCTTCCTCTCCAGAGATATTTAAGCCTTGTAAAAGGACCTTGCTCCAATGATGGATTTTGTTTTTATCTCCAGTAATGTTCCCATCCTGTTGAGATTAGCCGAGTGTTGGGTTGTGCTATGATGTCTTATCATCTCTAGTTTATCTTGTCTATTTGTTTTGTCAGCACATACATGGCATTCATTTATTCATTCACACTTGCATCATGCATGCACAATTGTATTTGTTGATGTCATTGAGTTCGTATACCTTGGTTGTGTCTATTCAAATAATGTATTTGATCTTTCCAAGTAGAGTGCCAACTTAAGCAGAAAGTGCGCCTCTTTTTCTAATTCCCCACTGAGTTAACTCTCGTGGAAGAATCTTGCTTTAGCTTTCCTTTTCCATCTCTGGATAGGATAAATCCCCATTTGAGTTATTTCCTCATTGGATGTAGTCTTGTTTGACTGTTTTCTCTCCAGTTTATTCCTGGATTGAGCTTTGTCTCTTGTGAATGATACCCTGTGGATCTCTCTAGGCTGTGAAACCTAGATGGAAAGTGCATTTATTTCGCAATGTAAATACTTGGTCTCCTCAAGAAGGATTTACTCATGGTTCCCCATTGAAGATGAACTTTATTCCCCAGCAGTGTTATCACAACCTTCTTCTGAAATATCGACATGACAACAAGCGACTGACTCTTTATTTGAGCAGTTTGATTATTTCTGATTTCTCTACGACAAATGGCGGTCTCTTCATGAGCAGTTTGTCCATCCTCGATGAAGTTATTGATTCTCACCTTCAACAATATCTTCACGAAATTTTATGGGTATCTTTTTGGGAAACAGCAAGCGGCAGTCTCTTCATGAGGCAACTTGTGTGTTATGGATACTCTTGACAAACAGCAAGCGGCTGCCTCTTCATGAGCAACTTGTGTGTTATTTTTCTCTTGACAAACAGCAAGCGGCAGTCTCTTCATGGACAACTTGTATGTTATCAACACTTTTTGAAAACGGCAAGTGGTGGTCTCTTCATGAGCAACTTGTACGGAAAACGGCAGGTGGCAGCTTCTTCATGAGCATCTTGTACGTTAGTATTTTTTGAAGACAGCAAGTGGCAGCTTATCTATTTGAGCAGCTTGTGTTATTGTTCCCTTGAAGACAACAAGTGGCAGCTTCTTTATGAGCAGCTTGTGGGTTATTGGCAACAAGTGGCAGACTCTTCATGAGTAGCTTGTGTGATTCAATATTCTTTGAAGACAGCAAGTGGCGGACTCTTCATGAGCAGCTTGTGTGCTTTAATATTCTTTGAAGACAGCAAGTGGCGGTCTCTTTATGAGCAGCTTGTATGTTATTGACACCTTTGAAAGGAAGCAAGTGGCAGCCTCTTTATTTGAGCAGCTTGTGTATCCCCAACAATAATGTCTACTCAGCAAATGGCATCTCTTTCGGAAAAGTCCCGTGGGGAAGTTTGTTATTTTATCCTTTTCAAGCGATATCTTGGTTAAAGAAGAAATGTGTTATCGTTCTTGGTAAAATTCAGAAATCAGAGATGTTTATCTCCAGCCACAGTGCTGATGTCAAGCATTTTCCAGTCTCAGTACTGATGTCAATCATTCCTTTTCCAGTCACAATGCTGATGTAAATCATTTCTTTTTTCCAGTCTTCGTACTGATGTAAATCATATCTTTTCCAGTCTCAACACCGATGTAAATCATTCAAGAGTCTCTCATTTGAATTCCATGACTCTGTTTCCCCAGTGGAGTTACAACCTCTTCCTCTGTGGGATTACTGTGTAATGTGTTTGGTTTCTCCAGCATAGTCTGTCTCAGATGGCGTCATTCCCCATAAAATTCAGAGCATTACATTCATATCATATCATGAACATAATCGCGGTATCTTAAGGCCAAAAATTGTGTATTCTATATTTAAGTCCCTTCAATCTCGTCGAAATGAAGATCTAAATCTTCATATCTCCAGATAGAAGAAACTTAAATAGGGGCAGCTGTTGTACCCCAATTTTTGACCTAAGATCCCATTTTTATTTTTTCTTTTTTCAAGATAAGTCAAGGTCACGAAATACGGTCGGTTTTAACGTCTCACCTTCGAGCTTTGACTATGTGAAGATTGTCAGGTGTTTTGAACATTTTGAGCCTATGTGTCACTAATTTCTAATCGCATACAAAGGTGTATGTTCATGTTTTCTTTTGTTTCATGTGCAGAGACAGGTCTGAATCAAGAGCATCAGGTGTCGCGCCTCAATTAAGGTTTTGAGTCTCCCAAGCCAGAAGTACGGCTGATTGTGGATTCTCGAAGACTGATTCATCAAGGCACACCGTTGCACCCTAAATTTCGCCCCTAATTTTTTCAGTCGCACAGTCATACCATATTTTGTCATTTGGTCACAATCATTAGTAAATATCTTCATTCATCACATTTTGCATCATTAGTCGTATTTAAGACCGGAAAAAGTCAGTTTAAATCAAAGTTTGCATCGTCTTTCAGTTGTAAAATACCCGACATTTCACTTCATTCATTTTGATCTCTTTACTCGTTTCTTGCATTGCTCCAAGTTGTTTATATGTCGATAATAAAAATATTTTGGTTTTATAGACAGATTGTTAAAAGCGATTCAACAATGTGCGAAAATTAGTAGCGAGAAAATATTTCAAGTTTTCACCTTTTTACCGATCATTTTATGAATCTGCGTTTCGCGTAGATTATGACGGTATGCTCGCTTTATTTTTTCGGTACAGTTCGAAGTCTCGTTTTTAACCTTAAACGTCTGTTTAGTCTGATATTCTTATTATTATTTTATTTTTTATTTTTTTGACTTCTTGAATACTTTTTTTTAATCTTCGTGACATGTAGTTTATTTTAATGTGTTCATTTTATTTTATCGGATAAATTTTCGTCCGTTTTTTATCGTTTTCGATCATTTTGTGTCTTTATTTTTAATTCAGAAAAAATTCAAAAAAATTAGTTTAAATTGAGTTATTTTTTATACTTTCAGGTTTTATTTTATTTTTGTCATTCAGGGGCGTTTTTGTCACAAAAATATATTGATTACACTATACTATGCTCTCATTGGCTGTTAGCAAAAGTGGTGGATTGATACCAAAAAAAAAACAAAAAAACTCACAGTAGCATACCACTTATCTCTGTCTCCACTACCATTCACAAAGACAAGCAACAAATGAAATCCAAAACCGATGAAATTGAACCATGAATGAGTAAAGTGTTGTAGGATTTCAAGAATGGCCACTGCAACAACAACAGTAGTAAAGTATGGAATAATAGGTGTCAGAATGATGGGAAGGGAACATCTCATTAATCTGTATCATCTTTGCAACGAAGGTGTCGCTGTTGTTGCCATTGCAGACCCTCATCTTCCCTCCCAATCAACACAAAAGTTGAATCAACACTAGAAACATACAACAATGTTGTACCCATTATTCCACGCACTCTTCAACCCTTTTCTCTATCACCTTCTCTAATAATGTTAACCCTTTCATCTTCATTGTTTCATCTTTTTTTCACACTCACCCTTCAATGTCACATAGCTTCTTCAGCTATTCTATACAGCTTGAAACGTCACCACAATCACCACCACAAGCTTCTTCCATTGTCCATGAAAAACTTACTACCAACAACACCATCAAACGTTTCTTCAACCCTTATGGCTCAGCAGCCTATAACTTCATCACAATGAGTGCTTATAGAGGAGAACTCAACACTTTTGCTATCATTGGTCTTTCTTCAAAGCCTCTTCATGTTTATGGAAATCCCAGTTATGAATGTGAGTGGATCCCTAACGCAAGCACTTCCTCAGAAAAAATCATTACAAATGGTTACAAGATTCTCCCTGACTGGGGCTATGGCCATGTCTACACTGTTGTTGTTGTTAACTGCACTTTCAATGACACAATCAATGGTGACAACAATGGTGGAAAGTTGATGCTTTATGCTTCAACATTAGGTGGGGGTGACAGAAGCTTCAATGTTACTGATAAAATGGAAGTTCTTGTAGAACATCCTAAACTTTTGGATCATACCCTTTATGATTCAAAGCCAAAGTTTGAGTTTTTATATTGTGGATCATCATTGTATGGGAATTTGAATCCACAAAGAGTGGAGAATGCTCCAACCACCGGAGACCACCTTGGATCCGACGACACCAGGACACACTGTCCATTTCCAGAAGCCACTGCATAAATCCACCCACAACACCTACGCCATCACCCTCCATTCACCATTCAATCTTTCTCCCAACCATCCTCACCGTAACGTCACCTCCCTTCACCCTCCGTTCTCCTTCGCCTAGTAATCCATCGCAACCTAATCTTCTGTTTCCTCTTCTTCATACTTCCATCCTTCAACATTCATTGAACCGTCATCTGCCACTGTTAAATCCGAACTCACTTCATCACAAACCCGTTCCGCCTCACAAAGTACCGTGACCATGGCCAATTCAAGCAAAGGATCCATTTCTACTGGTGAAGTGTCTGCTGCTGCCGATGGGCACCGAATGACAAAGAGTGATTCCTCATCTGGATATAATCCAAACTTACTGTCCCAGGCACTTCCTCCTATAGGCACGCCTACTACGAAAATTGATGCCCATCCTGATCTAAGATCTCAAATGAACAGATCACTTCATACAAGCCTCCCATCAGATTCTGGTCGTGAAAGCAAGAACAAGGTCCATGAAAATGTTCAGACATCTTTGGGCTCTTGGGGAAATGTGCAAATCAGCCAGCAGGTCATGGCGCTGACACAAACACAACTCGATGAGGCTATGAAGCCTCAGCAGTTTGATTCACAGGCATCTAGTGCCAATATGGCAGCTTCTGTTACTGAATCCAGCATGCCAGCACCATCCATTTTGATAAAAAAGAAAGCATTCTCATCTGCTGCCAGTCCAGTAAATTCCTTGCTTGCTGGAGAGAAAATTCAATTTGGTGCAGTGACATCTCCAACTGTTCTTCCTCCTAGCAGCCGTGGTGTGTCCCATGGTATTGGCCCCCCTCGATCATCTAGATCAGACATGCAAATATCCCACTCCAATGCCGATCTGTGCCCCTTTCGCGCCGTTCATGCCCAACATCACTACCACCTCCCATTCAGATCTCAATCATTATCGACATCTCGATGTTACCAGCCGAAGCACCCCGCCGCAGTATCGTCGATGACCATCTCCATAGGCAACAGTTCAGGTTTGAATTTTAAGTTTTTGGCATTTGATTTCATGTATTTGAGTTTGTTGGCATTATTGTGTTTGTGTTTTGGAAAAAACATAGGAAATAAAGAATGACAATGAAGTTCTCTTCTCACTCTCCGTGTGCCTATGCGTATCATTTGCCTTTTTTTTGTTTTGTTTATTGTGCGACATGTGGCAGCCTGTCATTGGGCCAATAAAAAACTGAAAAAATAGTTGAAAGGTAAGAATGGGACGCTGCCCATGAAGCTGTTGTTGGAGTTGTTTTGTTCTACTTTATTAATTCTTATTCTAATTGTTTACTTAATTCTAGATTAGGGTTTGAATTTGGTTTAGGCTTGGGCCCTAATTTCTACTTCTTATTAACCAAGTCTCATTACACCCCTTTTTTCGGTTTGATACCCCCATGCTATTTATTTTAGTTTTATTTCCTTAGTTAAATTTATTTAAATTAGGTTAGTTAGTTTCTTAGAAAGAAACATGTAGTTTCAATTAGACAAATTTTAATAATTTTAGTTTAGAATTATTTTAGTAATTTTAAGTTCATTTAGGATTATTTTAGTAACTTTAGAATTATTTTTAGTTATTTTAGATTTAACTTAATAACTTTAGAATTTTAATTTAGTTTATATCTAATTTAGTAATTTTAGAATTATTCTTTATAACCTTAGAATTCGTAATTAGTTCAGAATCATTTTCGTAAGTAATCTTAGAATTTTAATTTAGATAATTGGTTCCATTCTCTTTTAAATATCTTTGTCATTTTAATTTTTTTGGGGTCTTTCGATTTATTTCCTTGTGAATGTTCGAATGTTCATATTTTGACATCCATTTTATTTTGTTCGTCTGTCTAAATTCCAAGGGAAAGAATTAAATTTGTTGACTTCATGTCACCAAACATAAGTAATACGACTGTGCGAACCCCTTTATTCATTTTTTTTTGCTTGGTTACTATTTTGTTAAACCTAAGATAATTTTCCCAAAAAGGTTCAATTTTTAAACTCACACCTTTTAAGTCAAAACTTCGACACTAGGTCGTCGCATCTTCAAAATCTCGTCCATACTCATCTTTTAGCCAAACGAACCATTTTAATCAAACAAACAATTTTAACCAAAAAACAGATATTTCAAAAGGTTCCTGCGGAGTACCACAGATGCATTGGGTGCTAATACCTTCCCATTGTATAACCAACCCCCGAACTCTCGATCTCTTTCAAAAATGCATTGTATTTTCATTACTTTTAAATATTACTTTACATTGCATATTTTAGGGTTTTATTTCGCTCTTTTCCCTTTTCCCTTGGAAATAATAAAGCGCGGTGGCGACTCTTGCTTTTTGTGAGTCAAGTTAATTAATAGCTTGATCTCCGATTTTCACCGCTACACATGGCAACGGAATATTCAGTCGCGTGTTTTGGGCATTTCAACCATGCATCACAGGGTTTGCATCATGCAAACCAATTCTACAAATTGACGGGACTTGGTTGTATGGGAAGTACAAAGGCACGCTACTGATGGCAGTTGCACAAGATGGCAACAATAACATTTTTTCCCGTTGCGTTTGCCCTTGTCGAGGGGGAGACCGGTGGTGCTTGGAGCTTTTTCCTGAAAAATCTTCGTACACACGTGGCTCCTCAACCAGATCTCTGTTTGATCTCGGACATACATGCCTCCATTGAAAGTGCCTATAATAATCCAGCAAATGGTTGGCATGACCCTCCTTCTACGCATGTCTATTGCGTCAGGCATATCGTCCAGAATTTCTCGAGGGAGGTCAAGGACAAAACATTGAGGAAAGCGGTGATGAATGCGGGATATGCATTGACACAACCCACATTCAAATATTACCGCAACGAGATCCGTTTGTCTAATCCAGAAGCCGGTACGTGGATCGACAATATACTGGTCAAAAAGTGGACTAGGTCATACGACAATGGCCAAAGATGGGGGCATATGACAACGAGTCTTATTGAATCAATGAATGGGGTATTCAAGGGCATACGAAACCTCCCAATCACTGCCTTGGTAAAATCCATGTATTTTAGGATGGCTGCGTTATTTGCCAAAAGAGGTGAAATGTGGTATGCGGTCTTGCAATCAGGACAACTATGGAGTGAAAGCTGTATGAAATACATTAAGGCTGAAAGTGCTAAAGCCAACACTCACATGGTTACACGGTTTGACCGACACAGCCACAACTTCATTGTGAAAGAGACAATCGACCACAATGAAGGCCTGGAAAGACAAGAATACAGGGTCATTTTACCTTCTCAATGGTGCGATTGTGGCAGGTTTCAAGCATTTCGTATTCCTTGCTCTCATGTCATTGCCGCTTGTGCTCATACCCATCAAGACGCGCTTCAACTGCTCTCAAACGTTTATAAATCTGAAACGTTGCTCACTATTTACAATAACAACTTTCCTTTGGTGGCAAAACCAGACTATTAGCCTGAATACAACGGCGATATAGTTTGGCACAATGACCAAATGCGAAGGAACAAGAAGGGTCGTCCAAAAAGCAGGCGCATCACATCAGAAATGGACGATCTTGACAGGTTGGAAAGAAAGTGTGGTTGATGCCGTCAGGTCGGACACAATCGCAAAAACTGTCTGAATCGGGCGTCTGGCTCGACCACATAAATATTGTAATACAATAAATCTTTTCAATATTTGTGTTGTAAACATTAGGGTTTTCCGTTAATAAAACTGTTAACACAATTTAAGAAATTCAATATAGGAAATTACATTAGGGTTTTCGCGTACAACAATGATTAACGATATTCAATCTAGGAAATTACACATGTTAACACAATTTCATCTGACCCATGCATCATCAGCATTACATCACTGTCTGTTTTGACTTCCTCCAACCACACATTAGGTCTTCCTGTCGCATGCGAGGTTGTTGTTCGTTTTTGCTGGATCCTTCGAATTTTTCCCCCTCCGCGATGTCTCCATCTAGCCACCGCATCAACTCCCGCTTCAGACGCCCCATGGAGTGAATGTGCCAGAATTTCATTTTCATTGCAGGTTTCGTGGCGGAGAATATAACGTAACCATCTCTGCTAAAAATCATAGGCGACGTCATTACGCAAATAACAGAGTACAAAATAAAAATACAGTGCGAGAAAGTGTGAGAAATTTCAAAGAAACGGACGAATTATTTATAAAACAGCATTTTGCCCTAGTTTTGCCCTAGGCGCCAAGTGAGATGGTGCCTCCTCTCATTTTTAAGGAGCATGCGCCATCTCACTTGGCTAAAAGCCAAGGGAGGCGCCAAGTGAGATTGCGCCTAGGGAAAAACCCTAGGTGCATGCGCCAATTGAGATGGCTCCTCCTTTGTGGAGCCATCTGAAACATGGTTATTTGCGTAATTTTTTCCGAAACCCGGTTATTTGCGAAATATTTTTTTAATACATGGTTATTAATAAAAAAATTCCCACGATGCCTATCAGCTTATTGAAAGTATGGCTCAAAATCATTATCAGTGAGGAAGTGATAGAACCATTATGGAGAAACCTCAAACGAAAGGTAATATGTACGAAGTTAGTAGCCTATACCAAGTTAAAGCTAAGGTAGAAGCCCTTACCCAAAAGATAGAAAGCTTGACCACAGCTCCCGCAGCCACCGTGGCTGCAGTAGCTCCAACCTATAATTTATGCGGACTTCGCGCGCATGCTGCACCCGAATGTCCACTTTTAACAAGAGTACCGGCTGATCAAGTGAATTATGCTCAAGGGAACCCCTATGGAAATAACTATAACCCTGATTAGAAGAACCATCCAAAATTCTCATATAAAAGAAATAATGCCTTGTACGCACCTGGGCAAGCTCCTACGACACCCCCAGGATATCAAAAAGCCACCCCAAATGTCTCAAATATTCCAAATATCCCTAGGAAGTCCAACATTGAAATAATGATAGAAAGCTTTGTAGCCACCCAAGCTTAAACTAATAAAGATTTCCTGAATCAAAATATCCACACTAGTAAATAAATTAAGAAACTGACCAATAAGGTTGATGCTCTTGCCACACACAACAAAATGTTAGAAACACAAATCTCCCAAGTGGCTCAACAGCAAGCAGCTACAACTGCTCCAGCTGGAACTTTTCCTAGACATCCCCAACCAAATCCAAAATGACATGCTAATTGTTGTACCCCAAAATTTTCCGTCCCATTTTCTTCAAGACATTTTCATAAAAGTATCAAATAGTCAAAGCTACTCAAAAGTTGATTGGTCAAACCTCCTCCTAAGCCAGGGTCTTCAATTAGGGTTTGGTGTTTCTCAAAGAAGTTTGGGTTGAAAGTGACTCAAATAACTTTCATGGTTTATCATAGGTCCTCAATAATGCTTAGGTCAAGTTTCAAGTCTTGCATGATATGTTTGCTCAGTCAATGGCTCAGATGTTTGAAAATCAATTGTATTGGATAAAAAGTCAATTATGGTCAACATACAGGAAAACTTAAATATTTTTGTCAACATCAACATTTTGATGTGATATACATCATTTTATCAAGGTTTGATCATGATTCCTCAAGAAAAGCCCTCAAATCATCAAAGGTAAAAATTTGCCAGATTAGGGTTTTGATTGAGAATGACTGATCATTGACTTTTGGCCTAATACATGACCTAATTGCTTGAAGAATGATTACAAGAGCTCAAATAAAACATCTTGACCTAATTACATGGCTAAAGACATTTCCAAATATGTGTGTGATTGATAGTTGAAGAAATTGAATAAATTAATGAAAAGTCAATTGTCACACAAAAGTCAAACTTTGACTTTTTTGGTCAACATTGAAATTCAAAAATCAAGAATCATAAAAATATTCAAAAATATCAAACTTGATCATCAAGAATAAAAAAAAGTCAACAAAAGTCAAAATTTGGAAAATTTTCTAACACTTAGAAATTTTTTAAGTGTTTTTGTTCTTAACTAAATCTCTACTTCATGACCATTTTTCAATAAGATCCAAGTTGATTCAAGAAAAACTTTCAACTTGAAAGTTGTAGGGAATGATAAATTATACAACTTTGTTAATGGGGGATGATCCTCAAAAAGTGTTTGGAAGAGATATTAGCCCATGAAGTTATGATATTTTTATCTAACACTTAGAAAACATTTCAACAAGTTTTAGTAAGTTTTTATCCCAACTTCTTGGGAAATTTCCATCAAGTTACCATTTGATTTAGCCAAAGTGGTCAACATGAAAGTTGTAGAAAATGTTTCAAGCTTTCCAAAATGTCAAAGAACACAAATTTATCATACTTGAGTTAGAAGTTTCGAAGAGATGAAGTTGTGCATCTAAGGTTGCATTATAGGTCATTTTTGTGTCAAGTTCATAACCAAATCTCATTCCATGCTTAGAGATCTCACTTTTCAGGTCCATTAACTTGCAAATCTTCCCACATTTGAGTGTTTACACAATTGATTGAACCATTACCCAAGTGTTTGAGCCATTGTCCAAGATAATTTTCCATTTATGGCACAAAGGCACCATTGTTGTTAACATAAAGCATGCTTTATGCATAGTCCACTCTCCTTGAGCCTCTCAATTGTTTCTTCTGCACACACACAATGTCAAAAAAAGAAGCAACATGTCTACAGCTCTTAACCACCATATGAGCCATGGTACTATGCATTGGAAATCTGATTTCTCAAGAAATCACAAGTTGTATCTTAACCAAGCATTAACTTCATAACTTGCAAACCTGATTAGCCCTTTCCCTAAAAAATCCTGCCTATAAATAAAGAATCTATTTGTAAGCCAAAGTACGAATTGAAGCCTCCAAAATACCCGTCAATCTCTGTCAAATCATAATTTGCCAAAACCTCCATTTTTTAGCTTTTGAAAACCTTAACTTTGAAACTTATCACTTTTGCAATATCTGTGCAAACCAACCATTTATACACCTCACATACATCATATATAACTCATCCAAACACCTTCTACACTTCTATAACATCATCTTCATCATCCATCATTTTCACTTTTCATACTTGCAAGTTGTCTTGGTCAGAGGTATCCAGAAGTTTTCAGCATCAAGTGAGTATCCAAACAGCTTCCTCGGGGTCCAAGCAAGCTCACCAAATCATCATTTCACCTCTGGAAGTCGTGTAGAAGACATTGGACTTTTTATCAAGAGGTAAGTTTTTCTCAAACTGTGATATCTTCATACAAGCATCATTTGCATATACTTTCTAAAGCAAAAATATAGATATCATGCCTTCGAAGCTAACCATGTACTTAGTTTTCATTAATTTTACTTATGGAGTGAGAATCGAAGCTCTGGCCAGTTAGCTTTTATAGAATAAAAAATGTTATTATTTTGGTCTCGCGCGAGGAAGAAGACGAAGTGGGAATTTCAAATTTGAAAAATAAGTTTATAACATATTTACTGGGGGCGTTTCATAACTGGATGAAACATCCTCCCCAGTGGTAAAACAAGCGCGTGTTAATGTGAGGAACCTGGGTTCGAGCCCCAGCGGTAGCTTTTTGTTTTTTTTCATTTATTTTGCTTGCAGATCCAGTGTGTCAAGCTTCTATAAGCTCACCCTACGCTCTCAACTCCTCACTATTAGATGTTCGTCAAGTCAAACCCTTCAGATTCACATGTGCATCATGGACCCTTTAAAGCCAGCTGCATTGGATCCAACGCAAGCAATGGGCTTTGTCTCTTTGAGCCCATGAACTTCTATTTCAGCACCCCCATCCCCCAATTCCTTTCTACATCTCATGCCCATTTATCTCTTTGCATTTTTTATTTGGCCCGGTAACATTTTTTTTTGTTTTATTTAATTAATTGTTTGCTTTCTTTGTTTTACTTATTTTATTTTAATCAACAAAACTCATAAAATCATAAAAAATTTAGATTTAGGTTTTTTATTAATTAATTTAATTTTTGATAATTAAAATTATTTTAACTTAATCACCTTGTTTTATTTTAAATGATTAGTTTGTAAATTATCTAAGATTTAGATTTTATTTTTACTATTCACTTCCAATATTTTTCTAAATAAAACACCAAAACTATTTTCTAAATACTTAGAATTCTTTATGTTTTAATTAATTAATTTAATTTTCATAAATATAATTAATTAATTTAATCACACTTTGTTTTATTTTAAATAATAAAATTGTAAATTAATTAGAAATTAGGTCTAATTTTTATTTCACATTTCAAATATTTTTCTAAACAAAAACAACAAAATCTTTTTCTTAAATGCTTAGAAATATTTTGGGGTTTTCTTAAACATTTTCCCCTTTTCACCATCTTCGCGCACTTTATCTTTCGCCTTAATATTTTCCAATATTGTAACTGCTAATGGTCTTTAATAGCTTTAATTAGGACCTTTTATTTTCATTCCTATACATAAATTTGTACCCCCATCCCCGAAGCCTTGTAATAGCGTAGAACATTTAATTTCTGCAATTTACCGCTTTTCTTATAACTATTAGTAATTGGGGTTTGTATGACAAGACTAAAAAAAACATTAGAAAACCTAATCTCAAGACAAATACTTGAAATCAAATCACTTTTCACACACTCACCTCTAGGGTAACTTCACTTGTTTCCTCGGATAAAAAACAGTCATGTCCCTCGAACGTGGGATGCTTTAGCAAAGACCCTCGGTTAAAATATTGTCGTCCCTCGATGACCCTTCGATGATGCCTTCGGTAAATGATCTTAGTCCCTTACGACAATTGCTAAAGCGTCCTACAAGTTGCCTTTTATGATTGTACGATGATCCGCGCTTGTCCCTCACATCCAATGATAGGGCTTCCTACTAACTAATGGTAAGACAAAACTATCTAAAGGAGGAGGAAAAGAACAAAGACCATTGAGTAGGTAGATCACTCTTAATCGCTTGCTCAGAAACTAAAACAATCTTCACACCTCACACTTTCAAAACAACTACTTTCAAAACACTTTATAAACACTCTTGAGGACTAATACAAGGGTTATTATAAAGAAAATTTCCTTACATGGGCATTTTTAAAACATATTTCAAAATCAAGCATTTTCATCCAATAAATATTTTCAAAACAAACATTTTGTATACATTCTCAATGATACAAGAATCATTACAAAATTACCGCAATTAAGAATTTTCAAAATATTTTCAAATATACACAAACACAAAGCATTTTAAAGTGAGCTAAAAAATTAAGAGCCCGTAGATAACTACGAATGAAAAGGCTGCTAACACCTTCCCTTTTCATATCCTACCCCCCTTACTCAGAAAATTCTCAAAGGTCTTTCCTGTTCTTTTCACCTTTCCTTTATTGAATAAAATTAATGTCGGTGGCGACTCTTGCTATCCGCCACATTTGCGATAAAACAGTAACCCAAAAGTCAGTTCTCCTACCGTATTATAAAACATGCGACTCTGTTGGGGAGAATAATTACTAAAAGTGGGGTTACCTTTAGATCTAGTTGACCTTTATTGCTCTACTTGTTTGCTTTGTATGATTTATATTTTGGGATATGCTTGGGTTTGTTTCTTGTATAGATCCTATACCTGGATCTGGAGGCATTTTAGGTAAGTAAAAATAGATCGTGAAAACTGTATGGTGTAGACCGATATGGTTGAAACGATGGCTACGTTAGTGCGACACATTGGTTGGTGCCAGTGTCCCTTGAGTAAGTCAAGGAGAATGATGGGTTCCCGTGTGGTATCATAAGCACTAACTGACCTTAGAACCTTAATTGACACAACTTATCCATTAGAAAGTAGTGAGATAACCGGCTTTGGTGCAGACTAAAGTTGGTTGATAATCGATGCTACACTCATTGAGATTAGACTCTCGGGATATTTCGGTTGCAATTCGGATGCTTGTGCTGAAATAATGTCTGAGATAAAGATTAGTGATATTGAGACTCCTAGAACCCGATTACTTCTTTTAGGACAGGTTGAACCAACTAAAACTTCAAGAGGGTACTTACCTACAAACTCCATGCAAGCTTAATCTTAAGGCCTTGTGTGTTTTGTTTGTGTATGATTCGTTGACATCATAACAACATGACATCATACCATATCATTTTGACAAACCATTTCAAGGACCTATGGATTTATCTTTGTTCTATTTTGTATATTATGGCCTCTGCTCGCAGAAATACCATCTGGATCAGTTTTGTGAAGATACCTTCTCAACTTAAGGAGTTACTCTCAAGGGTTCCCTAAAGTTCTCCATTCATCAAAATGCATGGTAGACTACTCAGTTTGGTTACCTTGGGTTTTGAAGAAGATATGATGAGTGTTTTATTCTAGTTCTTTGACCCTGCACATCACTGCTTCACCATTCCCGATTATCAGTTGGTACCCACAATGGGAGAGTTTTCTCAATCGTGGGGATTGCATGTTCTCATTCAAATACCTTTCACCGGTTTAGAAAAGGATCCATAATCTGAAGAAATTTCAACAACCTTACATTTGAAGCGGTCCGATATTGTATCTAACTGGAAAACAAGAAGTGGAGTCAAGGGTTTTCTTGCTAAATTTCTGTTAGAGAAGGCTCGGTTGTTCTTGGATACCATGAGTTTTCAAGCTTTCAAAGAAATCTTGGCCTTGCCGATCTATGGTTTGGTGTTATTCCCTAATCCATACCAACTCATAGATGTGAATTCCATCAAGATATTTCTTTCTCGTAACCCTGTTCCTACCTTGCTCAGAGACATTTTGCATTCTCTTCATAATCGTACTATAAGGAAGCGAGGGACTCTTATGTGTTGCATACCTTTTCTATCTAGGTGGTTTATTTTGCACCTTCCCCGATCAGTATTAAAGAATGAACAAGGTTTGAGGTGGTCTCAAAGGATGATGTCACTCTCTTATTCAGCTATCTATTGGTGTTCCCAATCTCTAGAAGATGTTACTATCATTGACAATTGTGGGGAATTCCCTAATGTTCTACTCTTTGGCATTAGGGAAGGTATTACTTACAACCCTTCTCTGGATCTACGACAATTTGGTTATGCTCGAAGAGATGGTCCTCATGACACACTTATACAAGGTATTGTCTTCAACTACGAGAACAACTTTCAAAGTTATCGTTAAAGGTTTATACGTGCTTAGAGCATGGTAAACAAGGTTGATAGCAAAAATTTAGGAAAAAAGAATTCTATCCCTTTGGATCCCTATCTCAAATGGGTACGAGCTCACGCTCAAAACCTTATTATGCTATATCCAGTTGTTCTACCAGTGATCTTAGAACATATTGTCGAAGGATACATTTCTCGCATCATCCTCCATCCAGACGTGCCCACTGACCTTGAAGAATTGCAGAAGTTCTGGATTCAACTCAAGGAAGAATGAGACACCTTTGAAGCTCTGTTCTATGCAAGTGAAAATAAAGTGTTGGTGCTCACAAAGCAACTTTATGAAGAGAGGAGTCTTAATGCATACATCGACACGAAGAGGAAGCATCCGTGGGAGACTTGAGTCTTAGGTTTTAGAAGTTCATTGTGTTGTCTCTTTGAGACCCTTTTGATTTTCATTGTAAGCTTAAGAGGAAATCGTAATTTTGAACTTACTAATGAAATACTTGTTTTTGTTTCCTCTTGGCTAGAAAATTTAACTCTCCTTAGGTCCTTGAAAACATTTCATCCACATATCATGCATCATTTCATAAGCAGGTTTTCCAATACAGGTTTCCTCATCTATTTACTGTTTATTTCAGTTTAATATGGCCCTCAAACGAACTGTCAAGGATCTCCAAACTCAGCATATATAATTTCAAGAGACTCTTATGAATTTGGCCAAAGGGAAACAACAGATGATGGCGCTCCTCACCAAGGAAAAGAAGACTAAGAAGTGGGTTGTTATCCTCAACATGGGGAGAAGATTCAAAGGTCTTGCTCAACCAGTTCGAGTGAATGATGTTTCCTCTGAGAAAGACGACAACCAAGAGGAGGATGGCAGAATTTTTCGGGGTGAAGATAGAAACAATCATGGTTCTAAAGATGAAGACTACTCTGACAAATAGTATCCTCCTGCAGATGACAAGTACAAGCAGTTAGAAGATCGTCTAAAAATCTGTGGAAATCCAAAAAGTGCCTGGACTAGATATTGGAGAGCTAGGTTTGATCTCGGGGGTGGTCATCCCTCACAAATTCAAGTTCACTATCTTTGCTAAATATGATGGGGTCTCTTGTCCCAAACTTCATCTGAGGTCTTATGTTCGAAAAATCCAACCTCATACTGCTGACCAGAAATTGTGGGTCCATTTCTTTCAAGAAATTTTGTCAGGTACTTAACTTGAATGGTTCTATTAGCTCGAAGGAATTAACATTCACACATGGGAAGACTTGGCTGCTACTTTCTACATGCAGTATTAATAAAATGCTGACTTGGCACCGACTCGTGTACAATTGCAAAACATGTCCATGGGCTCGAATGAAGGGTTCAAGGAATATTCATAAAAATGGAGGGATTTAGTTGGAAGGGTGCAACCAACTTTGACTGACCGTGAATTGGTGGATATGTTCATGGGAACTTTGAAGGGTCCATTCTTTAATTTTCTGATTGGGAGTTCTTAATCAAGGTTTACTGAGCTGATTTTGACTGGCGAACAAGTTGAAAGTGGTATCAAGAGCGAGGATATTCCAATGGCTGCAACTTCTAATGTTGTGAACAAGTTGTTTAGTAGTAAGAAAGAAACCAATGTTGTCTATGGCTAGAGGAGCCGAAGTAAAAATGACTGCCATAAGTCTGTGGGAGCGATATTGATCTCTAATCTGGTGCCTGTTCAACAAACACAACAGGGAAACCAACGTAGGTCAGACGCTCCGAGAAGGAAGTTCACCAGGATTAATATGCCTTTATCTTAAGCAATGCAACATTTGTTAAAGGCTGACCTCATAACACTCTGGGATCCTCCTCCTAATCCCAACACATCCTCTCTGAAGTACAATCCAAATGTGAAGTGTGCCTATCATTCAAACAATCCTGGGCACGACACCAACAGTTGTTGGGCCCTGAAAAACAAAATTCAAGACATGATTGGTAATAAGGAAATTGAGTTCGACCTTCTTGAGACTCTGAACTTGATTACTGCTCCTATGTCGAAGCATGACAAAGGCATAAGTGCTATTGAAGATGTTTTGTATATTACCTCTGTAAGTGATGTGGTTACTTCGCTCTCAACAGCCAAGAAGAATTTGCTACAAGCCGGTCTATTTCCAGGTTGTGTTAAAGAATGTTATTGTTATGCAATTCAACCCAATGGTTGCGGGTTACTAAAGGAAGGCATTCAACGCCTGATGGATGAACATATAATTTTGATTGAGAAATCCCCGTATGTTGAGAATTTGTTCCAAGATTTGTCTGTCATAACTGGTGCTCATTTCAGAATCATTTCCAAGGGTCCTGTAAGGATTACTCCCAATCCAAAAGCTGCTCCCTTAATAATTACAAAACCTGGGCCAATCCCATATTCCTCGGAGAAGGCTATTCCATGGAATTATGGGTCTGGCGTCTATTACCATGGCATTAAACAAGAGTTGTCTGACGAAGATGATGAAGAAGTTGATCCCAATATTGACAATATTGCGGGAACCAGCAAAATTACTAGAAGCCGAAGGATTTTCTCCTAGGAAATATCTCCACCTGTTCAAGTCACAGTTACCAAGACAACTATCGAAGCTTGAAGTAAAGAGCCAATGATAGAGCCTGCCCAGACGGAGGCACCAAAAGAAACTACAATCAAAGACACCTCTGGACAAGAGTTGGAAGAGGTTTTGAAGATCATTCATAGAAGAGATTAGAAAATTTTTGAACATTAGGGGAAGACCCGGTCCAAAATATCCATGCTATCTTTTCTACTATGTTCTGAAGCCCATGCGCAAGCTTTAATGAAATTTTTGAAGACTGCTCATGTACCACAAGAGATTTCTACCGATCAATTTGGAAGTTATGTTGCTAGTTTAATGACTGAAAATGGATTAGGTTTCTTCGATGCTGACCTGACTACGGAGGGGAGAAATCGTAATAAGGCCATGTATGTCTCCATTGAATACAGGGGCACTACGTTGGCCCATGTGTTAGTTGATACTGACTCTTCCCTGAATGTTCTGCCAAAGGGAGCTTTTGATAGACTGGATTGTGAAGGGGTTATGCTGAAACCTAGCGACATCATAGTTCGAGCCTTTGACGGATCAAAAATAATGGTAAATGGAGAAGTGGACCTCCCGATCAAAGTGGGTTCACTGATCTTTGAATCCACCTTCTATGTAATGGACATCTGGCCAGCTTATTCTTGTCTATTGGGATTCCCCTGAATCCATGGGGCATGCTCTATTACCTCCACCTTACACCATAAATTAAAGTATCCTGTGAAAGGGAAGATTGTTACTATCTGCGGAGAAGAAGATTACATGGTCAGCCATTTGAATTTGTTTCGATACATGGAGATGGACGAGGAACTCATCGAGACTCCCTATTAAGCTTTTGAAGTGATTTCCCATACTGCTGTTGAAGATGTTTCTACCATTCCAAAGACTACCAGGGTTCCACACAAGATGGACTCCTTGAAAGATGCCAAAGCTACGATAGAAGAAGGTGGTTGCACAATTTGGGGTCAGCTTCCTTATATCCCCTACAAATCAGACAAGTTTGGTTTGGGCTTTACTGCAGAAGGTCAAAGGGATGTTCGTCGCGCTCGAGCTGGAAGACCTTTGTTCCATATCAGCAACAACAAAGTCAATGCTATAGAAGATGCTGACAATGATTGTGATTTCCACAGCTGGATATTCCCTACCATTGGTGAGGAACTCGAAAATTGGAAAGCAGAAGACATTTCCCCTATCTCCTTTAGCCAGGAGTAATAGCTATTTCTCTTTTTATTGCTTTAAGAAGTTTGGTTATGTAATTTCTTTTACAACAATGAATTTAAACCTTGTGTCTTGCTCGGGGCACAATGGCTCATTTGTTAAGGGTTGTCAACTCATATGTCATATTTTCATTTAATCAAAACATTGGACGTTTTGCATTCAAATTTTATGCTCTCTGTCTTTTCTTTTACTTTATTGCACTTTCAAATAGCTATGTCTTATTACACACACCCACACACTACATTGCAGATCCCCATCCACTATGGATCTCGTTGATAACGATTATGCTATTGACGCTTATGACTTAGAAAATCTGATCTACCAAGCCGAGGACGAAGGTGAGGAAGATTGTGAAATACCTGGGGAACTTGCCAGAATCTTAATACAAAAAAAAGGCTATCCAACTGCATGAAGAACCGATCGAAGTGGTAAACTTGGGTTCTGAGACAGACAGAAAAGAGGTCAAGATAGACGCCAACTTATATGGCAGTGTCAAGAACAGATTAATTCAAATGTTGCACAAATATGTTGAGATCTTTGCTTGGTCATATGAAGACATGCCAGGGCTCGATACTGATATTGTAGTTCACCGCCTGCCAATGAAAGAGGGTTGTTTGCCGATTAAGCAGAAGGCTCGTCGTATGCATCCCATGATGTCAGAGAAGATTAAGGTTGAGGTTATGAAGCAATTCAATGCAGGTTTCTTAGCTGTGACGTCATATCCTCAACGGGTTGCTAAATTTATTCTGGTACCTAAGAAATATGGCAAGGTACGTATGTGTGTAGATTACAGGGATCTGAACAGGGCAAGCCCTAAAGATGACTTCCCACTTCTGCATATTGATGTTCTGGTCAACAACACCGCTCAGCATAAGGTATTCTTCTTCATGGATGGTTTTTTTGGTTATAATCATATCAAGATAGCGCCTGAAGACATGGAGAAAACTACCTTCGTCACACAGTGGGGCACTTTCTGTTACAAGGTCATGCCTTTTGGGTTGAAGAATGTCGGGGAAACTTATCAGCATGCCATGATAGCTTTATTTCATGATATGATTCATCACGAGATAGAAGTCTATGTTGACAACATGATAGCAAAGTCACAAACTAAAGAAGAACATCTTGATCATCTCCATAAGTTATTTGAAAGGCTGAAGAAGTACAAACTAAGGCTAAATCCAAACAAATGCACCTTTGGAGTGAGGTCTAGAAAACTCCTAGGTTTCGTCGTCAGTGGTAAAGGTATTCAAGTTGATCCCGTAAAAGTTAAAGCTATTCAATAAATTTTGGCTCCCTGCACTGAGAAGGAAGTCAGATGTTTCTTAGGACGACTAAACTACATTGCTCGATTCATTTCTCATTTGACTGCTACCTGTGAGCCAATCTTCAAGCTGCTGAAGAAAGATCAAGTATCAAAATGAAACAACGACTGTCAAATAGCTTTTGATAAAATCAAGGAGTACTTACAAGAACCTCCAATTCCGATGCCACCGATTGAAGGAAGGCTTTTAATCATGTACCTTCCAGTGCTAGAGAATTCAATGGGGTGTGTATTGCGGCAGCATGATGAGTCTGGTCGAAAAGAGCATGCAATAACTACCTTAGCAAAAAGTTTATTGACTGTAAAACAAGATATTCACTACTCGAGAAAACATGATGTGCTTTGGCATGGGCTGCTCGCCGACTAAGACATTATATGTTGGCTCATACTACTCTGTTGATTTCTAAAATGGATCCCATCAAATACATATTTGAGAAGCCAGCTCTCTCCGGGAGAATAGCCCGATGACAAATGATCTTAACAGAATATGACATTAAGTACACCACTCAAAAGAAAATCAAAGGAAGTGTATTAGAAGATCATTAGGCGCATCAAGCTGTAGACGACTACTAATCTATGAACTTCGAATTTTCAGATGAGAACATCATGTTAATTACAGATTGTGAAGAACCTGTACCGTATGAAGGACATGAGCCAGGACCCCGGTGGACTATGGTTTTCAACGGAGCTTCTAATGCGCTTGGCAATGGAATCGGTGTTGTAATTATCTCTCCTCAAGGTTACCATACACCCTTCACTTCCAGACATTGCTTTGACTGCACCAATAATATGGCTGAATATGAAGCGTGCATCTTGGGTCTTAAACCTACTATTGACTTACGAATCAAATTCCTGAGTGTATATGGGGATTCAGCCTTAGTAATCAGTCAGGTCAAGGGAGAATGGGATATGAAGCATCTGAATCTTATCCCTTACCGGGAACATGTGCTAACCTTGATTCTGTACTTCAAAGAGATTACTTTTGAGCATATCCCAAGAGAAGAGAATCAGTTGGCGGACGCATTAGCTACCATGTTATCCATGTTCAAGATCAGATGGGACAATGAGGTTCCCTAAATTACCATTGAAAGATTCGATGAACCGACACATTACTATGAAATTGACACTGGTGGAGTAGAAGAAAAACCTTGGTTTCATGAAGTGAAAAGATACCTTGAAGCTCAAGAATACTCTAAAGGGGCATCAATCAATGATAAGAAATTCCTAGGTAGGTTCTCAGCTAAGTTCGTCTTAAGCAATGTAATTTTAAACAAGTGTAATCATGATTAGACAAGACGAGATGAGTTGATTCAGACCAGGCTAGACCAGTTAAATCTGATTGACAAAAGGAAGCTTGTGACTGTCTGTCACAGCCAAATGTATCAGAAACATATGATAAAGGCATTCAACAAGAAAATCAAGCATCGGGTATATCATGTTGGTGACTTGGTAATAAAGCGCATCATTCTACCACAAGTTGATTCCAGGGGAAAATGGACTCCACCTACGAAGGGCCATTTGTTGTCAAGAAAGTATTTTTGGGCGGTGCTATGATACTAACCATCATGGAAGGTGAAGATTTCCAACACCCTATGAACGTGGACATAGTTAAAAGATACTACGCATAAAAATGACCTGCTAGGTTGATTGTCCTAGGAAAAAATAAAGGCATCCCGACGAACCAAAAAGGTTCGAGAAAAAATTAGGGATATATATATATATAAAGGATTGTACACCTGGCAAGTCGAAAACCTGAAAAGGAGGCTTGGGCAAGAAAAGGTATTCTGGTGGAGTGAAAACCCGAAAGGGCGGTCCAGGAAAAAGTTAGGGATTAAAAGCATACGATTATGTCCCGTTGGATCACTTCTGCAAGCTTTATTACCAAATTCAAAAGTTCAAATGGAACATATCAGTTCAATCAACTTCTTCTGACAGCAATGGATGAGGTGTTCAAAGGCATAGGGGAAATAGTGGAGTTGAAACCCAACGAGATCACTTCCATATAGCTATATGTTTTGTTTTCACTTTGTACTCTTTTCATTTCACGATATTTTCCTCTTACTAGGATTTATGTCTCTTTGTATAAAATCGCCTGTTTATGGGCAAACTATCAATACAAATACACCCTAAAATTCAAACTTTTTATTTTTTCGGTTTTGTTTGCAAAAACGTCCAATGACTAAAATTGAATGAACCTATGCATATGAACACAATTAACTGTTAACAAATATATGCATAAGAACAGAAATAAGCATTTACTCAAGACTCTAGGAGTTGGGATGACATTCAAGTTATCCATAAATCCCCACGGATCCACTTCCATGAGATTATCCCCACAGAGTAATCTTCACAACTTCGTCTTCCATGAAGATACATCCCCCACAATTTCCCCGATAATATCACCCAGCTACGGAGTCCCAATCAGTACAGTTCATGGAAGTTCCCTTCCCCAGCCGAGTTTATTCTTCCAAAATTGTAAAACCTCCTACAGATTTCTTCACTCCAACAGAGCTTGTTTCCTCAGCGGAGTATTTCTCTATCAACAAGGTTTATTTCCCACATAGGGTTTATTTCCCCAACAGATTACAGTCTCCCCAGCTTGGGTCTATTCCTTAGATTGCTACGAATCACCGGAAAAATTCCTCTCCCCAGTGAATTCACCATTATCCTCAGAGAGTTTCTACGAAACCTGGAACCGGACCAGATATTAGTCAACTTTATCCTCTCCAGACGAGTCAGAAGGTTATCCATCTCTTTTATCCCTAGTCAGGGTATATAAGAATTAAAATCCCCAGACGAGTCGGAAGTTATCCATCTCTTTTATCCATAGTCAGGATAAATAAGAGTTAAGCTCCCTAATAGAGCAATGAACGACTAATGTTCCTGAACTCTCCTCCCTAAATAGAACTTAACATTACCCAGTGGAGTTTCCTCAAACAGAAAGCAGGAATTCCCAGCGAAAGCATTCTAGACAAGGTTGAATATTACATATGTTCTTCATCCCCATCACCAGTCAGGGATTTATTTTCCCCAACAAGATGTCATACGGAACTGCTGATACATTTCCAACAACATTTCACATTCATACATCATTTACCAATATCATAGCATATGCATACGAAATGCATGTAGCATAGTCCCATTTATTTTGAGAACATCATTCTGCAATACATTTCATGCATCATGATGTTGCATACAACAAACTCTTTACATTTTCAGGAAAGATCAATCAACAAACAAATATCATTAACTACTTATGTGACCCAACAATCTTCTCAAAGGCTACATCTGACAAAGGGATATTTCAGCAATTTCCTTAGAGGGTCATTTTCAAAGACATCTTTTGGCTTTGATTAAATCAAGCGTAGAATTATTCTGATACTTCTTCCCGTAGACATTTTCTGGCTCAGATTAAATTGACCATAGATTTATTCTATTACTTCTTCATGTTAAAGACAAAAAGACCTCTTCTGGCTCAGATTAAATTGACCATAGATTTATTCTAATACTTCTTCTAGTTAAAGACATGCAAAGACATCTTCTGGCTTAGATTAAATCGACCATAGATTTATTCTGATACTTCTTCCAATAGATTTTTTCTGGCTCAGATTAAATCGAGCATAGATTTATTATGATACTTCTTCTAGTTAAATACAAAAAGACCTCTTCTGGCTCAGATTAAATCAACCATAGATTTATTATGATACTTTTTCTAGTTAAAGACAGGCAAAGACATCTTCTGGCTTAGATTAAATCGACCATAGATTTATTCTGATACTTCTTCTAGTAGACTTTTCTGGCTCAGATTAAATCAACCATAGATTTATTTTGATACTTCTTCCAGTTAAAGACAGGCGTAGACATCTTCTGGCTCAGATTAAATCGACCATGGATTTACTCTCATACTTCTTCTAATAGACTTTTTCTGGCTCAGATTAAATCAACCATAGATTTATTATGATAATTATTCTAGTTAAAGACATGCGTAGACATCTTCTGGCTCAGATTAAATCGACCATGGATTTACTCTAATAGTTCTTCCAGTAGACTTTTTCTGGCTCAGATTAAATCAACCATAGATTTATTCTGATACTTCTTCAAGTTAAAGACAAATAGACATTTTCTGGCTCAGATTAAATCGAACATAGATTTATTCTGATAGTTCTCCTAGTTAAAGATGGACGCAGACATATTCTGGCTTAGATTAAATCCAGCATAGATTTATTTCTGATACTTCTTCCAGTAGACATTTTTTGGCTCAGATTAAATAGAACATAGATTTATTCTGATAATTCTTCCAGTTAAAGACAGACGTAGGTATCTTCTGGCTCAGATTAAATTGACCATGGATTTATTCAGATACTTCTTCCAGTAGACCTTTTCTGGCTCAGATTAAATCAACTAAAAATTTATTCTGATACGTCTCCTAGTTAAAGACGGGCGTAAACATCTTCTGGCTCAGATTAAATCTAGCATAGATTTATTTCGATACTTCTTCCAGTAGACATTTTATGGCTCAGATTAAATCGACCATATAAATATTCTGATACTTCTTCCAGTTAAAGACCAGCATAGACATCTTCTGGCTCAGTTTGATCAAGCGTAGATTTATTCCGATACTTCTTCAAGTCGAAGTCAAGCATAGACGTAGTCTAAGTTCTATCAACAGTTACTTTAGATGGAATCTATAAGCTCATCTCCGATAACTCTCCATCACCTCTCCAAATGTCATCTTTAAGCCCATTCCCAGTATAATCAACCAACAACATTACTTCGGGCACATGTGTGAGCAAATGTTTGGGCACTTAAGTGTTCAATCATCTTCTACCTTCTATTCACGAATGGCGTACACGCCAATCTAACTCTTCAGTTTTAAGAAGATTGAATAGGGGAAGCTGTTGTACCCCAAAATTTTCCCTCCCATTTTCTTCAATACATTTTCATAAAGGTGTAAAATAGTCAAAGCTAGTCAAAAGTTGGTTAGTCAAATCTCCTCCTAAGCCAGGGTCTTCAATTTGGGTTTGGTGTTTCTCAAATAAGTTTAGGTTGCAAGGGTCTCAAATGACTTTCATGGTTCATCATAGGTCCTTAATAATGCTTAGGTCGAGTTTCAAGTCTTGTATCACATGTTTGCTCAGTCAATGGCTCAGATGTTTGAAAATCAACTGTATTGGGTAAAAAGTCAATTGTGGTAAACATATAGTCAAACTTCAAGATTTTTTGTCAACTTCAACATTTTGAGGTGATATTCATCATTTGATCAAGGGTTGATCATGATTCCTCAAGGAAAGCCCTCAAATCATCAAAGGTAAAAATTGCCAAATTAGGGTTTTTATTGAGAATGACTGATCACGACTGATCATTGACTTTTGGCGTAGTTCATGACCTAATGGCTTGAATAATAATCTCAAGATATTAAATAAAACATCTTGACCTAATTACATGGCGAAATAAATTTCCAAAGATGCAAGTGATTGATAGTTGAAGAAATTGAATCAATTGATAAACAAATCAACAATCACACAAAAGTCAAAGTTTGACTTTTTTTTGTCAACATTGAAATTCAAAAATCAAGAATCATTAAAACATTTAAAACTATCAAACTTGATCATCAAGAATCAAAAAAGTCAACAAAATTCAAAAGTTGGAAAATTTTCCAACACTTAGCAATACTTTAACTGTTTTTGTTCTTAACAAAATCACTACTTCATGACCATTTTTCAATAAGATCCAAGTTTATTCAAGGAAAACTTTCAACATGAAAGTTGTATGGATTGGTGAATTCTACAACTTTGTTAATATGGGATGATCCTCAAAAAGTTCTTGGATTAAGAGATATGAGCCCATGAAGTTATGATATTTTTATCTAACACTTAGAAAAAATTTGAACAAGTTTTGGTAAGTTTTTTATCCCAACTTCTTAGCCAATTTCAACCAAGTTCCTATTTGATTTAGCCAAAGTGGTCAACATGAAAGTTGTATACAATGTTTCAAGCTTTACAAAATGTCTAAGAACACAAATTTATGATACTTGGGCTAGAAGTTTCGAAGAGATGAAGTTGGGTATCTAAGGTTGCATTATAGGTCATTTTTGTGATAAGTTCATAACCAATTCTAATGCCATGCTTAGAGATCTCACTTTTCAGGTCCATTAACTTGCAAATCTCCCAATATTTTAGTGTTCACATAATTGATTGAACCATTACCCAAGTGTTTGAGCCATTGTCCAAGATAATTTTCCATTTATGGCATAAAGGCATCATTGCCATTCACATAAAGCATGCTTTATGCAAAGTCCAATCTCCATGAGCCTCTCATATGTTTCTTCTGCACACACACAATGTCAAAGGAAGAAGAAACATGTCTACAACTCTTAACCACCCTATGAGCCATTGTACTATGCATTGGAAATATGAATTCTCAAGAAATCACAAGTTGTATCTCAACCAAGCCTTAACTTCATAACTTGCAAACCTGATCATACCTTACCCTCAAACCTCTTTCCAATAAATAAAGAAGCTATTTGCAAGCCAAAGCATGAATTTAATCCTCCAAAATACCCCTTAATCTCTCTCAAATCAGAATTGGCCAAAACCTCCATTTTTGAGCTTTTGAAAACCTTAACTTCGAAACTTATCACTCTTGCAATATCTGTGAAAACCAACTATTTATACACCTCACATACATCATATATAACTCATCCAAACACATGTTACACTTCTATAAAATCATCTTCATCATCCACCATTTTCAATTTTCATACTTGCAAGTTGACTTGGTCAGAGGTATCCAGAGGTTCTCAGCACCAAGTGAGTATCCAAACAACTTCCTCAGGGTCCAAGCAAGCTCACCAAATCATCATTTCACCTCTAGAAGTCGTGTAGAGGACATTGGAATTTTCATCAAGAGGTAAGTTTTTCTCAAACTGTGATATCTTGATATAAGCATCATTTGCATATACTTTCTAAATCAAAAATGTAGATATCATGCCTTTGAAGCTAACCATGTCCTTAGTTTTCATTAATTTTACTTATGGAGTGAGAATCAAAGCTCTGACCAATTAGGGTTCATTTTTTCTACTGAGTAAAATTATCTTTATTCTTTGAGTTTTTGTTAAAATAAATTCCATGGTTGAATTCGTGGTAAAATTTCTAGCAAGTTTGGTGTTTACACTATTCAAAATGGTTGAGAAATGAAGCTTTTGTAGAATAAAAAATGTTGTTATTTTGGTCTAGCACGAGGAAGAAGAAGAAGTGGGAATTTCAAATTTGAAAAAAGTTTATAATATATTAAATGAGGGGTGTTTCATAACCGGATGAAACAACCATCCCAGTGGTAAAACCAGCGCGCGTTAATGTGAGGGACCTGGGTTCGAGCCCCAACGGTATCCTTTTGTTTTTTCATATATTTTTCTTGTAGATTCAGTGTGCCAAGCTTCTATAAGCTCACCCCGCGCTCTCAACTGCTCACCACTAGATGTTCATCAAGTCAAGTCAAACACTTCGGATTCACATGTGCATCATGGACCCTTTGAAGTTAGCTGCATTGGATCCAACGCAAGCAATGGGCTATGTCTCTTTGAGCCCAACAAATTCTATTTCAGCAACCCCCCCCCCCCCCCCCCCCCCAATTCCTTTCTACATCTCTGGCCCATTTATCTCTTTGCATTTTTTCTTTGGCCCATTAACTTTCTTTTTTTTAGTTTTTTTAATTAACTGTTTGCTTTCTTTTGTTTTACTAATTTTATTTTAATCAACAAAAATCAGAAAATCATAAAAAATTTAGATTTAGGTTTTTTATTAATTAATTTAGTTTTTGATAGTTCAAATTATTTTAATTTAATCACCTTGTTTTATTTTAAATGATTAGTTTGTAAATTAGCTAAGATTTAGGTTTTATTTTTATTAATCACTTCCAATATTTTTCAAAATAAAACACCAAAAATATTTTCTAAATACTTAGAATTCTTTATGTTTTAATTAATTAATTTAATTTTCATAAATAAAATTAATTAATTTTATCACACTTTGTTTTATTTTATATAATTAAATTGTAAATTAATTAGAAATTAGGTCTAATTTTTATTTCACATTTCAAATATTTTTCTAAACAAAAAAAACAAAATCTTTTTCTTAAATGCTTAGAAATATTTTAGGGTTTTCTTAAACATTTTCCCCTTTTCACCATCTTCGCGCACTTTATCTTTTGCCTTAATATTTTCTAATATTGTAACTGCTAATGATTTGTAATAGCTTTAATTAGGACCTTACTTTCCATCCCTATTCTTAAATTTTTACCACTTTCCTTATAACTGTTAGTAATTAGGGTTTGTATGACAAGACTAAAAACAAAACACTAGAAAACCTAATATCAAGACAAATACTTGAAATCTAATCACTTTTCACACACTCACCTCTAGGGTAACCTCACTTTTTTCTTCAGATGAAAAACAATCATGTCCCTCGAACGTGGAATGCTTTAGCAAAGACCCTTGGTTAGAAGATTGTAGTCTCTCGATGACCCTTCAATGCTGCCTTCGGTAAATGGTCTTAGTCCCTTACGACAATTGCTAAAGCATCCTACAAGTTTCCTTCTATGACTGTACGATGACCCACTCCTGTCTCTCACATCCAATTATAGGGTTTCCTACTAACTAATGGTAGGTGTAGCGATAAAAAATGTAGCGGGGTAAATCGGAGATCGAACTATTAATTAATTCGTCTCACAAAAGCAAGAGTCGCCACCGCGCTTTATTATTTCCAAGGGAAAAGGGGAAAGAGCGAAATAAAACCCTAAAGTATGCAATGTAAAATAATACTTTTAAAAGTAATGAAAATACAAGGCGTTTTTGAAAAGAGATCTATGGTTCGGGGGTTGGTTATACAGTGGGAAGGTATTAACACCCAATGTATCTATAGTACTCTATAGGAACCTTTTGAAATATCTGTTTTATTAAAATTGTTCGTTTGATTAAAAATAAATTGTTTTGGCCGAAAAGGGGTACGGACGGGTTTTCCGAAGGTACGGCGACCTAATGTCGAAGTTTTGGCTTAAAAGGTATAAGTTTTGAAGAGATTGAATATTTGAGGAAAAATTGTCTTAAGTTTTAATGAGATGAAGATATTCGCGTGATTGGACTTGAAGACATGAAGTCAACAAATTTAATCATTTTTCCTCTTGGATTTAGATGTAAACAGAATAAACAAGTAAAGACGGAATAATCAAACAGACAATTTAAGCAGATAATGATATACAACCATAACAACGATTAAATAACAAACTAAAGGATGTGAACATGCATTTTTATATTTTTATCTAATAGGTATAACGTAAGAGAATTAATTAAGTAAAATAAAATGTTTTTAAAGCTTTTATTTTTATATGTTTTTTAATATTAATATAAAGTATTATTTAAGAATTATTAAATAATTCTAAACTAAATTAAATCTTTAAAAGTTACTAACTTAAACCTAGTTAAAAAAGGAATACTAAAAATTACTAAATTAAACCTAAAGTTAAACTTAATAAAAATGATCAAATTATTTAAAATTGTCTAATTAAAATACACCTCTTATTTGATTAAACTTACTAATTAATTAAATTAATAAAATTCTAAAAAAAACTAAAAGAAAATAAATAGAAAAGGGGTATTAAGAAATGAAGGGGTAGACAAAGAACCATTGTATGGGCTAAAAGGTTTTTAAAGGGCCCAAAACAGAAATAATCAGGAGCAAGATGGGGGGTTCTAATAGAATTCGTTTGGGCTTTTAAGAAAAGGGAAACGGGTTGAGCCCACTTGTCCCACAATGTTTAGGGTTAAACGAATTGTTTTAGTTTGCGTCAGGGTTAGGCCAAAAGGGGACAAAACGGCGCTCTTCGTTCACGTGTTCTTGCTTCGTCTTCTTCGTGCATTCCCCCACCTTCTCCTGAGTTCTCCCTTTCCCAAAGGCCACCGGCGTCCTCAACCTCCTCTTCCCTCCAACGAGAATGCCAGGGCGACAGATTCAAGGTAAACTTCAATTTTTAAATCGTTAGGGTTTTTATTACAATTGCATGTGGTGATTTACATCCATTTTGATTCTGACTTCCTATTATTATGGTGATTTAAGGTATATGACAGAAAAAGAGGGGGAAATGTTACCTTTGGAGACGGAGGAGGAAGGTTGGGGGTGCTGTGGCGGCCAAGACGGCGGGAAAGACAGTGAGGCTGTGAGCTTTGCTTGGTATCCTGGTTTGTCTTCTTTATTGCTTAATGATGCACTTCTGAAAGCTAAGTGTTGCCTTCTGTATGCCCTGTGATGAATCTTTTCTGAGGCTTTTGGGTATATTTGATTCTTTTCCTCTTTTCTTCTAGCCTGTTGCCTTGAACGTTTTCCTTGAACAACTGCCTTGATGCTTTGCTTCTGTCTACTTGGTTGAGACACTTCTTTATCTCCTTCTTCTGTTGGCTTATATGTATGCTTCAGTATGCTTGGATAATTGAGTATCTTGATGCCTTTTCTTTTTACTTCTCTTCTGGTTGCCTCGATGCTTATCCTGAGTTGCCTTGTATGCTCTGTAGCTTCTGATATGTATGAAATGTTGGGTTTGATAGCCCAATGATGAAGAAATTCTGAGGGCCTTTTATGGGTTTGGAAATTGGTTTTATGGTTTATGCTTTTTGGTTTAAGGTTGATGGTGTTTTGGCTGGGTTTCTGTGGGTTAAGGGGCTTCAGGCAGGGTGAGTTTGAAACTTGGATTTTGGTCATGTTACGGGTTCAAAGCTTAAGCAGGTTATGTTGGGTATTTTGAACTAAGGCTTAAGGCTTTGGTTGGATTGATAGGGTATGCTGGTTTTTTAGGCCATTACAGGTTTTGATTTCAGGCTTGTGGCCTTGAGGCCTATGTTACAGGTTATCATTTTTGAAAAGGGTAAAGCTTTGGCTGGACAGCAAGTTGTTTACTGGTTTTTTAGGCCATGGTTTGTATGGTATTGAGACAGCAGGTTCTTGAGGTTTATTTTTTGGTACCTTGAGATTTGGCTTCTTGTATTTGTTTTTGACAGTTTTGTTTTTGAAGGCTTGAAAAAACAGGTTATCAACCCTGAACTCTTTTGAAGGGTTTGTTGTTGTTATAACAGTTTGCTTGGCTCTAATGGTTCAGGTTCTGAATACTTTTACTATTTTTTTGCCTTTGACCTCTGCACTCCACTGCTTCATTCAGTTTGTCTCTATTCTTTTTTCATGCTTTCCTTTTCTTTACTGTGTTACTGCTGTTGGTTTTCTATCCCTTTTCTGCCTAAGCCAAAACCTGTAAACCCACACTCTTTTCTCTCTTCTCTCTCCTTAGTACAATTGAAACACTAAAATGTTATATGTGCTTTTAAGTTCTGAAAAAGCATAAGCTGGAAAATGATGAGAATTAGAAACATATTTGCTTGCATATTTGGTTTTAAACTGCACGTGTTTTCTCTTTGTCAACTGCATTGTACAATAGGTAGCCTTGTGTTTTTGGCCTCTTCCCATACCTTGGGTAGTTTACGTTGGACTTGTGTTGAAAATGTAACTTGACTTGGAATTTGTATATGCTGTTGAACTATGCTTTTTGACAATGCAGTTTTGACAAAAAATAAATTTATGCATATTGGTTTTTTTAACTATGCAGTTTATTTGAAAAATGCAGTTTTGACAAAAAATGAATTTGTGCATATTTTTAACTTGTGCATTCATATTTATCAAAAAAATTCATCCCTTTTTGTGAACCGGGAGAAATCCCGTGATTTGCAAAGAGGGTAAAAAACTGATTCCAGCCGTTTGCTTTTAATGATGAACGCAAAATTAATTTTCTGCTTTTAATTATATATTCATTTCTGACTTTTTCTTTTAATTCTTTGCAGGTAAAATCAAATGAGTCATCAAAGAAGTATTGGATAGAAGATGAAGATTTAGAACTTAGAAAAAATTAGGATAGCTTTTATTTCACTTTAAACATTGTAAAAATTATCATTGTAAATACGTTGTAAATAAATACGGTATTTAAACAACGATTGTAACAATTAGAATAAAATGAATAAAACTCCAATATTTTACCAATTAATTATTTTCTTCTTTCCAATTATTTATTTTATCATTTATAATTCTTTAAATTATATAGTAACTGAAAATCAATTCCAATTATTTAAATTTAGAATGATAAATAATTAAATAAACAACATTGATCAATTAACTTCTCTTCAATTATTTACTTCATTATTTATAATTTTTCTAAATTATAATAACTGAAAATAAAATTTCAACTATTTAAACTTAGAATAATAAATAATTAAATAAACATTGTTTGATCAATTAATAAACTTCTTTTCAATTATTTACTTCATTATTTATAATTCTCTAAATTATATAATAACTGAAAATAGATTCCAATTATTTAAATTCAGAATAATAAATAATTAAATAAACATCATTTTAAGCATTGATCAGTTGATAAATTTAGCGTTTCAAAAATAAACAGCTCTCAACTTGAAAAAGTTATGAATTTAAAATCTGCTTTGAAAATTGATAAAAATAGGTCAAAACCCTTGCAATGTAATGATGCAGATGGGAGATGGTATCTTAGGTCAAAATTTGGGGTACAACAGCTGCCCCTATTTAAGTTTCTTCTATCTGGAGATATGAAGATTAAAATCTTTGTCTCGACGAGATTGAAGGTACTTAAATACATAATACACAAATTTTTGCCCTAAGATACCGCCATTATGTGTGATATGAATGTAGTAATTGAATTCACAGAGAAAGATTTTGTATGAAACAAGACAATGCTGGAGAAATCAAACACCAACAAAACACAGGGACATGGATTATACACTACTGGGGAAACGAGCCATCGACTTCAAATGACAGACTCTTGACGGCGAATAAAAATTTGAAAGAATACGACCTCTGACCCTAACAAAGAAGGCATCTTGCATAGGCCATAAAACAGATTATTGACCCAAAATAACAGTGAGTGCACAACTCCAGGTCAACGATAGACAAAAAGTATCAAATTTGCTAGCGACGGATTACCGACTTCTGAAGGTAAAGATTCATAACAAACTTCTCTGCGAGATTTCCGGAGATATACTCATTAATGCTGAAATAATAATAAGATTGTAGATACACAAGCTGCTCAAATAAAGAAGCTGGAACTTGCTGTCTTCCAAAAATACTATGACATACAAGCTGCTCAAATAAAGAGGCTGCCACTTGCTGTCGTCCAGGGATGTCAATAACATACAAGCTGCTCAAATAAAGAAGCCGCCACTTGTTGTTTTCCCAAAAAATACCAATAACATACAAGCTGCTCAAATAAAGAAGCCGCCACTTGCTGTATTCCAGAAAAATAATAACGTACAAGTTGCTCAAATAAAGAGACTGCCGCTTGCCGTTTTCTAACAATGTCTATAACGTACAAGTTGCTCATGAAGAGAACGCCGCTTGTCGTTTTCCAACGATGTCTATAACGTACAAGTTGCTCATGAAGAGACCGCCGCTTGTCGTTTTCCAAAAATAATAATAACGCACAAGTTGCTCATGAAGAGACCGCAGCTTGTCGTTTTCCGAAAATAATAATAACGCACAAGTTGCTCATGAAGAGACCGCCGCTTGTCGTTTTCCGAAAATAATAATAACATACAAGTTGCTCATGAAGAGACCGCCGCTTGTCGTTTTCCGAAAATAATAATAACGCACAAGTTGCTCATGAAGAGACCGCCGCTTGTCGTTTTCCGAAAATAATAATAACGTACAAGTTGCTCATGAAGAGACTGCCACTTGCCGTTTTCCAACGATGTCTATAACGTACAAGTTGCTCATGAAGAGACCGCCGCTTGCCGTTTTCCAAAAATAATCCAGAAGGAAATTGCGATGATATTGGCAGAGAATAAAATCTTCGTCAAAGAGAACCATGAATCAATCCTTCCCGAGGAGATCACAAACTTAAAGGTGCAAAATAAATGCACCATTCATCTAGGTCGCGACTTCACTGGGAAAAATCGTGAGATAGCCTATGCAAGAGGCAACAACTCCCTCCAGGAATAAACCAGAGAGAAAACAGTCAAACAAGACTCCACCCAATGAGAAAGTAACTGGATTGGGGAATTTATCCTATCCAGAAATGGACGAGGTAGGCTAAATCAAAAAAACATCCACGAGGATTAGCTCAGTTGGGGAATTTAGAAAGGAAGTACATTTTCTGCCTAAGCTAACCTTCTACTTGGAAAGAAACATGTACACTGTTTGAATAAACAAAGTACAACCTAAAATCAACGGCAAATGTGAATATGCATGCGTGATATAAGTGTAAATGAATAAATGAATGTTATGCTGACAAAACGAACAGATGTAATATCCTGAAGACGATAAGATGTCACGAAAAGATAGATACTCGGCCAATCTTAAAAAAAGACGGAAAATAACTGGAACTGGGACCACAAGGCAACGTCGGAGCGTAACACGCCACAAGGTTCAAGTCTTCTGAGGAGAAAAGTATTCAAATCCAATCTTCTAATACCAATAGACCACTGGCATGATACAAAATGTACCACACCTCAGAAATCTGCTCAAATAAAGGCAGCCAAAACAACGCTTAACTAGAACAACTGGGGAGTCACCAAACTTAGCACCACCAGAAACACAAGTTTACACAACCAACACCTCATGACGATTTTGAAATAAAACATGTTCATCATGCAAGGATAAATTACTATACTGTTTCGCATTTCATGGCTTGACCATCCTCGGAACAACTGTTAATATTCCTTTCATTATTCACGACACATTTTTTTTAAAATAAGAATACTTTAAATAACTTTGTTTCAAATATTTCCGTAAAATTAAAATTTTGCCCACAAGAGGTAAATGCTAAAATTTCATTAATAAGATGGTAGTTCGCTAACAACGCGACTCCAACGGTTTACAAAAGTTTGGGAAATAGTACATGAAAGACAAAGGTTACACAAAAACAATGATCACTATTCTCCCTAACAACTTTGGATTCCGAAATGTGTTCAAATGCCAAGACTGGTCTGACCAAAAGCTTGCCTAAGCCGCCCCTTCGGGTTTTCAACTTATCAAACTATCAACTCAAACCTAAGCGAAATACTTCTTGACTGCGTCGGCGTTCATGGAGCGCGGGAGCTCTTCACCGTCCATATTTGTGAGAATCAAAGCACCTCCAGAGAAAACTTTCTTAACGACATACGGTCCTTCATAATTCGGAGCCCACTTGCCCCTAGAATCAGGTTGGAAAGATAATATCTTCTTGAGCACAAGGTCACCTTCTCTGAACTCGCGTGGTCGAACCTTCTTATCAAAAGCCTTCTTCATCCTCTGCTGATATAATTGACCGTGACACAAAGCTGTCAACCTCTTTTCCTCAATTAAATTCAACTGATCATATCTACTTTGACACCATTCAGCCTCAGAAAGTTTAGCTTCCATCAACACTCTCATAGACGGAATCTCAACCTCCACGGGGAGTACTGCTTCCATACCATAAACTAGGGAAAATGGGGTTGCGCCTGTTGAAGTTCAAACTGAAGTACGACTGAATAGTCTTTTCATCGTGCTCAAGCAAACGGGAAATTTCATCTGGAACTCCTTCGTTATCCTCTTCTTCGGCTCTGAACACAGGGAATTCAAAGTTGGGAGAGGGTATAGGATCATTGTTTTCAATGGTTAAGTCATGGATTAATCTGCACATATGATTATGCTTTATTTTAGAAATCGATTAATATGAATGTTGTACAAATGAAACAAAATATTATTATATTTTCCTATTACTACCAATTAATTTTCATTACTATTTCCCAGAAAATGTGAAAAATATAACAGTAGTGGACAAAATAACATTTTTATTCATGAAGGGAAATACTTGAAACAAAGGGCCCAGACATTTCTCTTTTGCCTTGGGCAGAGCAAAAGGATTTATTTTCAACATAGCCCGACACAAATACTTTTCGCCTTGGGCAGAGCGATTTTTTTTCAAAAATAAAACAAAACATTACTCAGAAATGTGCATCACAACAGGAACATCAACAGCAACCCAGTTTTGGCAAACCACTCCATGCGTTACAAAATCGGGTAAATCCTCTTCAGAATCGTCTCCTATTATAGCATCAACTTCAGGAGGAGTCGGATGGATAAAACCTGCGCTTCGGAAAACCTCTTGTATCGGACGAGTAACTACTTCCTGCTTGACTCTTGCAGAAACGGGATGAAAACCAAGACCTTCTCTAGACTTGTTCTCGGGCAGAGTCAACATCTGGCCCCAACCTTCAGCCGAACCACTTTCAACCACTCGTCGCGCATCCTCAAAAGAAGAAATAGATGTCCCCTGCTTCTTCACTTCACTATTATCAACAGATAGAGCTTGGAATTAGGTTCCAACATCCTCATCAGCATCAATAAAAGAGAAAGATGACAAATGGCTTACCACCATAGCCTGCTCCCCACCAATCATTACCAGCTTTCCATGCCTTACAAACTTCAATCTTTGATGGAGTGTGGAAGTGACTGCCCCTGCATCATGGATCCATGGACGACCCAATAGGCAACTGTAGGTGGCACGAATATCCATTACTTGAAAAGTGATCTGAAAAGTATGAGGACCAATTACTATAGGAAGATCCACTTCACCAATGACAGTCTTCCTAGAACCATCAAACGCTTTGACAATTACTCCACTAGGTCTCATGGGAGCACCCTGATATGAGAGTCGAGATAATGTAGTTTTGGGCATTACATTTAACGACGAACCTGTATCTACCAACACACTTGATAAAGTATCATTTCCACAACTTATTGAGATATGCAAAGCCATATTATGGTTCCTTCCCTCCTCCGGAAGCTATTCATCACTGAAACCAAGATTGTTACACGAAGTAATATTTCCCACAATTCCATCAAATTGGTCAACCGTCACATCATGATCCACGAATTCTTGGTCCAAGACTTTCATCAAAGCTTCTCTATGGGCACCAGAATCTCTCAGTAAAGCAAGCAAAGAAATCTTGGAAGGAGTTTGCAAAAGTTGGTCCACAATCTTATATTCACTTCTCTTGATGAGCTTCAGAATGTCATCATCCTCAGGATGAGGGATAGGTTCATTGGATCGGCCTATCTCAACCCTTGGTTCAACATTTCTCGCTGGAATTTCTGCCGGTATGGGTCTCCTGACTTGAACTTCTGGTCTCTTCGAAGGTACTGCTGCAAAGACACGTCCACTTCTCGTAACTCTACTCACCTCAGCAATTTTAAAAAAAGATGGCCTTGTTGGTATAGGGACTTCTACCCCATTCTCAATCATTGTGGCATTATACTTATACGGTATAGCTTGGTCTGAGTCGTAAGGCACAGGACCAGGCGGGTAAATGATCAAAGGAGCAACAGGTGCAGTCTGACTGTCGTAAACGATCTCTACTGATTCAGGCAAATTGAATTGCGGTATTATAACATTCACTTCATCCTCCGGATCTCTGTCATATGTAATAGTGATAACCCTCTGGTCTAACAACTTTTGAATATCCTCCTTCACAATAGGGCAATCAACCTCTCTTGAACAAAATTCACAAACATCATAATCATGCTGATGCCTAACAAAGGCAAGTCTTCTTAAGCTCTGATGTAACCTGATCAACGACTCTCTTATGTGTTCTACTTGAAAAACTCGAAACTTTCCCGGACAACCTTCCACCATATTCACTGATGCTGACCCATGTCGAGGCAAAGGATTATCTCTAACATTTGGGTTAACATCCTTGAAAGACAAGATACCATTCTTAATCAACCTCTGCACATCCGCCTTTAGAGCAAAACAATTTTCATGGTTGTGCCCCGGCGACCCTTGATGATATTCACAAAACTGATCCGCCTTGTACCACGGAGAAGTACTGTTTGGTGCGACAGGAGGAGGCTTCGTTGTTATGAGGTTCTTTCTGATAAGAGCAGGGAACAATTCAGTATAAGTCATAGGAATGGCATCGAATTGCGGTTTTCTTGGTGAACGGTTCTGGTTGTTGAATGGATAAGCCTGTTGTCGAGGCTGCTGCTGAAATGGCCGTTGTTGAGTTGGTGGGGTTTGATGAGTTGGGGTCATCAAAGCTGGGCGGACAGCCGGAGTGACTGCCGCAACGTGTGAGTAACCTCTCCTTGGTCTCCCTGGGAAGATCATGCTGACATCCTGCTCTTTTATTTTCGGGAAAACACTTCCAAACTTCTTAGTACTGCTAGACGGACCTCCTTCTTTAACCAAACGCCCTTCACGAATCCCTTCCTCCAACCGCATGCCCATGCTTACCATTTCGGTGAAGTCACTAGGTGCGCTGGCAATCATTCTTTCATAGTAAAAGGAACCTAAAGTCTTCAAGAATATCTTTGTCATCTCTTTCTCCTCAAGAGGAGGATAGATTTGAGCAGCAATTTCACGCCACCTCTGGGCGTATTCCTTAAAAGATTCTCTGTCTCTTTGGGACATCGCCCGGAGTTGATCCCTGTCCGGCGCCATGTCAACGTTGTACTTATACTGATGAACAAAAGCTTCGCTAAGATCGTTGAAGTTGCGGATCCGAATACTGTCTAAACCCATATACCACTTTAGAGCAGCACCCGTCAAACTGTCCTGAAAATAATGAATCAACAAGTCGTGATCATCGGAATATGTAGACATCTTTCTCACGTACATAGTCAAGTGACTCCGAGGACACGAAACACCCTTATATCTTTCAAAGTCTGGCACTTTGAATTTTGCTGGAATCTTGACATTCAGAACTAAACAAAGGTCATGAGTGTTCTTCCCAAACAAATCCTTCCCCTTTAACGCTCTGAGCTCCCTCTGCATTTCTTGGAATTGGTCCTGAAATTCTTCCATTCTATCAAAAAGACCCAAACTTTCAGCAGGCTCGGCAGGATAAGTAGGTTCATTCAAGTATGGCACGGAGTGAACCACAGGAGCGACAGTTGTCATCACTGGTTGTGGGAACGGTGTTACAGACGGGATTACAGTCGGCATGGCAGTTGTCTCTGGTTGAGGAAGAAACAAAATAGGTTGAAACAAAGGCTGTACGACAGGATGATACCCCTCTGGCACAAAGTTGTAAGGCATTCCCCACGGAAAACCTTTTGGCATCTGATGTTGAAGCGGAGAGTTGATTTGAGTCACAGATGTTGGAGCGGTGACAATCTCAGAAACCACAGTAGTTGAAGTCTGAATCTCAGCAGCTGTAGTCGATGGCTGATTCTGAGCAGCCATCAAACTTTCCACTAGCGCAGTTAACTTTTCCATACCGACACGAAGGGTAGCGACCTCCTCACGAAGCTCGTGGTTTTCCTGTTCCAGATCTTCCATCTTCCTCTGACGACGGGCTCGAGTGTCGTATCGATGAGACAGCTTGACAATCTATCGGAGTGGAAAAAGAAACAAGGATGAGACTCTAGAAAACATGTGAAGTGGAATGTTGGATGATGCATGATATGTGATGCAAATGATAATTCATTTTAATAGTTTTTCAAGGAACTTTGATGATTTTGCACACATCAATGGTAAAGGAATTTGGAACAACAAAAACTCATTTCATTAATCAAAAACGGTAAATTACAACTTACAATTTTGGAACAACAAAACAAGAAATTACAACTTTGGGATAACAACCCAATAATAAAGCAGTAAACTACAACTTTGGAACATGAAGCCCATAATAAAGCAGTAAATTACAACTTTGGAACATGAAGCCCATAATAAAGCAGTAAATTACAACTTTGGAACATGAAGCCCTTTTACAGAGTTTTACAAAACAACATCAGTAAAATAAAACTAAGAACTAAAGATCACTCAGAATCATCAGATGGAGGACCAAATGCCAACTGTAAACGGAGCTTCCTGATCTTCTCTTCATAAAAGTCTTCCATCTCTTTCTTCTCAGCTACTAGTCGATCAATGATTTCCTTTTGTGGATTAGGGACGAGAGCGACGCTTACCGAACCTTCCTTCTTTCTCTTACTTTCGTTAGCATACTTCCTCAGTAAAGCATCCTTTTAACGAAGTTTCTCATCATGATCAATGAACCAGCCGTCTTGAATAAATAGCAAATCCTCCTTTTCCTTTAGTTGTCGAGCCAGGACCCGATTCTCATATTCAGACATATTGTACTTTTCTTTCCAAGCATCTCTCTCAGACTTCATCCTAGCCAGATTTCCTTGGTATTCTCCCATATTCTCGATAGGGATATCAACAGATGATGATGCAACAGTAGGGAATAAAGGTTTCTCAGGTTTATAGGGCATCTTGAGAGCACAAGCCCTAGCACGGACCCACTGTAGGTAAGGCTCCAAAGAAATGGCACCCCTATGTCCTAACATATCTCTCCCTTTCCTATGGATGTGGCGCCAAGCTCCTTAGATCTCCCTCTTAGCTTCCTGGTGATCTTGTCCTTCTTGTAGAAAGAAACCACTCACATGGATGTTGTTCGGCCTGTCCCTCATCGGGTATCCAAACTGACGGCGCGCGAGAACAGGGTTATAGTTAATTCCACCTTTCGTACCAAGAAGGGGCACGTTAGGAAAAGCACCACAGCTATCGATGATCTTCACGTCATAGAAAACTCGATTATACCAATCAATGTCGAAATGAGTGAGAGCCATAATTTTTGGCGCCCATCGCGGCTCCTTCTCGAGATCCCAGAAAACATCAGACCTAGGTAGATGAGAAACATACCACTAATACAACAACGGTGCACAACAAATAATCATCCCTCCTTGATAAGAGTTTCGAAGATGGATGGAGTAGTAGGTATCTCCTAGCAGCGTAGGGACCGGATTTCCTATCAAGAAAATTCTGATGGCGTTGATATCCACAAAATTATCAACGTTAGGGAACAAGAATAGACCATAAGCCAGTAAAGCAAATACGTCTTCAAAGGCAAAAGTATCTTTTATCTCAGCAAAATGACGAGCTTTCCTCAACAAAAACTGCGCAGACAAGCCTCGGATTCCCCCTTTTATAGTCATGTTCTCCTCTATCTCTGACTTCTTCAAGTGGGTGATGGTCGCTATCTCATGAGATTTGGGTTCCTCTTCCAAGCCAGAAAAAGGAACACAGTCGGTGATCGGCAAACCAAGTATGTAGGAGTACTCCTCTAAGGTGGGCATTAACTGGTAATCCGGAAAGGTGAAACATCGATACAAAGGATCGTAGAATTGGACCAACGTATTAAGGATGCCTTCCTTCATCTTGCGCTTCATGAGAGGTATAATGGACCCATACTTTTTCTGAAAATCCGTCGGGTTCTTGATCTTAGGAATTAAACTCTTCAGTTCTTCAATCTCGGGCTCCTTAAAACTAAAACTTCGAGTGTTTCTCCTTCCAAATTCCATAATAATAGTACCTGAGATGTCTGCAAAAATCATTCCTAAGTTCCTTGAAAAACAAGTTTTTTACAAAAAATGTTGATGAATGCATGAATGAATGATAATGCAACAGTTACACAGAAGTTCACAAACATGGGGTTCAAAGGTTCAACGTTTCAGCATGGAGTCAAAGGTAAAGCCCACCCCAAGGTATGTACTAACGGTTCAATCGCACCTGTAAGACAAGGTTCTAAGAGTTCCCAGAGTCTACATTCCTCCTTCGGATATTACCAACGTCTTGATTACTCAATAATTAGCAATATTCTCAAGAGAAACTCATCCGAGCGTAGCATCGCGTAACAACTACTTCCGAATTACTCTGTTATAGTCTCCGTGCTACACCTAAAAAGGCCAAGATGGGTTAGGGTTCTACGGTCCTCAATATCTCTGGCTCCCAGGTCGAAAATAATATTGTCTTCCCGATTACTCGGTAAACAAATATTATGTTCAAGAGGGCCTTCCATTGAGTGGGGGATCTCATGCCTCCTTCTTCGGGATTACTCCCTCAAAGTTAACATGACTGTACCGCCCGTCCTATTCCTTAAATGTAACTTAATCCGGGTATAGGATTCGTCCTTTGCAAAAAAACCCAAACAACCCCAATATAAACACATAATCAAACAAAACAAATAATAATAAAACAGATAAAACAAACTAGGCTTAACCCACTTAGGGATGGACCAGCAAGAGGTCAATCTTTCCCCAGCAGAGTCGCCAATTCTGTAGCGATAAAAAATGTAGCGGGATAAATCGGAGATCGAACTATTAATTAATTCGTCTCACAAAAGCAAGAGTCGCCACCGCGCTTTATTATTTCCAAGGGAAAAGGGGAAAGAGAGAAGTAAAACCCTAAAGTATGCAATGTAAAATAATACTTTTAAAAGTAATGAAAATACAAGGCGTTTTTGAAAAGAGATCTATGGTTCGGGGGTTGGTTATACAGTGGGAAGGTATTAGCACCCAATGTATCTATAGTACTCTATAGGAACCTTTTGAAATATCTGTTTTATTAAAATTGTTCGTTTGATTAAAAATAAATTGTTTTGGCCGAAAAGGGGTACGGACGGGTTTTTCGAAGGTACGACGACCTAATGTCGAAGTTTTGGCTTAAAAGGTATAAGTTTTGAAGAGATTGAATATTTGAGGAAAAATTGTATTAAGTTTTAATGAGATGAAGATATTCGCGTGATTGGACTTGAGGACATGAAGTCAACAAATTTAATCATTTTTCCTCTTGGATTTAGATGTAAACAGAATAAACAAGTAAAGACGGAATAATCAAACAGACAATTTAAGCAGATAATGATATACAACCATAACAACGATTAAATAACAAACTAAAGGATGTGAACATGCATTTTTATATTTTTATCTAATAGGTATAACGCAAGAGAATTAATTAAGTAAAATAAAATGTTTTTAAAGCTTTTATTTTTATATGTTTTTTAATATTAATATAAAGTATTATTTAAGAATTATTAAATAATTCTAAACTAAATTAAATCTTTAAAAGTTACTAACTTAAAACTAGTTAAAAAAGGAATACTAAAAATTACTAAATTAAACCTAAAGTTAAACTTAATAAAAATGATCAAATTATTTAAAATTGTCTAATTAAAATACACCTCTTATTTGATTAAACTTACTAATTAATTAAATTAATAAAATTCTAAAAAAAACTAAAAGAAAATAAATAGAAAAGGGGTATTAATAAATGAAGGGGTAGACAAAGAACCATTGTATGGGCTAAAAGGTTTTTAAAGGGCCCAAAACAGAAATAATCAGGAGCAAGATGGGGGGTTCTAATAGAATTCGTTTGGGCTTTTAAGCAAAGGGAAACGGGTTGAGACCACTTGTCCCACAATGTTTAGGGTTAAACGAATTGTTTTAGTTTGCGTTAGGGTTAGGCCAAAAGGGGACAGAGCGGCGCTCTTCGTTTACGCGTTCTTGCTTCGTCTTCTTCGTGCATTCCCCCACCTTCGCCTGAGTTCTCCCTTGCCCAAAGGCCACCGGCGTCTGATAACAAGAAAATATATCGTATAATTAACATACTTTTTACCGATTTTATATTCCATTAAGTCGTCTAACCCTCGATTATTTCGAGATTATTTGTCTTTTTACAGGTATAACACTTATCGACTCAAACCAATGCAAAAGGACAGCATGAAGAAAGATAGACGAAAAACAAAGAGAAAAAGAATAAAAAAATACAAGGTGTGTACTTCTGGACGCCTGACGGTCGTCACACCCCTGTGACGGACGTAAGACCCCACAACATAACCAAACGGTCGTCACACGCACCTGACGAACGTAAGACACCACTTCAGCGTGTGACGACCGTCACCCACCTATGACGATCGTCACGCGCGTGAAGAAGGACGTTGCGCATGATTGAAGACGTGGGCGTAAAGGGCAGAATAATTCTTCCTGTTTCTACTCAACCTCCTATTTTATTGCCACAACTTCTACTGCCCCTGGAATTTCTCCACGAAGACTTCCTCAAGAATTCAAAATTAAAACTGCTGATCTTTCCTGCTATATATATGGATGCCAAGGCACAGTCCAGGGGTCGAAGATTTTTACGCAGCAAATACTTATTTTATTTTTACAGTTATTTCCAAATTATTTTGTTTTGCAATTCTGCTTTCAATTCCCTGTAATTTTCATTCAAGCCTTAGTTTCTATTCTAAAGTGTTAATTCTTCTTACAAGAATTAACACGAATTTCTTCTGCAAGTCAAGCTTGAAGATTTGGATTACTGTATTACCTCAAGATTACTATAGCATCTGTAATTCCAGGTTTTTTTATATATTGCAATTATTATTTATTCGTTTTCTATAATATGCCAATTATTTCCATGAATTGTATTCTGAACTTATTTACTATTAAGTTAATTATGCCTGGCTAAATTATTAGTACCGGTATGTGACCGTAAGAACTGAAAGAATTCAATAAGACCTTGGCCAAAAATATTTATAAAACAATTTCTGGTTTCCAATTTCCAATATTAATTTACTATCCTTGTCACGAGAGTGAGAGGTTAATTAACACGATTTTGCCACGAGAGTGGGAAATTAATTAAGGCAAGAACCTGCACGCGAGAACTGGGGTTCGACCCAGATAGTGGTAACGAAGCATTGATTTTTAAATACACGAGAGTGTTTTAATAAATTAATTAAATTCAAATTGTTTTCAAAAAGTGTTATTAAATTTAAAGTGCATCCACTAGGTTTAGTAGCATGACTTATTTCATAAACACGAGAGTGTATGTCTCAGGTTTTTAAACAATTAGCTTTTACCGAAATACTTTATAGGCCAAGCTATTCATTGAATTGCCTAAGTCCGATTATCACATACCGGTATAATTAGTACTATTACTTTTAAAACTAAACTGTCTACCCCAAATATCGAATATTCATCGCTTAGTTAGACAAAACTGTAGCATTAGATCGTATGCGATTGACACACAGTCTCTGTGGGTTCGATAATCTTTAAAAACTAGAACGACTAAATTGTATACTTACAGTTAGTATCCTGATAGACTTATAAAGTCGCGATCAAGTTTTTGGCGCCGTTGCCGGGGACTGGTAGTCAATTAATTACGATTCTTCTGTTGCGCGTTTAGACTAAGCAACAGACACCCTTTGTCGATTTGTATGCCAAGAACTCGCTCACAAGGCGAACCACTTGACAAATCGACGGACGAACCTGAACGCATTCTTTCCGTAAGACGTGCAGTCAGGGATTACTGTTTAACTCACGTTATTCCTTTACCCAAACCAGAAATCAAGATTGATTCCGAAACTGATTCTAATTCTTCCTCTGAAACCGAAACCAATCCAGAATTAGACATGGCCGAAGAACAAAGGACCCGTCCACTGAAGGAGTACGCAGCTCCATCACAACAAGAGCCCCATAACAGCATTGCTGCTCCAGCAATAAACCGAAACGATTTTGAGTTAAAGCCGTCATTGATATCAGCTATCCAACAACGCCAATTCTCTGGGGATCCTTCTGAGGATCCGAATGAACACCTTATGAAATTCGTTCAATTTGCCGACACAGTTATAGAGAATGGTGTTAGTAAAGATGCTATTAGATTACGTCTTTTTCCTTTCTCACTAAGAGATAGAGCTTGGGCTTGGTTGCCTCCCTTGCCATCCAATTCCGTCACTACATGGGAAGGACTGAAGATCGTATTCTTAGCACGATATTTTCCCCCAAGCAAGACCGCTGCACTAAGAGCCCAAATCAACGGATTTAGGCAGAAGGATACTGAATCACTATTCGATGCATGGGAGAGCTACAAAGATATGATGCGAATGTGCCCACATCACGGACTAGAAAAATGGCTGATAATCCACACATTTTATAATGGACTCTTGTATAACACAAGACTATCTATAGATGCCGCCGCAGGTGGTACACTGATGGACAAGCCTTATGACGAAGCTAATCAACTCATTGAAAACATGGCTCAAAACCACTATCAGTGGGGAGGAGAAAGAACATCTGTGGAGAAAACTCAAACCAAAGGCGGGATGTACGAGATTAGTAGCCTAGATAAAGTTAATGCTAAGGTAGATGCTCTTACCCAAAAGATAGAAAGCTTGACCTTACCTCCTGCAGCTACCGTAGCTGCAGTTACCCCAAGCTGCGAAGTTTGTGGAGTACCTGGTCATATTGGAACCGAGTGTCAAATCCTAGCAGGAATAACGACTGATCAGGTAAATTATGCTCAAGGAAATCCTTATGCCAATACCTATAACCCTGGTTGGAAGAACCATCCTAATTTCTCGTACAAGAGCAATAACGCTTTATATGCACCTGGCCAAGCACCTGCTGTACCTCCAGGGTATCAAAAACCCGCCGGTAATGTTCCTAAGAAATCTAACCTTGAAATCCTAATGGAAAATTTTATCGCTAATCAAGCCCAACAAAACAAAGAATTCCTCAATCAAAACGTTCACACCGGTGAACAACTAAAGCTATTAGCAAACAAGGTAGATGCCCTAGCCACTCACAACAAAATGTTAGAAACCCAAATCTCCCAAGTAGCACAACACCAAGCTAGTTCTTCCGCACCTGCTGGGACATTTCCTGGACAGCCACAGCCTAATCCCAAAGGACATGCAAATGCTATTACATTAAGAAGTGGGACAGCCCTCGATGGACCGATAGATCCTAGACTCCAAAACCCGACCATGTATCAAAAGCTCGATAAGGAAATAGAGAAGCCGAAAGATCAATCTGAAAAGGTAGAGGAAGACGCGAATGAGGATAGAGAGGCCTCAGAAAAACCATATGTGCCTCCACCACCATACAAACCACCAATTCCATACCCTCAAAGACTTGCAAAATCTAAGAATGAGGGACAATTCAAGAAATTTGTAGAACTTCTGAAACAACTAAACGTCACTATTCCATTTACGGAAGCTATAACCCAAATGCCGTCATATGCTAAATTCCTAAAAGAAATATTGGCTAATAAGAAAAAAATCATTGAAAACGAAACCGTTATGTTAACTGCTGAATGTAGCGCCATAATTCAAAATAACATGCCTCCGAAGCTACAAGATCCTGGTAGTTTCTCCATACCATGTGTAATTGGAAAATCTGTCATAGACAAAGCTCTATGCAATTTAGGAGCCAGTGTCAGTCTAATGCCATTATCTATTTGCGAAAAGCTCAAATTAGGCGACATGAGACCTACCAAGATGTCCTTACAACTAGCCGATAGATCAGTCAAATTTCCTATTGGAATGCTAGAAAACATTCCTGTCCGAATAGGACAGTTTTACATACCGACTGACTTTATAATAATGGACATCAAGGAAGATTCAAACATTCCCATCATACTAGGAAGACCATTTTTAGCGACTGCAGGAGCCATCATTGACGTCAAGAAAGGAAAACTTACCTTTGAGGTAGGAGAAGAAAAAGTAGAATTCATTCTTTCCCAATTTTTTAAAGCCCCTGCTATAGACGACTCATGTTGTCTCCTAGATATCATTGATGAATGTGTCAAAGAACTTGAATGGAAAGAGGACACCTACTCTGAGATACTGAAAATTCAGATACCAACTGTCCTCAAGAACGAAGACTGGAAACAAGAACACTTAGATGCCAACCTAAGAGAATGTTTAGCCCTAACACCTGATCCTGACTCAACTAATAAGAAACCCGGTATAGAACTTAAAACATTACCCGAAGATCTTAGGTATGAGTTCTTAGATAAAGAACTCGAACGACCAGTTATAGTCAATGCCGAATTAGGAGAGATCGAGACCGAAAAACTTCTTAGTGTGTTAAGGAAATATCCAACCGCGTTAGGCTATAATATCTCAGATCTCAAAGGAATAAGCCCTTCTCTCTGTATGCACCGCATAATGCTGGAGGAGGACTACAAGACTTCTAGAGAACATCAGAGACGGATAAATCCTATCCTAAGTGAAGTTGTTAAGAAGGAAGTGCAAAAACTACTAGAGGCAGGCATCATATACCCAATATCAGATAGCAACTGGGTCAGTCCAGTTCATGTGGTGCCTAAGAAAGGAGGTGTTACAGTTATAACAAATACAAAAGGCGAATCAGTAGCGCAACGTACGCAAACAGGATGGAGAATGTGCATCGATTATAGGAAACTAAACAAAGCTACACGCAAAGACCATTTCCCATTACCATTCATTAATCAAATGCTCGAGCGTTTAGCCAAACATTCCCATTTCTGTTATCTTGATGGATACTCAGGATTATTTCAAATTCCCATTCATCCTGACGATCAAGAGAAAACTACGTTCACATGTCCCTATGGTACCTTTGCATACCGGAGAATGCCATTTGGACTATGTAACGCGCCTGCAACTTTCCAACGATGCATGATGGCGATCTTCGCAGATTTCTTAGACGGAATCATGGAAGTATTCATGGACGATTTCTCTGTCTGTGGAGAGAGTTTTGACGGATGTTTAACAAATATTGAATTAGTACTGAAACATTGCGTTAGTGTCAACCTAGTGCTCAACTGGGAAAAATGTCACTTCATTGTGAGACAAGGAATTGTGTTGGGTCACATTGTATCAAACAGGGGGATTGAAGTTGACAAAGCAAAGATCGACATTATCAAAAACCTTCAACCACCCAAAACAGTTAGAGAAATACGAAGTTTTCTAGGACACGCAGGTTTTTACCGACGTTTCATAAAAGATTTCTCTAAAATCACCAAGCCACTAACTGAGATATTAATGAAAGAGGTTGAGTTCATTTTCGACGATAAATGCTTGAACGCATTCGAGACACTAAAAGAGGCCTTAATATCGACACCTATTATGCAACCTCCTGATTGGAATTTACCGTTTGAAATCATGTGCGATGCGAGCGACTATGCTGTAGGCGCAGTTCTAGGACAACGCAAAGAAAAGAAGCTTCACGCTATCTACTACGCAAGCAGAATGCTTGATCCCGCACAAATGAATTACGCCACTACGGAGAAGGAACTCTTAGCTGTGGTATTCGCGTTGGACAAATTTCGTTCCTACTTAGTAGGCGCTAAAATCATTATTTATACGGATCATGCTGCGATCCGATACCTACTAAGCAAGAAGGACGCCAAACCGCGATTACTCAGATGGATCTTACTCTTACAAGAGTTTGACTTAGAAATAAAAGACAAAAGAGGAACTGAGAACGTGGTAGCTGATCATTTATCGAGATTAGATGGAATCCAAACCCAGAATGTTCCCATAAATGAAGATTTCCCTTATGAACGCCTCATTGCCAAACTAGAGACATACCCTACCGACAGTTCAGATCCTCATAATGAAACTTTCACAACTGCGGTAGTAGAATCCATTTGTACCAATACCGCATTACCGTGGTACGCTGACTTCGTCAACTATTTAGCTGCCGGTGTTTTACCACCTGATTTGACGTACCAACAGCGGAAGAAGTTTTTCCATGACCTCCAACACTACTTTTGGGATGAACCACTACTATTTAAAAGAGGCGCCGATGGTATCTACCGTCGCTGCGTTCCTAATGATGAAATAAACCACGTCATTTCCCATTGTCATTCCGCCCCTTATGGTGGACACGCTAGTACATCGAAAACCTGTGCAAAAATACTTCAAGTTGGCTTCTTTTGGCCTACCTTATGGAAAGACGTCCACGTAGCAATTATGAACTGCGATAGATGTCAACGCACAGGAAATATATCTAGACGTGACGAAATGCCGTTAAAAGGGATCCTCGAAGTAGAAGTTTTTGATGTGTGGGGAATTGATTTCATGGGACCTTTCCCCACATCCTTTGGAAATAAATATATTTTGGTCGCCGTCAACTATGTATCAAAATGGATTGAAGCCATCGCCGCACCCACTAATGACACACGTGTGGTACTAAAACTATTCAACAATATTATCTTCCCACGATTCGGTGTACCAAGACTAGTGATCAGCGATGGTGGCTCCCATTTTATCTCCAGAATCTTCGAAAGGTTACTTTCCAAATATGGCGTTAAACACCGCATAGCCACACCTTACCATCCTCAAACAAGTGGACAAGTGGAAGTGTCGAATAGGGAGATCAAACAGATACTTGAGAAAACCGTATCCACATCCAGAAAAGACTGGTCCTCCAAGCTCAACGATGCTCTTTGGGCATACCGGACATCTTTCAAAACTCCTATCGGAACGACGCCGTTCAAGTTAGTTTATGGAAAATCTTGTCATTTGCCAGTAGAATTAGAATATAAAGCTTATTGGGCGATAAAAGCCCTTAACTTAAACTATAAGAGTGCTGGCGAGAAACGAGTGTTAGATATCCATGAACTGGAAGAATTGCGTTTAGACGCTTATGAAAATGCTAAAATTTATAAAGAACGAACAAAAAAATGGCACGATAAGCGTATCTCGCAGAAAGACTTTAAGGAAGGAGACATCGTACTCCTATTCAACTCTAGACTAAAACTTTTCCCGGGAAAATTACGTTCCAGATGGTCCGGACCGTTCGAAATTAGCAAGGTTTTCCCAAGTGGGGCGATAGAAATTAAAAGTAGTTCTATCGAACCATTCATTGTTAATGGTCAGCGCTTAAAGCACTATTTTAACGTCGAAAATATCGACTTCTCGGCTTATCTTCAGTTAAGTGAGCCGCCTACCCCTTTACCTATCTGAATAGGTATTTAATGTCGAGCCGTCGACATAAAATAAAGGCGCTTCGTGGGAGGCAACCCATGTTTTTACTTTAAATTATTTCTCTGCTTCAATATGTTTTTATTTTCTTTTCCTTTCCTTTTCTTAATCTTTAAAATGTTTTCATTATTGCATTTCTTACTCTTTTTCTATTTTTCTTCTGCTTTTATTTCTCCTTTTTATCTCTCTTTTTTTTTCATTTTAATTTAACTTTGACAATTTCCTAACCCGAAAATACTTACTTAATTTCCTTTTCTCTCAAACATTTTTCAAATATTTTCAGGGGGGTAATTCTTTTTATTTCACATCTCGCGCTATGGATTGTGCTAACTTCATGAATGTCAAATTGCGAGGCCGACACCAGAGGAGAAGGTTTGCCGATCTCGGTGACCGGGAGATGTGTCCTACTATTTATGCAGATGATCGTGCTATGGCTGCCCTTGGCATTCGCGAGAGTGTCATGTACCTGCTGCACCAGATTGGTTGGGACACTGCTCCTATCCGTCGGAGGTTCTGTACCTACAAAAGGCTGACTCTGGAGTTTCTCAGCACCTTGAGTTTCATTCCAAATCATGGGATGGGATTGAACCGTGGGTTGATTACATTTAGAATGTTCAACATGGACTACACTTACAACCTACGAGAGTTTAGCCGGCTTCTTGGGTTCCCTTTTGGACCCGATGTTATTACCATGACACAAGAGAACCTTTTACCTGTATCTGAGCTTGACTTTTTCTGGGGAAGCATAGCAGGTGTTAACCATCCTGAGCTGTCAGATCTGTACTCTGAATGCATTCATAACCCGGCTATCAGGTATTTCCACAAGATCATTGCCCACACTATCTTCGGCAAACAGCAAAATGTCACCTCTGTATCCCGCGATGAGTTGTTTATAATGTATTGTGCATCTCAAAACCGTCCGGTGAACGGTGCAGCTTATATGCTCGCGAACATGGAGCGGATCGTACAGACCCCAAATGCGCCGATTTTGTTAGGTGGGTTAGTTACCATGCTGTCTAACGCCATTGGACTCCACCGACCTATGCTCGGTTCTGCTCCGCTTTATGGCATAATGCCAATGGATATTGCTTTTTGTTTCAACACTAGCATGATTGGAAACCTTGGACCAGATTCATTTGACTTGCTAGTTAATCATCAGATCGTCCATCACTTTAAGCTGCCTGACCCAAGAACCAGTGTGCCCAACCGAGATAATTGGTTGTTTGATCTTCACTACCCTGCGTCACCACCCTCTTCACCATCTACGGTCGACATCTATGAAGTTCCTAACAATGCTAATGCTGAAGAAGACCCTACTACACCACCAGGGTACCATGATCTCCCTGATCCTTGGGAACAGGAGGCTACTTCCGCCGAGTCCGCGCCTCAATCTCCTGAGACTACTCCACCTCCACCTGCTGCTACCCTGGATTCCCTACATGCGGCCATTACGGACATGCGGGGCGAGCTGACTTCCCTTAGGGTGGATTTAATTTCCTTCATGGACTTGGTGACTGATCAGTTGGATTATATGCATCATCATTTGTTTCCACCACCCCGTGGCTAGAGTTTCCCTCATTATCTCCCTGCTTTCTCTCTTACATTTTTAAGTACAGTGTGGACACTGTATATTTCTGTGTGGGAGGGATTTTTAGTTATTTTTAGTTTAGTTATTTCAATTTTAGTTTAGTTATTTCAACATTATTTCAACATTACTCTGAAACAATTTGTTATGCATTTATTAAATTGAAGTTTATTTTTATTTCTTTCCCATTTTCCTGTTTACTGTTTACTGTATTTGTTTTACTTACTGTTGTTATTTACTGCTATTTACTGTCTATTTTCGTTAGAATTAAAAAAACTCTAATGATTTAACATGATCAATTAAAACAAACATTTCAAATAAATAATATATATATATATATATATATATATATATATATATATATATATATATATATATATATATATATATATATATATATATATATATATATATATATATTCTTCAAAACAAAATTCCAATTACCAAGAAAACAATAAAAATATAAAACTCATCACTCTCCAACGGTTCTGTAACAGATCCTTCATTTAAGACTCTGTCTGCGTTACGACCGTCACACCCCTGTGACGAGCGTAACGCGCCTCTTTGCTTCGTGACGAGCGTCACATCCCTGTGACGACCGTCACACAGACAGAAACCAACGGCTGTTTCAGAGAACCGTTTCCAACCTTCTTCCTTATAAACCCATTTTTTTTCCCTTCTCCATTATCACCACACCACACGAAAAATCACCTAGTCAACCCATTTTCCTTCCAATTTCTAAACTTCCAACACCAAATTAACATCCTCACAATCTTCCATTCTCACATCCCCAAATCAAATCCTTTATCACCATGGCAAACAACCCAAACGCTCAAGTTATCAATTTCAGAATCGGTGAACCTGGGGAGAATCAACGTGCAAAGTATCAAAAATTCCAACGTCGAGGTCTCCAACCCACAAGGTACGTTGACATCGACTGCCTACGAAGTTTGGGACTACTCGACAGTGTCCGCCGATTACTACAAAGTGTGGATTTGTGGAACTTCTGTCGCGAACCAAGACCAATCTACGAAACTCTCACTCTTGAGTTCTTGAGTTCGTTCACTTACCTCACTCCGCCGGGTGTCACAAACCAATTATCAGGCGTGGCAAAATTTCGCATGTTCGGAGTTGAGCATCAGTTGCCTCAATCCGACATCGCGAGGCTTATGGGATTTTGTTCGGACGAAGGTGCTCATTTTCGGGTACCGGACAGTTTTAATGAGGAGGCTTTCAACTTGTGGCACAGTTTAACGAACATCCGTGCTGGGTCCTACGACCACCTCAACGCTACCCACATCCATAATCCGGCCATCCGCTACTTTCATCGCATTCTTAGTAACACCATCTTTGCCCGCGACAGCAACCATAAGCTCAACTCCAAGGAGCTCTTCTTTCTACATTGTGCGTTCACTGGGCAAAAGATAAATGCCGCCCCGTTCCTACTTGCTCACATCCACTCTATTTGTGCTAGAGGTGGAAAACCTTTCTATTTCGGAGGGCTGGTTACTTCTATTGCCATCAGTCTGAATTACGGTGCTGCTCTTGCAACCTTGCCTTCTATGGCACCAACTTTGCTAACCTTGGATCACTGCAAGGCCGCACACCTCATGTAACACCCCAGTTCTATTTATTTGGAATTATCTTAATAAGAGTTATTTTATTTGAAACCAATAAAATTATTTTATTTGGGTTAATATAAAATAAAAGGATTATTATTTATTTTATAAATAATTGTAGAAAAAAATAAGGATTATTGGGCTATGATGTTGTTGGTAAAAGAGGGGGTACAAGTGAAGTAAAATGTTATTTGGGACTTATATGTCACTTTTGCTCACTTTCACGTAAAACTGAGATTTTGGGATTTTGGAACTCAGAGAACGTGTAAAGAAGAGAAAGGAGAAGAAGGAGAAGATTGATCGAGGAAGTTGCAGGAGCTGCAGATTATCCAAGGTAAGGGGTTGATCATTCTTTTACTATGAATAAGTTGTGATATATATTCTATATGAGTTAGGGATTTGTAGGGATGATGGATTCTTGATGCCATGGTTGTTGTGATGATGAAACATGAATGGAATTGATTGGGTTTTGATGTGGTATTGATCCTATTGTATGCTTTAGATCATTGCTATATGATAGGAATTCGATTTTGATGGTTTTAGGATGTTTGGGGATGATTAGGAATGAGTTGGGGTGATTTTGGGAAGCATAAAAACGTGAAATATGATGTTGCAGAGTCATCAACACGGGCCGTGTTGATGCACACGGGCACCCGTGTTGATCTTCTGTGTTGGTGCTCGGGTAGGTTTTCCCAAATATCATTTCGGCCATAACTTTTGAACCGTAACTCCGATTTAGGCGCCGTTTGATGCGTTGGAAAGCTAGTGAAATTTTCTATATGATTATGAGGAATTAAGTAGCTTTAAGAGCTTATTTTAATAAGTGATTATTGGAGAAAGTGTTTATGTTTATAAGTGAATTTGGTTGTTATGTATTTTAGTGAAGCGTTTGGAGATATTTGGGATTGGAGCTCTGAAGAACGACGAATAATCACTCAAGAGTTCGAAGCTGCAATTTGTTAAGGTAAGGGGGGCTACTACTCGATTTACTTTTGCTTATGGGTTTAGGTACGGTTGATTTTGGATAATCGTAGGGAAAAACCCCAATGGTTAGATGTTACTAGGAATCGATACCCTTAGGATTGAACCTTGTTAGAAAAGGGTTAGGTTCCCAATTTTTATGAATCGATTAGGAATTTTAGGTTCCAAATGGTGGATTGGGAGTATATCTGCATGATCATGAATTTACCTTAGAGGTTTAGGGATAACCTTACTGTTGTCAGAAATTCCCTAAAAAGGACGAGTAATCACTGTTAAGGTGACGATGATAATTGTTGGTAATTATGGAATGGATGTGTTGTTTTGAGTTGTGAAATACCGATGTTGTTATATACCGAATTGCGCGTTTTGGCTGGCATTTTTCCGCGTTTGGCTGCTGTTCTGAGCTGCTGCAGATACAGGAAAATTCTGTACGCGCTCAGCAACACGGGCCGTGTTGCACAACACGGGCACCCGTGTTGCTCTTCTGTGTTGGTGAGATAATGTGTTTTCTGGACACATTACAACACGGGCCGTGTTGCACAACACGGGCACCCGTGTTGGTCCCCTGTAATGAGAAAAAAATGTGTTTTTCTGGATATGTTACAACACGGGCCGTGTTCCACAACACGGGCACCCGTGTTGATGCTACTGTGTTGATTTTTCTGAACTTTGTTTTCAGTACTTGATTGTGGATTTTTATTGTCATGCTTTTGGATAATGTTATCAAGCATGAATTACGATATAACTTGATATGATTGATGTTTAAATAGTATGCTGAGTGATTACATGCTATCCATATCTTGTTATGATTTAATGTTGTTGATGTTGCATGATATGTTGATTGATGTTCATAGTATGCTGAGTGTTACATACTTTACATATCATGTTGCATTTGTTAATTCCCATTGTGTGGAATTAACATGGTGGCCAATATACGTGTTCGCGATTTAATGGAACGTTGAGGTGGTAGCCGTGTCCGCGATATAATGGAACGGTGAGTTATCCGTGACCCGAGATTTAATGGGGCGGTGAAGTGGTACCACATGCATGGGTGTGTTGCATTACCTTGAACATAACATGAATGGATGATTTTTCCAATGTTGTATTTGATTGTTTGTATGCGCGTATGATTGCTAAATGGTTGACGATGTTTGATGTTAATTGCAAATATGAAAAGTAATATATCGTGGGTATATGAATTGTAAAGGTTTTTGTAAACTTTGAAATATGCTAATTATTGGGTGATGCTTATGATTTCCTGAATTGATTGTTATGAACGTATAATCAAATGTATAACTGAGATGCTCACCCTTACTGTTGAATATTTCAGATTGAGGAGCTTCGTTCAGGTGCTTGGCGAAGGCTTGTCGTTTCTAGTTTATTTTCGTTTTAGTATTGTCCGGGTCATGCTCTGATAGTTGTAACTCCAGGAACGCTTGTTTGTCGAGCTGTTTTTAGTCAGACTCGTTTAATTCCTCATGTTTTGTTATAATATGATGTTAACATTTTCCAGGTGTTAATCCCTGATGATTTTGAAAATGTTAATAACATTGATTTTATTAATTAAATTATTCCGCTGTGTAAACATGTATGAGTTACTACTACGTTATGCATGACAGGAATTTGTTTTATTAAAAGAGAATTGTAGCATCCTCGTTAGTACATGTACTCTGAAAATATGATTTTAATTATTTGCGAAATTTTATGCGGGGTTTTAGAGGGTGTTACAATAGTGGTATCAGAGCAGGTCGGTTTGTTCGGCCAATGTTGTTGAGTCAGTTGTGTAGCGTGACAGTTGAATATTGTCGATATGTTGTTTATCCCTTAGTGCGCGACAAGTGTGTGAAACACTGTCGGTACTTTTTGCTTTCTAACTGTTTGTTGCAGGAGTTGACTTGAAGATAAGTGGGGGAGAAGCTTTTCTTCTCGGATGCGCTTCAGTTGTGATATGCCGGTTCAGAATGTTGTTGACGGCGACAATGCAAATGTTGTTGAAGTTTGGATGCTTCCTGAATGCGAAGGTGATATAGATTCAAGAATTTTGGTATGCTAGTGAACTCGTATGGGAAATTGGATTAAACTGCGTTGAAGAGATGCCGTCATGCAAAAACCCCTTTCTGTCTCGTACAGTTCGCGACGCCAACTAGTGGTCGCGGCGCAAACTGCATATTTTTGTTGTCCTCGCAGTGCGCGCTGGCCTTCACGGCGCGTACTGTGTGGTTTTGTGGAAAATGGCTAAATTATGTTTTGATCTCTAATGGTCGGAAAGTGGAACTGAACCTTAGTTGATTACCTTGAGGAATATTTTGGATACTATTAGTGTAGTAATTGGACTAATCTCCTATGGTAGCATGCCACTAAAGTCAATGTATGTTGTTATGTCCGAAGAATTATGTTGAAAACTTGGTGTGCGAGTTATTCTGGATGGTTGTAATTTACACCATTTCATCAAGTATCATGAAGTTGTTGAAGGCGACGTTGATTGGAAGAGTGAAAAGGTCATTGAGTCGCTGTTGTTGCGAACCGGCGAGAGTATGGACTCATGAATCTGTATCGGTCAAGTTGAAAATGTGGGTAGGTTTTTAGACGGTGAATTTAAGACAATTGAGAATAAAGTCTATTCCAAAGAAAATGATAAGTTGAAGGGATTAACTCGTCGGATTGTATGTCTTTAGTATAGTTAGATTAATATCAGATGATTTTCGTAGTTGGATAAAAAGAAAGGATGTGGGTGAATTTTGGAAGAAAGAGAGAAAGATGGAACTTATGTTCATCAATCTCAAATTCAGATTTTTGTAATTTTGGAGCAGCTGTTAGTAAAAGTGGTATAACTTTTTACTCGTGATTCCGATCAAAGCGGTTATTGACTTTTTGGAAAGCTTACGAAATTCCATATAGTTTGCATATAAGATTTGTCTTCGGAAAGTTCGTGAAGAAGGAGAAAAATGCATTTTAATATTTGGGTCTGATGCTGAATTTTGGAAAATTCTGCATGCGGGAATTATGAACCAGTCCCATTGCAAAGATGATAACTTTTTACTCGTAACTTGGATTTGAGCGATTCATGAAGTTATAGAATCTACAAGTAATTACCTTCATTATAGAATATAATTTTATGCTTGGGAGGCATGTATCAAAGGAAATAATTGTGTTGGACGTTGGGTGTTTCTTGTTAAAAAATTGAAAGAGTGAAGAAGGATGTAAAGTATGGATAAAGAAATTTTATTCCGATGTTGCCGTAAGATGTGTTGTAGTAGGTTGTTGTATGACGTTAGTGTCGTATTTTCGGATAACTTTGGGATCCGTATCTTGTGTTTGGATTGTTGGATTGATGTTCTGTTTGAACCTGCAAGGAGATAAAAGTATATTTCCTTTATATGAAAATGTTTCCAAGTGTGGTAGAAGTATTCTCATAGGAAGAGACTTTGAAGTCGGTTGAGGAATTATAAACTTTTTGGACATGGGTGGTTGTTATTGTAGTTGTTGAGACGAGCTCAATCGAAAAATGTTGTTTGGAAATGAGTTGAGAGACTTGTTGTTCTGCATGGAAGGATGCGAAAGTGTCAGAGGTGGATCTTATGATGATTGGTAATTGTTGAATTATGATGTTGTGAAAGATTTGAGAAAAAGTTCGGAAGGAACACTATTATAGTTTGGTAACGATGGTTTATGCTTTGTATGGTTTTCGTCTATCTATTGGCAAATTGAGGAACTGATCACCCTTAATCTATTGTTGATAGTAGACGGAATCATAGTTGATGGATAGATGTGTTGTGTCGACTAGTATAGTGCATTCTGAAGAATATGTTGTTATTCTTGTTTCTTGTTGCTATTTAAAAGAAGTGAAATTATAAGTTTGTTTATTAAAGTGCGAGTTTGGTTGGAAGAAGATGAGTCATCCTGTTGGAATTAATTGGACCCATGTACTGTATGTGGTTGTAATGTGGTTATGTTTTTAAGACGATTTTGAGGATTATGTTACTAAAAAGATGATAAAGTCGTAGTTATGTTTTATGACAATTGGGAATTCATGGAAGTATATGAATGTTTCATCCAAGAGTGGCAATTGGAGTAAACTTGGTAGAGTTGATACTTTATAAGTAATCAGAGTTGCGCATCTGAAGCGTGATGTGCCAGAGTATGTTGGTCTATTATAAATGTCAGTTGATTTAATAAGGATATTAATGTGGTTGTTGGTTTATGGAGAGTTGTATATAATTTTTGGATTAAGACCCGTAAGCAGATGTTATGAGAATTTTGTTTTCGTTGTTGTGATGTCAGTGTTGATTACTAAAAGGAATGGTAATATTTCAGATTGTGTTAAAGGTGATTTGGTCGGTTATGTGGATGTCACTATAAGAGTGATATGACGAGAGTAATCAAGTTGTAAGTATTTGGTTGATAATTGGAATTCGTATATTAAGGAATGAATTGGCGCGCGAGTTTGTATTAAGAATGTTGTCAAGATGATAATATGATGGTTGTATGTTCAAGTATAAGTAGTTTGCGGATGTTATTACTTCATAAGTGATGTATCAAGATGGTGTTGAGGGTGTCGATGAGCTAATATCGGGTATATCGTTATGATTAGTTGTGTATGTTTTGGTGTCGATATGGTCGCTAAGTTGACCATGTAATATTGTTAAGACAAAAAGACGACGCTGTGTGCCTGAGTGCAATAGTTGTTGGTTGATAATACGTTGAGTGTTTGGTATGTCCAGAATTGGTGTTGAGAGTGGTTGTGTCGATTGGATTTTCGAGGACGAAAATATCCTAAGTGGGGGAGAGTTGTAACACCCCAGTTCTATTTATTTGGAATTATCTTAATAAGAGTTATTTTATTTGAAACCAATAAAATTATTTTATTTGGGTTAATATAAAATAAAAGGATTATTATTTATTTTATAAATAATTGTATAAAAAAATAAGGATTATTGGGCTATGATGTTGTTGGTAAAAGAGGGGGGGGGGGTACAAGTGAAGTAAAATGTTATTTGGGACTTATATGTCACTTTTGCTCACTTTCACGTAAAACTGAGATTTTGGGATTTTGGAACTCAGAGAACATGTAAAGAAGAGAAAGGAGAAGAAGGAGAAGATTGATCGAGGAAGTTGCAGGAGCTGCAGATTATCCAAGGTAAGGGGTTGATCATTCTTTTACTATGAATAAGTTGTGATATATATTCTATATGAGTTAGGGATTTGTAGGGATGATGGATTCTTGATGCCATGGTTGTTGTGATGATGAAACATGAATGGAATTGATTGGGTTTTGATGTGGTATTGATCCTATTGTATGCTTTAGATCATTGCTATATGATAGGAATTCGATTTTGATGGTTTTAGGATGTTTGGGGATGATTAGGAATGAGTTGGGGTGATTTTGGGAAGCATAAAAACGTGAAATATGATGTTGCAGAGTCATCAACACGGGCCGTGTTGATGCACACGGGCACCCGTGTTGATCTTCTGTGTTGGTGCTCGGGTAGGTTTTCCCAAATATCATTTCGGCCATAACTTTTGAACCGTAACTCCGATTTAGGCGCCTTTTGATGCGTTGGAAAGCTAGTGAAATTTTCTATATGATTATGAGGAATTAAGTAGCTTTAAGAGCTTATTTTAATAAGTGATTATTGGAGAAAGTGTTTATGTTTATAAGTGAATTTGGTTGTTATGTATTTTAGTGAAGCGTTTGGAGATATTTGGGATTGGAGCTCTGAAGAACGACGAATAATCACTCAAGAGTTCGAAGCTGCAATTTGTTAAGGTAAGGGGGGCTACTACTCGATTTACTTTTGCTTATGGGTTTAGGTACGGTTGATTTTGGATAATCGTAGGGAAAAACCCCAATTGTTAGATGTTACTAGGAATCGATACCCTTAGGATTGAACCTTGTTAGAAAAGGGTTAGGTTCCCAATTTTTATGAATCGATTAGGAATTTTAGGTTCCAAATGGTGGATTGGGAGTATATCTGCATGATCATGAATTTACCTTAGAGGTTTAGGGATAACCTTACTGTTGTCAGAAATTCCCTAAAAAGGACGAGTAATCACTGTTAAGGTGACGATGATAATTGTTGGTAATTATGGAATGGATGTGTTGTTTTGAGTTGTGAAATACCGATGTTGTTATATACCGAATTGCGCGTTTTGGCTGGCATTTTTCCGCGTTTGGCTGCTGTTCTGAGCTGCTGCAGATACAGGAAAATTCTGTACGCGCTCAGCAACACGGGCCGTGTTGCACAACACGGGCACCCGTGTTGCTCTTCTGTGTTGGTGAGATAATGTGTTTTCTGGACACATTACAACACGGGCCGTGTTGCACAACACGGGCACCCGTGTTGGTCCCCTGTAATGAGAAAAAAATGTGTTTTTCTGGATATGTTACAACATGGGCCGTGTTCCACAACACGGGCACCCGTGTTGATGCTACTGTGTTGATTTTTCTGAACTTTGTTTTCAGTACTTGATTGTGGATTTTTATTGTCATGCTTTTGGATAATGTTATCAAGCATGAATTACGATATAACTTGATATGATTGATGTTTAAATAGTATGTTGAGTGATTACATGCTATCCATATCTTGTTATGATTTGATGTTGTTGATGTTGCATGATATGTTGATTGATGTTCATAGTATGCTGAGTGTTACATACTTTACATATCATGTTGCATTTGTTAATTCCCATTGTGTGGAATTAACATGGTGGCCAATATACGTGTTCGCGATTTAATGGAACATTGAGGTGGTAGCCGTGTCCGTGATATAATGGAACGGTGAGTTATCCGTGACCCGAGATTTAATGGGGCGGTGAAGTGGTACCACATGCATGGGTGTGTTGCATTACCTTGAACATAACATGAATGGATGATTTTTCCAATGTTGTATTTGATTGTTTGTATGCGCGTATGATTGCTAAATGGTTGACGATGTTTGATGTTAATTGCAAATATGAAAAGTAATATATCGTGGGTATATGAATTGTAAAGGTTTTTGTAAACTATGAAATATGCTAATTATTGGGTGATGCTTATGATTTCCTGAATTGATTGTTATGAACGTATAATCAAATGTATAACTGAGATGCTCACCCTTACTGTTGAATATTTCAGATTGAGGAGCTTCGTTCAGGTGCTTGGCGAAGGCTTTTCGTTTCTAGTTTATTTTCGTTTTAGTATTGTCCGGGTCATGCTCTGATAGTTGTAACTCCGGGAACGCTTGTTTGTCGAGCTGTTTTTAGTCAGACTCGTTTAATTCCTCATGTTTTGTTATAATATGATGTTGACATTTTCCAGGTGTTAATCCCTGATGATTTTGAAAATGTTAATAACATTGATTTTATTAATTAAATTATTCCGCTGTGTAAACATGTATGAGTTACTACTACGTTATGCATGACAGGAATTTGTTTTATTAAAAGAGAATTGTAGCATCCTCGTTAGTACATGTACTCTGAAAATATGATTTTAATTATTTGCGAAATTTTATGCGGGGTTTTAGAGGGTGTTACACCTCATCTACGAGCGGGAAGACGGCCGATTCCACCCCGTAATTAGGAATACCATCTATCAGAATATCATCTTGCCGAACAGGGACCGAATCGATCCAAGTAACCGAGCAAACTGGTTGTTCAACCCTGAAGTTCCCGCAGAGCCTGCACCTGCCCATGAAGACCAGGCTGCAGCTGCCGCAGACGATGTACAAGAAGAGTTGGATAATGCTCCTCCTGTCCACGACATCCCTGGATCCTCATCTGCACCTCCCCCTATCAATCTTGAAGATATCCTCCGCGCCCTCCACATGCAAAATCAAATGAATGCGGCGCTTGAAAGGAGGCAAGCTGACCAGTTTGAGGCTCTCTGCGCCCAAAACGCTCAGATCTTGACTGGGCAACGAAACATGAATGAGAGGTTGGATGAGGCGCTGTCAGAGCTTAACGCCTTGAGGATAGATATGAACACATATGGCCTCCAAGACAACGACGCTGAAGTCACTCCTACCAGACGCTCTCGCACCAGGAGCAGAGGACGGGGTCACCAGTAGTTTGTCTTTCTTAAATTTCTTTGTAATTTGTTATTTCTTCTGTTTTATTTCTTTTCCCTTTCGTCTTTGTAATTGTACTCCCCCGCATATATACCGCAACATTGAGGACAATGTCAGATTTTGTGTGGGAGAGGTACCTTTCAATCGTTAATAAAACTAGTAAATTCTTGCGATATGTCTCGATTCAAATTCTTCGCTTTACTTTGCCATACCGAAAAATTTTTATTTTCGCATTAGCCCGACATGCCTACTTTAATGAAATCCCAGTTGAGGAAGCCGAAAACGACATAACAAGATCGATACGGTTCTGTCACCGTGGACTTCCTACTTACGCGAACCGTTTCAATAACCATTATACCGATATTCGGAGTTTCAAGTTCTAGAAGTAACCCCTAGTAGTTTATACTAGCAGTCAGCACCGTCTTGACACAAACCACGTGGAGAATCGATGAATATAAGTGTTTGATGCATGATTCTAAAGATATCCTTCATATCTCGCTGCAAAAAGAAAGGAAAAATATGTGTACCAAAACATACGGGCACATATAAGAGCTGAGAAAATAATGAAGAAATCCAATGTTGGTTGGTTCAGAGGTATCTGGTTCTGAACTCGGTAGGGCGTGCTACGGCCTGATCCCCCACAACCTCCAATTCGGATAAAATATGTAAGGGTGCCACATTCATGTACCAGACCCCGTGCTAAAGGATCAAAGTCACTAACCGGTTACTCCACTACGTGCGTGCTAAGGCAAAGGGCTTAATGTGATTGCACCAGAACAAACCGGGTGAAATAGATACGAGGAACTCCGGGCAGAGTTATAACGGAATTATTGGATAGCTCGTTTAAAATGGAAGTCTACGGGTAAGCTTATTGCTTGCGTCATTAGCGTATCTTTAGTGTTTTACTCAAGTATAGGCCGAACCACTTCAGCGTGTGACGACCGTCACCCACCTATGACGACCGTCACGCGCGTGAAAAAGGACGTTGCGCATGATTGAAGACGTGGGCGTAAAGGGCAGAATAATTCTTCCTGTTTCTACTCAACCTCCTATTTTATTTCCACAACTTCTACTGCTCCTGGAATTTCTCCACGAAGACTTCCTCAAGAATTCAAAATTAAAACTGCTGATCTTTCCTGCTATATATATGGATGCCAAGGCACAGTCCAGGGGTCGAAGATTTTTACGCAGCAAATACTTATTTTATTTTTACAGTTATTTCCAAATTATTTTGTTTTGAAATTCTGCTTTCAATTCCCTGTAATTTTCATTCAAGCCTTAGTTTCTATTCTAAAGTGTTAATTCTTCTTACAAGAATTAACACGAATTTCTTCTGCAAGTCAAACTTGAAGATTTGGATTACTGTATTACCTCAAGATTACTATAGCATCTGTAATTCCAGGTTTTTTTATATATTGCAATTATTATTTATTCGTTTTCTATAATATGCCAATTATTTCCATGAATTGTATTCTGAACTTATTTACTATTAAGTTAATTATGTCTGGCTAAATTATTAGTACCGGTATGTGACCGTAAGAACTGAAAGAATTCAATAAGACCTTGGCCAAAAATATTTATAAAACAATTTCTGGTTTCCAATTTCCAATATTAATTTAACTATCCTTGTCACGAGAGTGAGAGGTTAATTAACACGATTTTTCCACGAGAGTGGGAAATTAATTAAGGCAAGAACCTGCACGCGAGAGCTGGGGTTCGACCCAGATAGTGGTAACGAAGCATTGATTTTTAAATACACGAGAGTGTTTTAATAAATTAATTAAATTCAAATTGTTTTCAAAAAGTGTTATTAAATTTAAAGTGCATCCACTAGGTTTAGTAGCATGACTTATTTCATAAACACGAGAGTGTATGTCTCAGGTTTTTAAACAATTAGCTTTTACCGAAATACTTTATAGGCCAAGCGATTCATTGAATTCCCTAAGTCCGATTATCACATACCGGTATAATTATTACTATTCCTTTTAAAACTAAACTGTATACCCCAAATATCGAATATTCATCGCTTAGTTAGACAAAACTGTAGCATTAGATCGTATGCGATTGATACACAGTCTCTGTGGGTTCGATAATCTTTTAAAACTAGAACGAATAAAGTCGCGATCAGCGTCCTCAACCTCCTCTTCCCTCCAACGAGAATGCCAGGGCGACAGATTCAAGGTAAACTTCAATTTTTAAATCGTTAGGGTTTTTATTACAATTGCATGTGGTGATTTACATCCATTTTGATTCTGACTTCCTATTATTATGGTGATTTGAGGTATATGACAGAAAAAGAGGGGGAAATGTTACCTTTGGAGACGGAGGAGGAAGGTTGGGGGTGCTGTGGCGGCCAAGACGGCGGGGAAGACAGTGAGGCTGTGAGCTTTGCTTGGTATCCTGGTTTGTCTTCTTTATTGCTTAATGATGCACTTCTGAAAGCTAAGTGTTGCCTTCTGTATGCCCTGTGATGAATCTTTTCTGAGGCTTTTGGGTATATTTGATTCTTTTCCTCTTTTCTTCTAGCCTGTTGCCTTGAACGTTTGCCTTGAACAACTGCCTTGATGCTTTGCTTCTGTCTACTTGGTTGAGACACTTCTTTATCTCCTTCTTCTGTTGGCTTATATGTATGCTTCAGTATGCTTGGATAATTGAGTATCTTGATGCCTTTTCTTTTTACTTCTCTTCTGGTTGCCTCGATGCTTATCCTGAGTTGCCTTGTATGCTCTGTAGCTTCTGTTATGTATGAAATGTTGGGTTTGATAGCCCAATGATGAAGAAATTCTGAGGGCCTTTTGTGGGTTTGGAAATTGGTTTTATGGTTTATGCTTTTTGGTTTAAGGTTGATGGTGTTTTGGCTGGGTTTCTGTGGGTTAAGGGGCTTCAGGCAGGGTGAGTTTGAAACTTGGCTTTTGGTCATGTTACGGGTTCAAAGCTTAAGCAGGTTATGTTGGGTATTTTGAACTAAGGCTTAAGGCTTTGGTTGGATTGACAGGGTATGCTGGTTTTTTAGGCCATTACAGGTTTTGATTTCAGGCTTGTGGCCTTGAGGCCTACGTTACAGGTTATCATTTTTGAAAAGGGTAAAGCTTTGGCTAGACAGCAAGTTGTTTACTGGTTTTTCAGGCCATGGTTTGTATGGTATTGAGACAGCAGGTTCTTGAGGTTTATTTTTTGGTACCTTGAGATTTGGCTTCTTGTATTTGTTTTTGACAATTTTGTTTTTGAAGGCTTGAAAAAACAGGTTATCAACCCTGAACTCTTTTGAAGGGTTTATTGTTGTTATAAAAGTTTGCTTGGCTCTAATGGTTCAGGTTCTGAATACTTTTACTATTTTTTTGCCTTGACCTCTGCACTCTACTGCTTCATTCAGTTTGTCTCTATTCTTTTTTCATGCTTTCCTTTTCTTTACTGTGTTACTGCTGTTGGTTTTCTATCCCTTTTCTGCCTAAGCCAAAACCTGTAAACCCACACTCTTTTCTCTCTTCTCTCTCCTTAGTACAGTTGAAACACTAAAATGTTAGATGTACTTTTATGTTCTGAAAAAGCATAAGCTGGAAAATGATGAGAATTAGAAACATATTTGCTTGCATATTTGGTTTTAAACTGCACGTGTTTTCTCTTTGTCAACTGCATTGTACAGTAGGGAGCCTTGTGTTTTTGGCCTCTTCCCATACCTTGGGTAGTTTACGTTGGACTTGTGTTGAAAATGTAACTTGACTTGGAATTTGTATATGCTGTTGAACTATGCTTTTTGACAATGCAGTTTTGACAAAAAATGAATTTATGCATATTGGTTTTTTTAACTATGCAGTTTATTTGAAAAATGCAGTTTTGACAAAAAATGAATTTGTGCATATTTTTAACTTGTGCATTCATATTTATCAAAAAAATTCATCCCTTTTAGTGAACCGTGAGAAATCCCATGATTTACAAAGAGGGTAAAAAACTGATTCCAGCCGTTTGCTTTTAATGATGAACGCTAAATTAATTTTCTGCTTTTAATTATATATTCATTTCTGACTTTTTCTTTTAATTCTTTGCAGGTAAAATCAAATGAGTCATCAAAGAAGTATTGGATAGAAGATGAAGATTTAGAACTTAGAAAAAATTAGGATAGCTTTTATTTCACTTTAAACATTGTAAAAATTATCATTGTAAATACGTTGTAAATAAATACGGTATTTAAACAACGATTGTAACAATTAGAATAAAATGAATAAAACTCCAATATTTTACCAATTAATTCTTTTCTTATTTCCAATTATTTATTTTATCATTTATAATTCTTTAAATTATATAGTAACTGAAAATCAATTCCAATTATTTAAATTTAGAATGATAAATAATTAAATAAACAACATTGATCAATTAACTTCTCTTCAATTATTTACTTCATTATTTATAATTTTTCTAAATTATAATAACTGAAAATAAAATTTCAACTATTTAAACTTAAAATAATAAATAATTAAATAAACATTGTTTGATCAATTAATAAACTTCTTTTCAATTATTTACTTCATTATTTATAATTCTCTAAATTATATAATAACTGAAAATAGATTCCAATTATTTAAATTCAGAATAATAAATAATTAAATAAACATCATTTTAAGCATTGATCAGTTGATAAATTTAGCGTTTCAAAAATAAACAGCTCTCAACTTGAAAAAGTTATGAATTTAAAATTTGCTTTGAAAATTGATAAAAATAGGTCAAAACCCTTGCAATGTAATGATGCAGATGGGAGATGGTATCTTAGGTCAAAATTTGGGGTACAACTGTAGGATAACACTATCTATAGGAGGAGGAAAAGAACAAAGATCATTGAGTAGGTAAATCGCTCGTAATCGCTTACTCACAAACTAAAACAATATTCACACCTCACACTTTCAAAACAACTACTTTCAAAATGCTTTATAAACACTCTTGAGGACTGATACAAGAGTTATTATGAAGAAAATTGCCTTACATGGGCATTTTCAAAACATATTTCGAAAACACGCACTTTCTTCCAATGAATATTTTCAAAACAAACATTTTGTATACATTCTCAATGATACGAAAATCAATACAAAATTGCCGAACTTAGGAATTTTTAAAATATTTTCAGATACACACAAACACAAAGCATTTCAAAGTGAGCTAGAAATTAAGATCCTGTAGATGAATACGGATGAAAAGGGTGCTAACACCTTCCCTTTTCATAACCTACCCCCCTTACTCAGAAAATTTTCAAAGGTCTTTCCTGTTCTTTTCACCCATTCCTTTATTGGATAAAAGAAAAGTCAGTGGCAACTCTTGTTATCCGCAACATTTACGATAAAATGCAAAACTCAAAAGTAAGTTCTCCCACCGTATTACACTAATGCTATAACACTTGGGAGTGGGGCAGAACTTGACTGACCAACTGAACCTAGAATCGAGAACTCAGCCATGTACCATAAATGTGGTAAAGAGACTGAGAAGGAAGATGAGCCGAAGGAAATAGAAAAATAAGGTGGAGGTGAAGAGGTCATTGAAAAAGAAGAACTTTATGTTCCTCCGCCACCCTATAAACCACCTATCCCGTATCTTCAAAGATTTACTAAGTCTAAAAATGTAGGGCAATTTAAGAAATTTGTTGAACTTCTGAAACAACTTAACATTACCATACCTTTTACATAAGTTATCACACAAATTCTCTCATATGCTAAATTTCTTAAAGAAATATTGTCCAATAAGAAAAAGCTTAAGGATAATGAAACTGTTATGCTCACTGTTGAATGCAGTGCTATAATCCAAAACAACATGCCTCCAAAACTAAAAGACCCTGGTAGGTTTTCCATACCTTACGTTATCGGAAAGTTTGTCATAGACAAAGCACTATGAAATTTAGGAGCCAATATTAGTATGATGCCCTTATTAACTTACAAAATACTAAACATGGGAGAACCAAGACCAACAAGGATGTCCGTACAATTAGCAGGTCGATCAATGAAATTTCCTTTAGGCATGTTAGAAAATGTTCATGTATGTAAAGGTCAATTCTATATCCCCATTGATTTCATAATCATGGACATTAAGGAAGATTCCAACATTCCTATTATATTAGATAGACCATTTCTAGCCACTGCAAGAGCCATCATAGATGTTAAAAACAGAAAACTAAATTTCGAAGTCAGGGAGGAAAAAGTTGAATTCATCTTGTCTAAATTCTTTAAGGTACCAGCCATCGACGATTCATGTTGTTTCTTAGATGTAATCTATAAATGCGTAAAAGAAATGGAGAAACAACAAACCACTTATTTAGAAGTATTAAAGATTCTTATACCTCCAGTTTTTGAAGACGATAATTAGTGTCGTGAATATCAAGATGACAATCTGAGTGAATGTCTAGCACTAACTCCTGATCCTATTCCTTGTCCAAAGAAGCCAATCATAGAACTCAAAACACTACCCAAAGACCTAAGGTATGAATTCCTAGACAAAACATAAACAACCAGTTATAGTCAATGCAGACCTAGAACAGATAGAAGATGAAAAATTATTACATGTCCTAAGAAAATACCCAACCGCTTTAGGATATAACATCTCAGATCTAAAAGGAATAAGTCCCTTCATCTGCATGCACTGTATTATGCTTGAGGAAGACTGTAAGACCTCTAGGGAACATCAGAGAAAAATCAATCCTATTTTGAGCGATGTAGTCAAAAAGGAAGTTGAAAAGCTATTGGAAGCAGGAATCATATACCCAATATCTGATAGTAAATGGGTTAGCCCAGTACATGCCGTACGTAAGAAGGGAGGTGTTACAGTTGTCAGCAAAACTAAGGGAGAATCTCCAGCGCAACGAACTCACACTGGGCGGAGAATGTGCATCGACTATAGAAAGCTAAACAAAGACACTCGTAAAGATCATTTTCCTTTACCCTTTATTGATCAAATGCTTGAACGATTAGATAATCACTCTCATTTATGGAATTTAGACAGGTATTAAGGATTCTTCCAAATTCCTATTCATCCTGACGATCAAGAAAACACAACTTTCACTTATCCTTATGGTACGTTCGCTTATCGACGAATGTCATTCGGATTGTGTAATGCCCCTGCAACATTCTAGAGATGCATGATGTCCATTTTCTTTGATTTTCTAGATGGTATGATGGAAGCTTTTAGGGATGACTTCTCCTTTTGTGGAGATAGTTTTGAAGGATGTTTATCGATCCTTGAAATGGTACTAAAAAGATGCGTAAGTGTTAACCTCGTGCTAAATTGGGAAAAATGCCATTTCATGGTCCGACAAGGAATTGTCTTAGGCCACATCGTATCCGATAAGGGAATTGAAGTAGATATAGAAAAGATTCAAGTTATAGAAAATCTTCAATCGCCCAAAACTGTTAGAGAAATACGAAGTTTTCTAGGACACGCTGGTTTTTATCGACGTTTCATTAAAGACTTTTCTAAAATAACCAAACCCCTAACCGAACTGCTAATGAAATATGTTGAGTTCATCTTCATCGCCAAATGCTTGGACGCATTTACAACACTTAAAAAAGAATTAATCTCGGCACCTATTATGAAACCTCCTAATTGGAATGAACCATTTGAGATAATGTGTGATGCTAATGACTATGCCGTAGGTGCTGTTCTAGGACAAAGAAAGGATTAAAAGCTTCATGAAATCTATTACGCAAGTAGAACTCTAGAGCCTGCACAAATGAACTATGCAACCACAAAAAAATAACTATTAGTTGTTGTTTTCGCTTTGGATAAATTTCGTTCTTACTTATTAGGAGCACGAAAAAATATCTATATTGATCACGCTGCAATTAGGTACCTCTTAAGTAAGAAAGACTCCAAACCAAGATTACTAAGGTGGATCTTTCTTCTGCAAGAGTTTGATTTAGAAATCAAGGAGAAGAGAGGCACTGAAAATGTAGTAGCTAACCACCTATCCAGAATAGCATGCATTAAGTCCGATAAAAAACCTATTAATGATGATTTTCCTTATGAACGCCTTGTAGCCCAATTGGAATCGGAAACTATTACAGTTGAATACCCTGTAACTTATGAAGACACAGAGACAAATGAAGTTGTGGAAGAAGTCTACACTAAAACCATACTTCCATGCTATGTCGATTTTGTCAACTACTTGGTTGTTGTAGTTCTTCCACCAGATATATCTTATCAACAAAGGAAGAATTTCTTTCATGATCTTAAACAATATTATTGGGATGAGCCTTTGCTTTTCAAGAGAGGCGCCAATGGTATTTTCCATCGATGTGTTCCCTAAGATGAAATAAAAAACATAATTTTCCACTGTCATGTTGCTCCCTATGGAGGCCATGCAAGAACTTCAAAGACATGCGCAAAAATATTACAAGCTGGCCTTTATTGGCCTAATTTATGGAAAGATGTTCATATCACGGTTAAAAATTGTGACCAATGCCAACGCACTGGAAACATCTCTAGACGAGACAAGATGCCTCAAAAGGGCATTCTAGAAATTGATGTCTTTGATGTATGGGGAATTGACTTTATGTGACCCTTCTCGTCTTCCTTTGGCATTCACTACATACTCGTTATTGTCGACTATGTTTCAAAATGGATCGAGGTTGTAGCTTCTCCAACAAATGACGCATGAGTAGTAACCAGGATTTTCAAGAATATATTCTTCCCAAGATTTGGAGTACCGAGACTCGTCATCAATGATGGTGGCTCCCATTTGATTTCCAAAATCATCAAAAAATTATTAGTGAAGTATGGAGTCCAACATCGTGTTGCAACACCTTATCATCCATAAATAAGTGGGCAAGTAGAGGTCTCCAACAGAGAGATCAAGCAAATCTTAGAAAAAACAGCAGCAACCTCTAGGAAAGATTGGTCGACTAAGTTACACGAAGCTCTATGGGCATATAGGACAGCCTACAAAACTCTAATCAGAACCACGCCATTTAAATTAGTTTATGGGAAATCGTGTCATCTGTAGGTAGAAATTGAACATGAAGCTTATTGGGCCATTAATACCCTTAATTTGAATTACACCGCCGCAGGTGATAAAAGAATCCTAGATATACATGAACTTGAGGAACTTAGATTAGACGCTTACAAAAATTCCTGAATTTATAAGGAAATAACTAAAAATTGGCATGATAAACGCATATCTAGGAAGGAATTCAATCAGGGTGATGTAGTCTTCCTATTTAACTCTAGACTTAAACTATTTCCAGGGAAACGTCACTCTAGATGGTCTGGTCACTTCGAAGTCACTAAGGATTTTCAAAATGGCCGAATAGATATTAAAGGAATTTCTAGTGAGCCTTTTATCATCAACGGACAACATTTAAAACATTACCATTGCTTTGACAATAAGGAATATTCCACGACATTTAAGCTCAATTAGCTTTCGTCTCACTCATTAGATTAAATCTCCTGCTATGTCGAGCTTATGACTTAAAACAAAGGGCTTGGTGGGAGACAACCCCCCTTTTCTAGTATTTTCTTCCTAATTTACTAATTTCTAGTTTTGTTTTTGTTATTTTCTATTTATATTTTTATGCCATTATGCAGTATTGTTTCTCTACTATTACCCACTACTAACTTAATTCTATTTGTCAACCTACTTCAAGCTAACTTAAATTTATTTAATTACACTAACCCACGATGAATCCAGTTGACACGATGGGAATTACTTTCGGAAGAAGAAATCAGCAGAGGTGTTTTGAGTCATTGGCGGAAAGGGAGATGGCAGTGAGTATCTACCTAGATGGACCTTCCATGACCACACTAGGAATTAGAGACAGTGTCTTATTTCTTTTAAATCAAATAAGTTGGGATACATCTTCCATAAGAAGAAGATTTAGTTCTTACCCTAGGTTAACCCTAGATTTATGAGCTCTCTTGTCTATTTTCCTAACTATGGTCTAGAGATTAACAGGGGATTGATTAACTTTAGGGTGTTTGGTATTGACTACACCTATAACCATAGAGAAATGGCCGAACTTTTAGGATTCCCACATGGCCTTCATACCTTCACCATAATAAGAGGAACTTTTTATGTGAATGAACTTGACTACTTATAGGGTAGTATTACCGATATTAGCAACCCTGAACCTAATGACATGTACTCTGACAATATTCATAACCCTGACTTCCGGTATTTTCATAAGACCTTAGCGCATACCCTTTTTGGAAAGAAAGAGAACATAACCTCCATATCAAGAGCCGAACTTTTCATAATATTTTGTGCATCCCAAAATCGTCCTGTTAATGGTGCTACCTTTATGATAGCCAATTTTCACCGTCTTGCACGAGCTGCCCATGAACCAATCCTTATAAGAGGCGGTGATACGGTGGCAGAACCGACTGTTATACACTGGTTTATGTTTTGTATTCACAAATGTGCAGTAAGCAAGAGTCGCCATCGACTTTTCTTTTATCCAACAAAGGAAAGGGTGAAAAGAACATAAAAAGACCTTTTCGAGATGTTTTTTGAGTAAGGGGGTACATTATGGAAAGGGAAGGTATTAGCACCCTTTCCATCTGTGGTTTTCCACGGGCTCTTAGAGGTTTGCTCATTTTGAAATACCTTTGTGCTTTGTGTGTTTGAAAATGTTTTGAAAATGCTTTAGTACGGCGAACTTGGTAATGTTTCTCGGGATAGTGGAGAAAGTATACAAAGTGTTTTGAAATTGTTTTTGAAAAGTAGTTTTTGTGGAAGTGCAAAATGTTTGAGCAAACTTCTAATAGCTATCTAATTTATTACTCGAAAAGGGTCGTTCTTTTCCTCTTTTCCTTTAGGCAATGTTATCCTACTATTAGTGAGTAGGTAGCCTTATCGTTGGATGTTGAGGGACAATCGAAGGAACGTTCTACAGTCATAAAGGAAACATATGGAGACGCTTTAGAAAATTTTGTTTAAGGAACGAGACCATTTTCCGAAAGGCAACACTATAGGTTCATCGAGGGGCTATGATCTTTTAATTTTACGGGTATTTGCTAAACCATCCCCATTCTCGAGGGACATGACTGTTTTACCAAAGGAAACCGAAGTGGGGATAACCTAGAGGTTCATATGTGCATATGTGTTGAGATTCAGTTATTTTTGTCTTTTTATTAAGTTAGCTAACATTTTAATTTACAGTCTTATTATACAATATGAGTTACTAACAGTTAATATTTGTGGAAATTAAAAGTGCGAAAATTTAAATCCTAGACTATTACAACGCTTTGGGACAATTACATGAAAAAGTGCAAGGAAATAAAATGCGGAATTTTAAATCTAAACTATTGCATCCCATAATCAGTTACATTATTATAAAAATGCGAGAATAGAATAAATGTGCCCGAAATAAATAATACGTCTAAAAACCTAAAAAGTTCTATGTAAACAAAAAAAATATTTTTTTTTCTTTTTGGTTTTGTTAAGAGAATAATTAACCCTAAATTTAATTTTAATTAAGAAAAATAAATGTTGAATGAAATAAATCCTAATTCCAATATTTTTTGATATTTTTTAATAAGAAAATAATTTGAAACGTAAATTATATCCTACATTAGTTCATTTTTGATTTGAGAAAGTAGTTAAAATTTAATTAATTAATTAATTAAAGCAATTAATTATTTAATTAAAAAAAGTCTAAGCCTAATTCTTTGTGATTTTTTTATTTAATGTTAATTTAAATGATAAAAAGTCAAATAAAAAATAAAGAAAAAAACAAAAGCAAAATAAGAATACAAAGAGGCATCCTTCGATTAGGGTGAAGAAGGGGGGTTTCGATTCAAAGGGGAAGCTACCTTTTGACCCATGCAGTAAACTCCTTTGATTCACCTTTCTTTTGCTTCCTTTCGATTGAGTTTAGGAGTTGGTGTGAGCAACCTTTGATTTCCACCTTTTCTGCTTCCTTCGATTGGCCTATGAAGCAGTATAGACCTACAAAGCAGCATGAGGGTAGGTCCTTTGTTCATACCCTTTTTGTATTTCATTTGAGCCTGTACAGGTTAGTTGGATAAGAAAAGCAAACAAACCAAGAAAAAATACACAAACGAAGAAAATAAATAAAAGGCCATTTACATGTTATGCTAAAACGAAAGATGCAAGGTCAAGAAGACCTACCTTGCTTGAAATAGGAAATTGTGCGTGGACTGAGGTTGTTAGATGCTTCGATTTGACACTCCTAGGAATGGAGACACTTGCTTAGAAGCTGGTGTGGACTCTTGGATGTCTCAGGAACAAGAATCTGGTCTTCGTTTGGGCTGAAGGTGCCTACAAGAAAGTGCTTCGATTTGACACTATTGGGGTTTCTATGAGCAATATGGCAGCGTGATATGTTCGTGTGCAAAAGTATATCCTCCTTTTTCCATCCTCTTGCAATGTGTCTTTAGCCTCATATTTATAGGAGTGTGAGGGTGCGTGAAAAAGGCAAGGGACATCCATTTAACCAGGCCTTTAAATCCATGAGACAAGAATCAAACATATTAAAATATTTCCTTTTTGAAATATCCATGCCTCTTTTGAAATTTTGGATGAACCTAGACACCTTTTGACTTTCGAATGCCTTCAGGCCATGCTCTTCGATTGGCCTTAAGTTGCCTCCTTCTAATGGACTTCTTATGTCCCCTTCGAATGGGCCTTATGAATGCTTCTTCGAATGGACCTTTACAGGTTCTTTGAATGGGTCATTTACACGTTCTTCGAACGGACCTCTTGCCTGGTGTGCTGGAAAGTTGAGGGGCCTTTGCCTTTGTGAATGGGTCAACATATACTGTCTCAGTCGGTGAGCAACCCATGCCAAAGCGCAGCAAGTTTTCTCGAGCAGTGAGTATCTTGTTTCACAGTCGGTAAACTTTTTGCTAAGGTAGTATATTACATGCTCTTTTCGACCGGACTTGTCATGCTGCCCCAGCACACACCCCATTGAATTATCTAACATTGTTAAGTATATTATCAAAGGTCTTCCTTAAATTGCCGACATCAAAATTGGAGGCTCTTGAAGGTATTCCTTGATTCTCTCGAAGGCAGTCTGGCATTCATCATTCCACTTTACCACTTGATCTTTCTTCATGAGTTTGAAGATTGGCTCACAAGTAGCAGTTAGACGGGAAATGAACTTGGCAATGTAATTTAGGCATCCCAAGAAACCTCTAACTTCCTTCTCAGTGCAAGGATCTGGCATCTCTTGTATAGCTTTTACCTTTGCAGGGTCTACCTGAATACCCTTTTCACTGACAATGAAACCTATGAGTTTACCAGACCTTACCCCGAAGGTCCACTAGTTCGAATTTAACCTTAGCTTGTATGACTTCAGTCTATCAAACAGATGTTGCTAGTGGTCAAAATGCTCTTCTTCCGTTTGATATCTGGATATCATGTCGTCAACATAGACCTCTATCTCATGGTGAATCATATCCTGGAACAAAGCTACCATAGCTCACTGATAGGTGTCCCCAGCGTTCTTCAACCCAAATGGAATCACTTTGTAACAGAAAGTGCCCTATTGTGTGACGAAGGTTATCTTCTCCATGTCTTCAGGTGCCATCTTGATCTGATTGTAGCCAGAGAAACCGTCCATGAAGTAAAATACTTTATGTTGTGCGGTGTTGTAAACCAGAACATCAATGTGGGGAAGCGGGAAGTTATCCTTAGGGCTTTCCCTGTTCAAATCTCTATAGTCCACACACATCCATACATTTCTGTCCTTTTTAGGAATCGGGACTACGTTAGTAACCCATTATGGATAAGAGCTGACAATTAAGAACCCAGTGTTGAACTGTTTCATAACCTCTTCTTTGATTTTCTTTGACATTTCAAGGCACATACGATGAACCTTCTGCTTTACTGGAGGGCAATCTTCTTTAGTTGGCAGATGATGAACCACAATATCTGTGTCTAGTCCTGGCATGTCTTCATATGACCAGGCAAAGATCTCGACATAATCATGCAACATCAGTATAAACCGTTGTTTGACACTAAGCTCCAAATTTGCACCTATCTTGACTTCTTTTCTATCCTCTTCTCTGCCCAAATTTACTGTCTCAAATGGCTCTTCATGAGGCTGTATAACCCTTTCTTCCTATTGTAACAGTCTGGCAAGTTCTCCGGGTACCTCACAATCTTCCTCACCTTCGTCCTCGGCTTGGTTGATCGGATTTTCAAAGTCATAACCGACAATAACAAAACCGTTATCAATGGGATCCAAAGTGGATATGGATCTGTAGTTTGATACGTGAGTGTGTGTAAGAGCATGGTTGTATTGACAAAGTAAAAACCATAAAAGAAAAACAGAGAGCGCAAAATTTGTATGAAAAACATCCAATTCTTTATTAATGACATATGAGATTAAAACATGATACCCTCACAAATAAACCATTGTGCCCCGGGTAAGACACATGGCCATAGAGTTTATATTGTTTAATTATTACATATCCGAAAAGAAAAAGAAAATTACTTCTGAATAAAAGTAAGTGGTAAAAAGTCTTTAGATGTCCAATTATTGGGTCCACCGTTGGTAGTAGGAAAGATCAAGCTATCCATGTCATAGTCACCATCACTATCTTCTAAAGCGTTAACCCCATGATTGTTGATACGTAGGGGAGGTCCTCCAGCACGAGCATGATAAACATCACTTTGAGCCCCTGAAGAGAAACCCAAGCCAAACTTATCAGATTTGTATGGAATGTCAGGGAGTTGGCCCTAAATGGTACACCCACCTTCTTCAATAACTGCTTTGGCGTCCTTGAGAGAAGCCATTTTCAAGGGAGGTCTAGTGATCTTCGGCGGATTGGTAACAGTCTCAGTTGAAGCCATGGTCTGGGATACCTCTTCGAAGTTCTGACAAGGAGTCTCGATGAACTCGTCATCCATTTCCACATACCTGAAAGAGTTCAGGTGGCTTACCATGTACTACTCTTCACCATGTACCGTGACAATCTTTCCTTTCATTGGGTACTTCATCATCTGATGCAGAGTAGACGTGACAGCTCCAGCCCCATGGATCCAAGGGGGACCCAACAAACAAGAATAACATGGTCTGATATCCATCACGTAAAAGGTGGAGTCAAAGGTCTGAGAACCAACTTTTATTGGGATGTCCACCTCCCCATGCACCATTCTTTTTGAACCATCGAAAGCCCTCACTACAATGTTGCCGGGCTTCAGAGTCAAACGTTCACAGTCTAATCTGTCCAGAGCCTTCTTGGGCAGCATGTTCAATGAAGAACCAGTATCTACTAGAAAATGGGCCAAAGTAGTTCCCTTACATTCGATGGAGACATGCAGCTCATCATTGTGTTTTATCCCTCTGGGTGTCAGATCAGCATCAGAAAAATCGAAATTGTTGTCAATCGTCAAACTAGCCACACAATCTTCAAATTGGTCAGTGGAGGTTTCTTGTGGCACATGGGCGGTCTTGAGGAATTTCACCAAAGCTTTTGCATGAGCTTCGGAGCACAATAGTAAGGCTAACATAGAAATCTTAGAAGGGGTCTGCCTCAGCTGTTCGACCATATTGTAGTCGCTATTTTTTATTATCTTCAAGATTTCTTCCATTTCCTTCTTGGAAGCCTCTGGTATAGATTTTGAATGCGCATTCGTCTGGACAGGCTCAATCAATATGTCTTTGCCCCGAGTCTCGTCCGAATCGGTGATAGGGGTGGCAATAGGGGTAATCACAGGAATTACGGTGGTAGTATCAGCAGGAACAATATTAGGAAATATCATAGTAATAGTAACGCCTTTTGGAGGAGAAATCTCAGGGGAGAACACTCTTCCACTTCTTGCTATTTTGTTGGTCCCAACGATGTTGCCAATGTCGGGATCAGCATTTTCAGAGACTTCGTCTTCAGTAGCCAACAGGTCTTGCTTGACGCCATGGTAATAGACGTCAGCCCCATTGTTCCAGGGAATAGCCTTGTCCGAGGAGTATGGGATTGGCCCTGGCATAGTAATGATCAGAGGAGCCAACTTCGGAGCAGATGTAATCCTGACAGGTTATTTGGTGGAAACCTTGGGAGGACAGGCAGAAATGGTTATAATTGAAACATCCTTACAAGAAACAGTTGTGACAGAAGTCTTATCAAATAAGATCTCTTTATCATCCATCAGGAGCTGAACACCTGCTTTCAACAAATAACAACCAGTCGGTAGAGATGAACACAAATGGAAATTTTCACCACAGCCCGAAAATAAACCGGCTTGCAAAAAATTCCACTTAACAGTCGTGAGAGGAGTAACAAGTTCCTCAACAGAAGTAACAAATGTATATGGTCTAGCACCTTGTAATATGTTGGGAATCTCAGGAGCTTCGAGTTCAATCTCCTTTGCTTCAATAAGGTCTTGCACCTTGTTTTTCAAAGCCCAACAGTCGTTTGTATCATGGCCCGGAATTTCTGAATGGTAAGCACAACGAGCGTTTGGGTTGTAGCAAGGAGATGCGGTGTTGGGATTATTGGGAGCTTCCCTCATGGAAACCAGATTGGATTTCAGTAGATGAGGAAAACTTGAGACATAGTCATATTTATCCGAGTGAATTGCCTTACAGGTCTTTCTGCTTTAGGATGATTATTTCGTTGTTGAGTAGCTGGAGGCTTGGATATCATAACAGCCCCTACCATAGGACGATGTTCAGTTCTGCCCTGATTCCGTTGAGTATAAACAACATTGACCTCTTTATTTCCAATGAAAGGTATCTTTCCGGCACTTGAAGAGGCATCCTTCTGAATCTTACCGCTTCTGATCCCAGCTTCCACTCTTTCTCCCATCAAAATAAACTCAGTAAATCTAGCTGAGGAGCTTCCAATTAGATGATTGAAAAACGGACTAGATAGGGTACCCAAAAACATATCCACTAACTCCCTATAAGACAGGGGGTGGACTCTTCCTGCTAAGTCCCTCCACTTCTGAGCATAGTCTTTAAAACCCCCGCTCGAACCCATAGACATACTTTGGAGTTGTCTACGGGTGGGAGCAAGGTATGCATTATACTGATACTGCTTGTAGAAAGTAGCGGCCAGGTCTTCCCAGTTATGAATATTGGTCCCCTCCAGCTGATAGAAGCATTCTAGTTGAGTCACAGATAGACTGTCCTGAAAGAAGTGGACCCATAAGTCCTTGTCTGCAGTGGGAGGCTGAATCTTACTCACATAAGATCGTAGATGCATCTTGGGACAAGAGACCCCATCATATTTAGCGAACACCGGAACCTTGAACTTCTGCGGGATGACAACCCCAGAAACCAAACCCAGTTCTTCAAAATCCAGCTCAGGTAACTTCTGGATTTCCATTGCATTCAAACGATCCTCCAACTATTTGTATTTTTCATCAACAGGAGGATACTGCTCCTCATCATAGTCAGATTCATAATTGGATTCCTTTGGATTAGAGTCTTCCTCTCTTGTTTCCTCTTCTTGATTGCCTCCTTCTTTTGATGAAGTTACCAGTTCAAAAGCTCGCCGTACTGGTCCTATGATCCTTCTTCCCAAGTTCACTACCCCGGCTGGTTTCTTTGGCTTCTTCTTTTTATCTTTCAGTATGAGGGCTTTCAGATCTTCCTTCCCTTTAGCCAGGGACACAATCATTTGCTGGAACTGGGTGTTTTGCACCTGGAGATCCTTAATATTTTGTTAAAGAGCCATTTCTTTACTTGCTGAAATAAACAGCGAAGAAGATAAGAAGCCTACTTGGAGACCTGCTTATGCAATGAGATGAATGATATGCTTATGCAATGTTTTCAAGGACCTTATTGGATTTAAGATCTTTTAAACAAAATAAGAAACAAAACCTTTTATTAGCAAGTTTATAAAGAAACAAAAGATTACACAAGGATAAACATTGAAAGGAAATTCCTAAGTCTCTCATGGGCACTTCCTCTTGGTGTTGAGGTTCCTCTCTTCATGAAGTTCTTTTGTTAATTCCAGCACCTTCTTCTCACTTGCATAGAATTGAGCCTCAAAAGTATCTCGTTCTCCCTTGATCTGGATCCAAGACTTTTGCAACTCTTCAAAGTTGGTTGGCATATCAGTATGGAGAATGATACGGGACTCGCTCCCTTGAACAACAGGTTCCAAGATAACCGGTAAGATGTAATTGTATGGAATCATAAGACTTTGGGCTCGAGCTCGCACCCATTTGAGGTAAGGTTCCAAAGGGATGGAGTTATTACGCCCAAAAGTCCTACTATTAGTCTTCTTAACAATGCCCCAAGCGTGGATGAACCTCTGACGACAATTTTGCAAATCATCTGAGTAGTTGAACACAATACCCTGAATGAGCATATCTGGTGGACCATCTCTCCGTGCATAGCCAAATTGACGTAGTGCTAAAGAAGGATTGTAGGTGATGCCTCCCCTAATGCCCAAGAGTGGCACATTAGGAAATTCTCCGCAACAATCAATAAAAGAGATGTATTCTTGAGAGCGAGGACACCAATGGATGTCGGAGTGGGAGAGAGACATTAGTCTTTGACTCCACCTTAAGCCTAAATCATTCTACATTATTGACCGAGGAAGGTGCAAAATAAACCACCTATATAGCAGAGAGGTGCAACACATGAGAGTTCCTCGCTTCTTCAGAGTACGAGTATGGAGAGAATGTAGGATATCCCCGAGCAATGTAGGAAATAGATTATGAGCAAGGAAAATGTTGTTGGCATTCACATTTATAAGTTGATCTGAATTAGGAAACAAGACCAACCCATAGATCAAGAGGGCTAACACATCTTCGAAGGAATGATAACTCATAGCATCCAGGAAAATCAGAGCTTTCTTCATCAGGAAATTTGCAAGGAGACCCTTAACTTCACTTCTTTTTTCCGAATAGGACTCAATATCAGATGGCTTCAAGTGCAAAGCTACGACAACATCTTCAGAAGTTGGGTCTTGTTCTAAACCAGTGAAAGGTACTCACTCTAATATAGGTAAACCAAGTAACTTAGAGAATTCCTCCAGGGTTTGCACCATTTGATAATCGGGGAATGTGAAGCAATGGTGTTTAGGGTCGAAGAACTGGAATAAGACACTCATCAAACCTTCGTCAAACCCGGTGGTAACCAAATGATTAAGTGACCATGTCTTTTATGGAATGATGAATCCTCGGTAACTTTCAAGACTAATTCCTTGAGTTTGGGAGGAACTTCTTTGAAGTGAATTCTGATGGTTTTTCTGTGACCTGAATTCGTATCCTACAAAACAGCAAAGATGTAAATCCAACAGACCCTTGAAATGATTAGTACATATGAATGTCATGATGTTTATGATGTCATGATTATTCTAAAAATCACAGATAAACAAAAGCAAATCACACAATAGACCTTAGGTTCAAAGGCTTGCATGAGGTTTTAAGGTAAGTACCCTCTTGAATGTTCAGTTGGCTCAACCTGTCCTAATAATAGTGATCAGGTTCTAAGGAGTCTCAATATAACTGACCTTCCCTTCAAAAATTGTTTCAGCTCCGCATCGAAGTATTCGGACAAAAAATCCCGAAAGTCCAGCCTCAATGAGTGTAGTATCGAGTAGCAACCAATCTTCGGTCGGAACCAAATTCGGTTATCTCACTACTTCCTAATGGCTAGGATGAGTCAATTAAAGGTTCTAAAGGTCAGTTAGCGCTTAGTGACACTATGAGGAAGCCTAATGTTATCCTTAACTTACTCAAGGAACATTAGTACAATCCAAAGTATCGCGCTAACGTGGCCACCATTTCGTCAGTATCGGTCTACGCCATACAACCTCCATGGTTTATTGCTACTTACCTAATAAGGTTCCCCAGATCCGGGTGTAGGATCTTTTAGTAACCACCCAAGAAAACCCCCAAAAGTAAAGAAAAGAAACCACAAAAAACAGTTTAAAAATTAACTAACTCAAAGGTAAACCCCACTTTTTATAAATCCCCATCAGAGTCGACAGTTCTGTGATACGGTGGCAGAACCAACTGTTATACACTGGTTTGCATTTTGCATTTGCAAATGTGCGGTAAGCAAGAGTCTCCACCGACTTTTCTTTTATCCAACAAAGGAAAGGGTGAAAATAACAGAAAAATACCTTTTCGAGATGTTTTCTGAGTAAGGGGGTAGATTATGGAAAGGGAAGGTGTTAGCACCCTTTCCATCCGTGGTTTTCCACGGGCTCTTAGAGGTTTTCTCATTTTGAAATACCTTTGAACTTTGTGTGCTTGAAAATGTTTTGAAAACGCCTTAGTACAACGAACTTGGTAATGTTTCTCGGGATAGTGGAGAAAGTATACAAAGTGTTTTGAAATTTCTTTTGAAAAGTAGTTTTTGTGTAAGTGCAAAATGTTTTAGCAAACTACTAATAGCTATCTAATTTATTACTCAAAAAGGGTCATTCTTTTCCTCTTTTCCTTTAGACAATGCTATCCTACTATTAGCGAGTAGGTAACCTTATCGTTGGATGTTAAGGGACAATCGAAGGGATGTTCTACAGTCATAAAGGCAACATATGGAGACACTTTATCAACTTTTTTTAAGGGACAAGATCATTTAGCGAAAGGAAACACTGTAGGATCATCGAGGGACTATGATCTTTTGATTTTACGGGTCTTTGCTAAAGCGTCCCCATTCTCGAGGGACATGACTATTTTACCGAAGGCAACCGAAGTGGGGATACCCTAGAGGTGCATATGTGCATATGTGTTGAGATTCAATTATTTTTTTTCTTTTTATTAAGTTAGCTAACATTTTAATTTACAGTCTTATCATACAATCTTAGATACTAACAGTTAATATTTGCGGAAATTAAAAGTGCGAAAATTTAAATCCTAGACTATTACAACGCTTTGGGACAATTACATAAAAAAGTGCAAGGAAATAAAATGCGGAATTTTAAATCTAAACTATTACATCCCATAATCAGTTACATTATTATAAAAAATGCGAGAATAGAATAAATGCGCGCGAAATAAATAATACGTCTAAAAACCTAAAAAGTTCTAAGTAAAGAATTTTTTTTCTTTTTGGTTTTGTTAAGACTATAATTAACCCTAAATTTAACTTTAATTAATAAAAATAAATGTTGAATGAAATAAATCCTAATTCTAATATTTTTTTGACATTTTTTAATAAGAAAATATTTTGAAACGTAAATTAAATCCTACATCAACTCATTTTTGATTTGATAAAGTAGTTAAAATTTAATTAATTAATTAATTAAAGCAATTAATTATTTAATTAAAAAAAGTATATGCGTAATTTTTTGTGATTTTTTGATTTAATGGTAATTTAAATGATAAAAAGTCGAATAAAAAATAAAGAAAAGAACAAAAGAATAATAAGAATACAAAGAGGCATCCTTCGATTAGGGTGAAGAAGGGGGGTTTCGATTCAAAGGGGAAGTTGCCTTTCGACCTAAGCAGTAGACTCCTTCGATTCACCTTTCTTTTTCTTCCTTTCTATTGAGTTTAGGATTTGGTGTGAGCAACCTTCGATTGCCACCTTTTCTGCTTCCTTTGATTGGCCTATGAAGCAGTATAGACCTACAAAGCAGCATGAGGGCAGGTCTTTCGTGCATACCCTTTTTGTATTTCATTTGAGCCTGTACAGGTTAGTTGGACAAGAAAAGCAAACAAACCAAGAAAAAATGCAGAAACGAAGAAAATAAATAAAAGGCCATTTACATGTTATGCTAAAATGAAAAATGCAAGGTCAAGAAGACCTACCTTGCTTGAAAATGGAATTTGCGCGTGGACTGAGGTTGTTAGATGCTTCGATTTGACACTCCTGGGTGTGGAGACACTTGCTTAGAAGCTGGTGTGGACTCCTGGATGTCTCAGGAACAAGAATCTGGTCTTCGTTTGGGCTGAAGGTTCCTGCAAAAAAAGTGTTTCGATTTGACACTCATGGGGTTTCTACGAGCAATATGGCAGCGTGATCTGTTCTTGTGCAAAAGTATATCCTCCTTTTTCTGTCCTCTTGCAATGTGTCATTTGCCTCGTATTTATAGGAGTGTGAGGGTGCATGAAAATAGCAAGGGACAGCCATTTAACCAGGCCTTTAAAGCCATGAGACAAGAATCAGACATATTAAAAGATTTCCTTTTTGAAATATCCATGCCTCTTTTGAAATTTTGGATGAACCTGGACACCTTTTGACTTCCGAATGCATTCAAGCCATGCTCTTCGATTGGAATTAAGTTTCCTCTTTTAAATGGACTTCTTATGTACCCTTCGAATGGGCCTTCTGAATGCTTCTTCGAATGGACCTTTACAGGTTCTTCAAATGGTTCATTTACACATTCTTTGAACGAACCTCTTTCCCGGTGTGCTAGCAAGTTGAGGGGCCTTTTCCTTTTTCAATCGAAACAAATTGGTAGTAGATTATTGCCTTATGAATCGAAAGCAAACCTGAAACAGTTAATGCATAGTCGAAGCATTGTGATATTGACTTAATCAAAGGGGTTCCAGCGCTCAATCGAATACTTATGGACCAAAGCTTGATCGAAGGGTGCCATGCACCTAATCGAAGCTTACTAATCAAAGCTTGATCTAAGAGTACCAAATGCCCAATCGAAGACTGGTGAGTCAAGCTTTTATCGACGGATTTTGGATACCCAATGGAAGACTTTGCCCAAATGCTAATCGAAAGACACTTTGTTCAGCTTCAAAAACTTTATTTTCTTTAGGCAAGTGTTTGTGACCAACCATGTAAGGGAAGACCTTGGAAAACATGATATGGCAAATTTTGGGGTACAACAGAGGCCTAGTGACCATGATTGCAAATTCTATCAGCTTGAGACAATCACTGCTCAATATTGCCCCTCTAGGTAGATTCCAACCCATGAACATCCAATTCTGCTTCAATAGAGGAATTATTAGGAACCGAGGCCTGACTACCTTTGAACTTCTCATTAACAATCAGTTAATGCCTCTTTTCACCTTACCTAACCCTAGGAATAACATTCATGACCAAAACAATTGGTTATATGATTGGGCCGAACAACAAAATTCACAACCAGCTACTCCTGAGACTCCCCAAATCTATGAACACCATGATTCCTTCTTATCTGATATGAAAATCGACCCTAAAACCCCTCCATTTTATAACCATTATCCATCTCCCGATCATGATGACTTAAGAACCTCTACTGATCTGATTGCTACTCCACCGCCCTCCATTGACCAAGCTACTACTATCACTAATCTTCAATTCGAGCTTGATCATTTGAGAGAGGACTTCATTACTTTGCGGATTGACTTTCATTCTTTTATGGTCATAGTGACAGAATAATTGGATCATTTATATCAGCACATCTACTCTACTGCTCTTCCAACTAATCAAAGTGGCTAGTTTTATTTCAGACTTATTGCATGTCTTCCTCTCACATTTAAACATTGAGGACACTATTTTGTTTAAGTGTGGGGAGAAGATCAATTAGATTAGGATTTCCATTGTTTTCTGTTTTTAATCCTTTAGAAGATTTTTACTTCTGTTATTTATTTTCAGTTATATCTTATTTTGTTTTTCCATCGCTTACTTTTGGAATTCTTATTACATTTCATTAAACACTCTATTTTATTATGATGTTTACATATATATTATGTGCTTTAATATTTTCAATCCAATATATATATATATATATATATATATATATATATATATATATATATATATATATATATATATATATATATATATATATATATATATATATATATATATATATATATATATATATATATATATATATATATATATATATATATATATATATATATATATATATATATATATATATATATATATATATATATATATATATATATATATATATATATATATATATATATATATATATATATATATATATATATATATATATATATATATATATATATATATATATATACATACGTACTTAAATGTCTGTAAGTATTATAATATACACGATTAATTATTGTGAAGTCTGGGAGACAAAATTAGAATTTTTATTCTGTTTTTCAGTTGGTGTCGCTTGCCACACAAGCATGACGATCGTCACCCTCCACAAATTGTCCTGCCCGACATGGATGTGTGCCCCTCGGCATAGAGTGAAACAGAGCGCTTTCTGTTTTAACACATAAACCCTCTTCATTTTCCCTTCTTCTCTTTTTATTTAACTCTCACTTAACTCCATTAATAAACCACTTTCTATCCCACTCCCTCCATTATCGATATCATCAAACCTCACTATTTCCCACAAATTACCCTCTTTATTTTTCTTTACTTATACACTCTCAAAGCCCTCTTCCATTCCAAACCCTCAAATTCTCACGCATTACTCTCTTTCGAATCAACTAACCATCTTCCATCTTTGATTCAACTATGGCACACAGGAACCCAAGGCCAGAACCCGACCTTTCAGGGATTACATTTCGAAATGGAGAAGCTGGAGAGCACCCTAGAGTTCGGTATCTTAAATTCTATCAACGCTACCTGCACGATATGTTGACATTGAATGTCTGCGTAAACTGGGACTGCTTGATAGTGTGCGATGGTTACTTAGGAATTCTGATCTAGCATATGTCTGCATGCAAAATCTTCCCACGTATAATTCATTAACTTTGGAATTCCTAAGTTCGTTCTCCTACAACCCACCATGCGATGAAAACCTGCACCTAGTCGGAACAACAACTTTCAGAATGTTCAATGATAAATATTATATAACTCAAGCAGCTCCGAGTGATTTCATCCACTTCCCTCGTAAGGGGGAGGTATACTATTGAATCGCTACATAGGCTTATTGGGCATCCACAGCTTTCAAAATTTGGAAATCTATTTCTGATGAGGAACCTACTAGTTGGGAGGGACTTTATGCCTCATTTATACATAATCCCGTAATCTGGTACTTTCACCGCATTATCTCCAACACATTTTTTGGGAGGATCAACAACAACAAGGTAAATTCCAAAGAATTGTTCCTCTTGCATTGTACCTTCACTCTTAACTAGAGATCAATGCTAGTACATTCCTCCTAAAACATATCCAATCTCTATGTGCAAGAGGGTCTACACCTTTTTGCATTGGAGGGCTAGTTACCTATATAGCACTTGGCCTGCACCTAGAAGACAAACTAGCAAATCTGCCTCCACTGCCACCCATATTTATTGACATCGATAAATGTCGACCTGGACACCTGATTAAGGTCAGAGGAGATGGAAGGTATAATCTCATGGTGCGTAACAAAGTAGTTCCTAGTATAATTTTTCCCAACATTGCACTAACAGATGTAACAAATATGGACAAGTGGCTTTATGAACTTACTACTCCTGCACCTGGGGATAATGTGCAAGATGACCAAAGTAATTCCCAGGCTGATGAGATGGAACAAGAAATGGAGCAAGGGGACGTTGAACAACAACCTACAACGCGAGCTCCTTCTGAAAATGTGGCTAGCACGTCCACGAGAACCAGAAGAAGATGCGAAAGAGTACCGGCCACCAATGATGACATTATGGCTACCATTATGCAGCAAGATGAGAGGATGCAAGCTATGAAAACTAATCAAAATTCAATGATGCAAATCATGCAAGCTATGTAAACTCAGTAGCAAGAATATGATGAAAGGAATGAGTGTTAGGCTGCAAGAATGACCGAGGAAATGGCGGCTTTAATTGTACGCATGGATGACTTCCAGGAATATTTGTACCGTGTGGGTATGCCTCATCCTCTGGCTGGATGGTATGGGCATGGATGAGAACGAGGGCGAGGAAGAGGATGTGACAATGAGCAAGAGTAGATCAAATTTTCTTCTCTTCCCATTTCCTCTTTGGTTATAAGCATTCGGACACTGCTTGATTCAAACTTAGGGGAGTTAGTTAGGAAACACTTTACCGCTTTCTAAGTAGATTTACATTCCCCCTTGTATTTCCTGTAATTAAAACATCTATGTACTTTCGAGTTCTTATATGAAAACTTTTCCTCTATTATCTAATTTCCCCACTTTCTTGAGCCATAACAAAAATTTTGTTCTTTACTTGTATAACCTGACACATTCGAAAAGTATAGAGGTTTCTCAGTTTTAAAATATATGAGAAACTTTGAGTAAAACAGAAACAAGATGGATACCATAGTAACACTATAAATCCCCAAATTATGCTAGATCGATTTCAGTACCCTTTATACCGAAACCTTAAGTTTTAATTTTAAAGTATTCCCGAGTAGTTTATTAGCAATCAGAACCTTCTTAAACACAAACTACGTAGGGAGTCGATGAATATAAGTGAATGATCCCAAGTATTTAAAAGGGTTACATGCTCTACTGTTTGAAAACATGGAATGCACCAATTAAGTTAGGCGACCCTCACACGGTCACTTAATCCAACGGAAGTGGAACCTATAAATTATAACAAAGAAAGCTGTTGTCGGTTGTTTCAGAGGTTTCTAGTACTGAACTTGGTAGGGAGGACCACGGTCCGATCCCCCACAACTTGCAATTGGGTGAATAAAAGGAGGTTACCACATATATGTTTCAGAACCTCGTGCTTAAAAGGATCATATTCACTAACTGGCTATTCTACTATGTGCCTGTAAAGATAAAGGGCTTAATGTGATTGCGCTCGAATGAAAATGGGTGAAGCGAAAAGAATTAGGTTGAGCTATAATGGCATGGCTATAATTGGTCTGCACAATGGGGGGCGTTTAGTCTTATTATTGTATCTTTAGTGTGATGTTGAGCTTATGTTCCCACGAGAACATTGGCGCAACCTCTTACGAGTTGAATTGCATCATGTATTTGCATTTAACTTGTACTCTATTGATTTTCATACTGACTATATTGCTTGTGGGCAAGCAAAGGTTCAAACATATGGGAGTTTGATAACACAAAAAGTCATAGCATATTCCGCCCGATTTACATAGATAAAGTTTCTGATTTTTCATTTATTATGTTGCATTATATCTATATTTGTAGTATTTATAGCATGTTTCAGGTGTTTACATTCTGCAAAGCCTACATGAGAAAAGGAAGAAAAATGTTGGAGAAATGAAGAAGAAATGGAGTTTAGCAGGAAAATGCAGAAGATTCTGTATTAGAAGCCTGTGACGGTCGTCACAGCTTCCTGGCAGTCGTCACAAGGTTAGGAAGTGTTCCCCTTGGCACACAAAGCCTAACGGTCGGCACGAAGCAATAATACATGCCCCACATAATGAAATATGTGCCACTCGCCACAACGCACAAAGTTTCTACTTTGTTTCAGTTACTTACGAAGTCTTCGCGAGAAGCACTTTTTCCTCCAGTTTTTTCTCCATGCACATAGAATGGGAATGAAGTAACTGTCCCTATTTCTCCTTAACAAATGAATTTATAAAGGAATGTGGTTATCAAACAAAGGCTCTCGGGCGCGCCCTCTCCAAAATTTATTTTTCTTCTACATTACTGAACTTGTTATTATCATTCCAATCTACATAATTGAGCATTTTTGTTTTCGTTTTAGAATTCCTTAAGCAGAAAGAATCAATCACCATTAAAGTAATAATTATCCACACAGGAGGAGTATTGCACCATTAGTTTCCTTCTCAACTTTCATAATTTTGCTTAGGCTTATTTATTTTTCTGCAAGTTATTTTGCTCCGAGGCTAATCCTGTCGACTTGTGGAGGATAGCATACTGCAGTATATTCTTTCAGTATTTTATTCCAGGTTTCAAATTTAATTAATCATGTTTATTTATTTTACCATGATTATATTATTGTATGCATGTTTTTATTTTATGTTATTACGCAATAAAACTATGTTCGGCTAACTATCTCGATACCGGTATGTAAGGTCATAAATCGAAGGGGTTCGGTAATTAATTGGCATATATATTTACATAAATACTTTCTTGGTTTTGGTTTCGAATTTCAATATTAAATTGTTTTTTTACGAGATTAAAAGACAAACTAAGGATAAAACCAACAGAGTGAGAGTTTGAGATTTTAATCAGATAGTGGTGATTGAACATTAATTTTAAATACAGCGAGAGCGCTTTAAAATTAATTGGACTCTATTTGTTTTCAAAAAATACTTTTAAATTATAAATGACACAGCGAGAGTGCTCATTTGAGTTTAATAATATGGCCTGAATCGATAGAACGAGAGTGTGAGACAAAGGTTATTAAATTAATAGTTTCCACTAAAACAATGTTTTAATACTTAAACTTGTGCCAATTATTTATTGAATCCCTGAAGTCGATAAATTACATACCGATGTCCCTCTATCAATTATTAGATCTTAGAACCATTCCCGTTTAAACCCCAACATCCAAATCTTATTATTAGACTTAGCTTTACACAGTGACGCTAGATAACAGTTGTTTGACCATCAGTCCTTTTGGGTTCAATATCTTTTAAAACTACGCGATTATACTATGCACTTGCAATCACTACACCTGGTAGACTCTCAATGTCGCGATCAGGGAGCTGTGATTTTAATTCTGAATTTGTCGATTACAGTGATTACCTAGTATAAATTGTTCTATCAAAATACATGGTTTTGTCATCATCAAAAAGGGATAAATTGTAAGAATAAGAAGTGTTTCTATATCTGGCCTTAAGATTTTGATGAGAACTTTACATGACATCATAAAGAAAAATTTTATACTCTAATGGTTTCGTTCTAGTGTGTAGTTGTTGCTATAATGTTCTAACTCTGGTATCAAGGCGTGTGACGTCATCAGGATTTGAACTTACACTACTGGAAGAAAACATGTGGTTATGTGTTACAGTGAAGTCAAGATTATGGAACTCATCTTAGAAATGTTGGTACAAGAGGTTAAGATCATGACATGGTGGTTAAGCTTTGGAGGCCTTCTAAAGCTTTGCTTATGTGTGTTACACGTTCTGAAGATTATGAAGACGAGGTTCTACTAAACAAATTCTGATGATCTGAAGAAAAGTAAGTTCTTACAACCAAGTGCTGAAGACTTTGAAGACAAGGTTCTGACAGGACAAGTTCTGAAGACTCCAAGACTTAGGTTCTAAGACTTAAGACTGATTCTTCCACAACAAGCTTCAAACATTCAAATTATCTAAAGCCTCTGAAGATAATAAGAAGTTTAAATGGTTAATGTGTGATGGTGTACAAAAGGTACATAAAGTGTCTGTGACCTTTACCCTCTAGGTTGACGTAAGGATAGTCCTTTTGCAGTGTATTGTCATCCACTCTCATTGTGACTGTTGGGAACAAACAATTGGATTTCCCACTACCTTTCTTTAATTAACGGGTCTCTATTTACAAACTTATTAGAAGAATATTATTCAAAGAAAAGGTGGAAAGTTATCATTGATAAGTGACAAGATACAAAAAATATTATTGTATACTGTCTAAATCTTACACCTTCTTCTATCTGTTGAACAACTAACCATTGGTTAAGGAAAATACTTTTCTATCCTTACATCATATCTCTCTTTCAAGGCTATAAAAGGAGATCAAAGATTTAGAGAAAAGTGCCCATGGCCACAAAGCTGAAATGTTGTGGATGTTGAAGTTGTCAGAGCTACAATGTTATACATGTTGAAGACCACTATACAGAAATGAGAGAAAAGAAAGAAAGATAAATAATAAGACTACAATATGCTACTCCAATTCTCTTCATATACATCTTGGTAGATCTCAGAAAAATCAAGGAGTTGTTGCTCGTAACTTGCTCAACTAAAAGATGAAGATGAAGAAGAAGAACACTACAAGAGTTGTTTCTCGTGTTGTGTTATAGTTCTAATCTCTTCATGTAAATTGTTTTAACATTAGAGTTGTTTCTCAAAAATGTGTTAAACAATATGTGCTTAAATCATTTGTGTAATCTGCTTAAAATAAGCAAACATGTAAACATATAAACCTTATCAACTGTTGTTAATTGATTACTTGAGTGACCAAGTGAAGGTCTGATCTCAAGAAGATAATGGTTGCAACCATTATGGGAAATTCTTATAGGAGATCTTAAGTGATATTATTCTATTGGGTCAATGATTATTATATGTGTTAAATCAAATCATTGAACATATCATTGGAAGTTTCCTTGGGTAACTGAGTGAAGGTCGGATCTCAAGAAGACAGTGGTTGCTGGTCATTGTGGGAAATCCTAATAGGAGATCTTAAGTGGTTGATTCTACTGGGTCAATGATTGTTATATTCATTAAATCGTATCACTGAACATATCATTGAAAGGTTCCTTTAGTGACTAAGTGAAGGTCTAATCTCAAGAAGATAGTGGCTATTGGTCATTAAGAAATTCTGGTAAAAGATCATGTTGATATGATCTTATTGGGTCAATGAACGTTATACTCGGTTGGATCACTGAATGTGTCATTGGTTGTTAGTCACCGGTTGTTGCCCGTGCATTTGTAATCAGTTTGGTTATAGTGGATTAAGTCCTTGTTTAAAGCGAAATCATCTTTGAGGGGGTGGACAGGATTAACCTTGTCAAGGTGAACCTGGATAAATCACTTGTGTCCTTTACTCTTCACTGTCTATATTTCTTTCATCATTTGAGTGATTAGAATTTTTAAAGGGAAATTTTTCTATAAACACAATTCGACCCCCCCCCCCCTTTTCTTGTGTTTTCTCTTCCTTCCGTATGTTCTAGGGAAGCTACCTCTAGTGCTTTGTTACGATTAGTCAATTATGTTATTGGCCCATAACTTTATCTTACATACTAAGATCAAGCACATGGAGCTTAACTTGTTTTTTGCAAGATAAATTTATTTCCAAACAAATATTTATCATATCTTCTAAGAACATATTAATGGGAATATGTTCTCACTAAATCTCTATCTTATTCAAAGTTTTTTGTTCCTTTTAGATTTACCGAATTATGCAAAACAACATAGAATGTTCAAGTTGTTTTAATGCAGAAGGGGACACATATTGTTAAGAAAAGGCCCAATAGAGAAAAGAAGGCATATGTTTTACTAAAATACTTTTATTATTAAATTAGGGGTAGCATTAGTATTATTCTTTATATTTCTTTTATGTTATTGTTAGTATTTTCCCCCTTGGCTCATTAGTCTTTAAACCCTAACTATATATTGTATGATCTATTGTTATTGAGGGGAATGAAAATCTGAAAATTTATTTCTTATGCAACTTAGATTTATGGTAGCTTAGTGTGACCTAACCTTGTTGTTTTCACCTTAATTTCAATGACTCCATCTAAATCTACCCAACCTTTAACCCAAGAAATAGTGGAACAAGTTGTCCAAACATCTCATATACACTTAGATAATGCTATGAATCAAACTCAACAACAAACGGATGCAAGGTTTGATAAAGTTAATCTTGATCTGGAGAAAACTCAACAAGCATCAAGGCTTCATCTTCTAGGAGTTCACTAACTTACCTAGTAGATAACAACATCATTTCTCCATTATCACCAAACTTAGGGAACCTCAAAGTTTTATTATAACAATTGATATGAACATAGTTGAATTTCAACCAAATCATCCCAATAATAACATCAATTTGGTGTAAGGGTAGACACACCAAATATATCACAAAACTCTTGCCAAAGATAGTCAAAGGAAATCTTGAACAAACAAAAGTAGTAGCAACATAACCACTAGCATGAGTATCTATTACTATAGTACCATTCATATTAGACACTTTCAATCCCAACAAAGTAGCAAATTCACGTGAAATAAACGAATGAGTAGAACCAGTATCAATAATAGGAACCATCTCGACATTGTTAATACAAAAAGTACCTTGAATAAAGTTATTCTTCTTAGAATCCTCTGATCCACTCAAAGCGTACACTCTATCATTAGTCATGGCAACAACAACATCTTTATTTGGCTTCTGACAGTAGGTAATGATATGACTTTGTTCTGCATAATTAAAACAAGTTAGACCATCGCTCTTGCACTCAGGAGCATGATGACCCATCTTACCACATTTGTAACATCTCAGGACCTTTTTCTCACATTCTTTGGAATAGTGACCTTGTTCACCACACCTGAAGCACTTGAAAGGAGCGGGAGATCCTCCCCCACTTGTCTTCTTCCTATTGAAAACCTTTTGCTTCCCTTTATCAACAGGAGAATTGTAAGGCTTCTGAAGGTCTTGATTCTTCCCTCTCTTATCGTTCATGATTTTATAACGATCCTTACTATCCTCTTCATAAATTTTTTATCTATTCACCAACTCTGGAAGTCTACGGATCTGTTGATATCCAATCGCTCGCTTGATCTCCGGACGCAACCCATTCTCAAACTTGATACACTTTAAGAATTTAGCAGTCGCTTCACTATAATAAGGATAATACTTTTCCAGTTCCACAAACCTCGAAGCATACTCAGTCATAGTCAGATTATCTTGTTTCAACTCTAGGAAATCAATCTCTTTCTTCCCGCACACATCCTCGAGAAATTAATTCCTCAAAAACTCTCTGTTGAACACATCCCAAGTAACGACTTCACCCACCACTGCCAGTCTCTGACAGGTGTCGACCCACCAATCATTGGCTTCCTCTGCCAGCATATGCGTACCAATTCGCACCTTCTGTGCCACTGAGTAATCCATAACCCGAAAGATCCATTCAATCTCCTAGATCCAATTTTGTGCTCCATAAGGAGCATACCTACCCTTGAAAGTAGGCAGATGGTTCCTCTGAAATGTCTCCAAGACATAGGATCCATCATTCTCGCAAGCATGAGGGTGTTGTTGCACAACCTGAGCAACAACCTGCAAAGTAGCAGCAATTACAGCATCGTTTCTTCCAGTAATTCAACACATAGGAAAACTAACTTCAGAAAGCAATGTATCGACAATGTACTCACACTAATCGAATGACAGGACATGGACGTCATAAGAAAACCTGGTCGGACAGACCTACCTTCTCTAATATAACTAATGTAACACCCTTATAAACCCAACAAATAATTCATGAATAATTATAATATTAATCAAACATAAATCACCAACAAGGGTGTCACATCTTCGTAAAAACATCATATAAAACATCATACTCCGTAACACGGGCTTTCAAATTATTTTAAGCAATTGTTTCTTTGATAACATCAACAAACAATTTAAACTTCGTAGCGGAATCATAGTCTCAAAATAACTCCATTTTTTTCATCAATATCAAAACCTTTTAGTCAATATCAAAAGTCATTATTAAATAAATCCAACATAGTAAAAACTATAAAAAAAATGTTTATCAAAACAACTGAGACTTAGACTCAAGCATTTTCTCACCCGATGTTACAATATCAGAGAAAGACCACTATCATTAACAGAATAAATGATTAAATCCAAGCTATACTCAAACTTCTACGAGCTATTCTTGATTACCTGCAAGTTAACCACGTATAGAGGCAACATTTCCAAGCATAAAGGGTGAGTAATCACATAACATTATAAAAGATATACGGAATAAATATAGTAGTTACAACGACAATCATCAAAGATTCCACATATTTATCATACTTCACATAGATACTCACACTTTCTCATTATCAATACACATATAGTATATCATTGTATCATCTATTAACATTCATCATTAATCATCACTTAGATCACAACATCATTAACATTACTCAATCAACAAGCATGCAATGTCACAACAAATGCAATGCAACATCATTGACTCATGCATGTGGTACCAAACTTCACTGATTTCCAAATCATCTATTCTCCAAAGATCCCAACATTAGGATCGATTCTCACTTGGAACCAAAGAACTTCACAAAAATGCACTCAATCCACATCATAGGATTGAGGTTGTCACTGGAGCAACGTCCTAACAACATCATTGGACCAATGTCCTAATATATGCCATGAATGCATGATGTGCAACAACATACAAAACACCTGACCACTGCTAGTAAAAATGCATCATCATCCATGTAATCATCATAATATCATCGCATACTTCACAATACACATACCATCATCATAAAAACATCAATTCATTATATTAACATACATCATGTTGCATCAACGCATTATAACATTAATTCATCATAGCCTCATCAAAATCCATCACTCAAACATTTATTTTAATCATAGCAAAGGTATTGTGAAAAATACATAATCTTATTTATTTTATTCTACTAGGACATAGATCATCATGTTAGCTTTCTAACGCTTCTAACAACGTGTCAAACGGAGTCCGAAAACTCAAGTTATGACACTTTGAACATTTTGTCAACTCCCTCGTGCCCGAGGCTTACCCGGCGAAGCAGTCTGCTCGCTTGAGGCTCTCTTAGTGAGGCTGGGGCGACTCAACTTATTCCATACAAAATCCTAAGGGCTCTATTTTTCACCCTTCCATTCACGTCTTGCTAGACTGACGAAGCTCGCATTCACCATCTCTCTCACCCGACAAAGCAGGCGCGAGTCTCACCCTTCATACATTATCCAGAAACTTGGTTTTTTCTCTCATCTCTCTCACCTCCCTCTCGCTCAGTGCTGCCTAGGTGAATCTCCTTCTCCCGACAACTCGCTCATGACAATAACCTACTGTTTCGTTTTCTACACAGTCCAGTCTCAATTTTTTGCCATTTCATACCAATATAGTCACAAAAAACACGTAATTCAACATGTTTTCATCATACAACAACACATATAATACACATTATATACATCAAATCACGACATTGATATCATCAATTATTCACAATTTCATCAAGGATTCATCATATAACCAAATCATCACAAAACCCCAATAAACCTACATACATCTAAACCCCATATCAATCATAATATAAGGATAACCCCCTTACCTAAGATTCCAGCTTTGATTCAAATTCCAATCTCTACGATAGATTCTCTTCTCTTCTCTTCATTCCCTAGCTCTTCACAGCTCTCTTCCCAATTTTCACGATCGTGCGGAATGGAACATGGACTCTCTTTTTTTCCTTTTTGTCCAACTTACCCCTTAGACCCATAATATATTATTTCACTCTTGCCCTCACTTACTCCACATAACATGACTAATAAGCCCTTAACATCTCTACTCCAATTATTCTATTTTATTTAATTAATAAAAAACACTTCTAATTAGTACTTCTAATTAATTATACTAATTATCTAAATTATTATATTATTCTAATTTCCACCTTAATCTACATTACCCCACCATACACCATACATACATCACACATTAAATCATCAATAATTCACACGTAATCACATCACGCGCCATAATTCAACAAAACATCATATATTCACAAATACTTATCATATAATCAATTAAATAAATACCCTTAATTAATTCATGGTGTTACAACTCTCCCTCACTTAAAATAATTTCCGCCCTAAAAAATTACCTGGCAAAAACAAAATTGGATAAGACTCTCTCCTCTGATCCTCACGCTTCCAAGTCCAACTTTCACCAGCTGGACCACCCCACCATACCTTCACTAAGGCAATGTCTTAACCCCAAAATTTCTTCACTCCCCGACTTTCTATATGCACGGGTAAGGCTTCAACAGTCAGGTTATCTCTCACATGCTCCTCAATCATTTGGATCACATGCGAAGGATCTGAAATGTATCTCCTCAACTGAGAAACATGAAACACATCATGAAGATTCACAAGTGCAAGATAACCAAAGTAATTCCCAGGCTGATGAGATGGAACAAGAAATGGAGCAAGGGGACGTTGAACAACAACCTACAACGCGAGCTCCTTCTAAAAATGTGGCTAGCACGTCCACGAGAACCAGAAGAAGACGCGAAAGAGTACCGGCCACCAATGATGACATTATGGCTACCATTATGCAGCAAGATGAGAGGATTCAAGCAATGAAAACTAATCAAAATTCAATGATGCAAATCATGCAAGCTATGTAAACTCAGCAGCAAGAATATGATGAAAAGAATGAGTGTTAGGCTGCAAGAATGACCGAGGAAATGGCGGCTTTAATTGTACGCATGGATGACTTTCAGGAATATTTGTACCGTGTGGGTATGCCTCATCCTCTGGCTGGATGGGATGGGCATGGATGAGCACGAGGGCGAGGAAGAGGATGTGACAATGAGCAAGAGTAGATCAAATTTTCTTCTCTTCCCATTTCCTCTTTGGTTATAAGCATTCGGACACTGCTTGATTCAAACTTAGGGGAGTTAGTTAGGAAACACTTTACCGCTTTCTAAGTAGATTTACATTCCCCCTTGTATTTCCTGTAATTAAAACATCTATGTACTTTCGAGTTCTTATATGCAAACTTTTCCTCTATTATCTAAGTTCCCCACTTTCTTGAGCCATAACAAAAATTTTGTTCTTTACTTGTATAACCTGACACATTCGAAAAGTATACAGGTTTCTCAGTTTTAAGATATATGAGAAACTTTGAGTAAAACAGAAACAAGATGGATACCATAGTAACACTATAAATCCCCAAATTATGCTAGATCGATTTCAGTACCCTTTATACCGAAACCTTAAGTTTTAATTTTAAAGTATTCCCGAGTAGTTTATTAGCAATCAGAACCTTCTTAAACACAAACTACGTAGGGAGTCGATGAATATAAGTGAATGATCCCAAGCATTTAAAAGGGTTACACGCTTTACTGTTTAAAAACATGGAATGCACCAATTAAGTTAGGCGACCCTCACCCGGTCACTTAATCCAACGGACGTGGAACCTATAAATTATAACAAATAAAGCTGTTGTCGGTTGTTTCAGAGGTTTCTAGTACTGAACTTGGTAGGGAGGACCACGGTCCGATCCCCCACAACTTGCAATTGGGTGAATAAAAGGAGGTTACCACATATATGTTTCAGAACCTCGTGCTTAAAAGGATCATATTCACTAACTGGCTACTCTACTATGTTCCTGTAGAGATAAAGGGCTTAATGTGATTGCGCTCGAATGAAAATGGGTGAAGCGAAAAGAATTAGGTTGAGCTATAATGGCATGGCTATAATTGGTCTGCACAATGGGGGGCGTTTAGTCTTATTATTGTATCTTTAGTGTGATGTTGAGCTTATGTTCCCACGAGAACATTGGCGCAACCTCTTACGAGTTGAATTGCATCATGTATTTGCATTTAACTTGTACTCTATTGATTTTCATACTGACTATATTGCTTGAGGGCAAGCAAAGGTTCAAACATATGGGAGTTTGATAACACAAAAAGTCATAGCATATTCCGCCTGATTTATATAGATAAAGTTTCTGATTTTTCATTTATTATGTTGCATTATATCTATATTTGTAGTATTTATAGCATGTTTCAGGTATTTACATTCTGCAAAGCCTACATGAGAAAAGGAAGAAAAATGTTGGAGAAATGAAGAAGAAATGGAGTTTAGCAGGAAAATGCAGAAGATTCTGTATTAGAAGCCTGTGACGGTCGTCACAGCTTCCTGGCAGTCGTCACAAGGTTAGGAAGTGTTCCCCTCGGCACACAAAGCCTAATGGTCGGCACGAAGCAATAATACATGCCCCACATAATGAAATATGTGCCACTCGCCACAACGCACAAAGTTTCTACTTTGTTTCAGTTACTTACGAAGTCTTCGCGAGAAGCACTTTTTCCTCCAGTTTTTTCTCCATGCACATAGAATGGGAATGAAGTAACTGTCCCTATTTCTCCTCAACAAATGAATTTATAAAGGAATGTGGTTATCAAACAAAGGCTCTCGGGCGCGCCCTCTCCAAAATTTATTTTTCTTCTACATTACTGAACTTGGTATTATCATTCCAATCTACATAATTGAGCATTTTTGTTTTCGTTTTAGAATTCCTTAAGCAGAAAGAATCAATCACCATTAAAGTAATATTTATCCACACAGGAGGAGTATTGCACCATTAGTTTCCTTCTCAACTTTCATAATTTTGCTTAGGCTTATTTATTTTTCTGCAAGTTATTTTGCTCCGAGGCTAATCCTGTCGGCTTGTGGAGGATAGCATACTGCAGTATATTCTTTTAGTATTTTATTCCAGGTTTCAAATTTAATTAATACAGTTTATTTATTTTACCATGATTATATTATTGTATGCATGTTTTTATTTTATGTTATTACGCAATAAAACTATGTTCGGCTAACTATCTCGATACCGGTATGTAAGGTCATAAATCGAAGGGGTTCGATAATTAATTGGCATATATATTTACATAAATACTTTCTTGGTTTTGGTTTCGAATTTCAATATTAAATTGTTTTTTTACGAGAGTAAAAGACAAACTAAGGATGAAATCAACAGAGTGAGAGTTTGAGATTTTAACCAGATAGTGGTGATTGAACATTAATTTTAAATACAGCGAGAGCGCTTTAAAATTAATTGGACTCTATTTGTATTCAAAAAATACTTTTAAATTATAAATGACACAGCGAGAGCGCTCATTTGAGTTTAATAATATGGCCTGAATCGATAGAACGAGAGTGTGAGACAAAGGTTATTAAATTAATAGTTTCCACTAAAACAATGTTTTAATACTTAAACTTGTGCCAATTATTTATTGAATCCCTGAAGTTGATAAATTACATACCGATGTCCCTCTATCAATTATTAGATCTTAGAACTCTTCCCGTTTAAACCCCAACATCCAAATCTTATTATTAGACTTAGCTTTACACAGTGACGCTAGATAACAGTAGTTTGACCATCAGTCCTTTTGGGTTTAATATCTTTTAAAACTACGCGATTATACTATGCACTTGCAATCACTACACCTGGTAGACTCTCAATGTCGCGATCAGGGAGCTGTGATTTTAATTCTGAATTTGTCGATTACAGTGATTACCTAGTATAAATTGTTCTATAAAAATACATGGTTTTGTCATCATTAAAAAGGGATAAATTGTAATAATAAGAAGTGTTTCTATATCTGGCCTTAAGATTTTGATGAGAACTTTACATGATATCATAAAGAAAAATTTTATACTCTAATGGTTTCGTTCTAGTGTGTAGTTGTTGCTATAATGTTCTAACTCTGGTATCAAGGCGTGTGACGTCATCAGGATTTGAACTTACACTACTGGAAGAAAACATGTGGTTATGTGTTACAGTGAAGTCAAGATTATGGAACTCATCTTAGAAATGTTGGTACAAGAGGTTATGATCATGACATGGTGGTTAAGCTTTGGAGGCCTTCTAAAGCTTTGCTTATGTGTGTTACACGTTCTGAAGATTATGAAGAGGAGGTTCTGCTAAACAAATTCTGATGATCTGAAGAAAAGTAAGTTCTTACAACCAAGTGCTGAAGACTTTGAAGACAAGGTTCTGACTGGACAAGTTCTGAAGACTCCAAGACTTAGGTTCTAAGACTTAAGACTGATTCTTCTACAGCAAGCTTCAAACATTCAAATTATCTAAAGCCTCTGAAGATAAGAAGAAGTTTAAATGGTTAATGTGTGATGGTGTACAAAAGGTACATAAAGTGTCTGTGACCTCTACCCTCTAGGTTGATGTAAGGATAGTCCTTTTGCAGTGTATTGTCATCCACTCTGATTGTGACTATTGGGAACAAACAATTGGATTTCCCACTACCTTTCTTTAATTAACGGATCTCTATTTACAAACTTATTAGAATAATATTATTCAAATAAAAGGTGGAAAGTTGTCATTGATAAGTGACAAGATACAAAAAATATTATTGTATACTGTCTAAATCTTACACCTTCTTCTATCTGTTGAACAACTAACCATTGGTTAAGGAAAATACTTTTCTATCCTTACATCATATCTCTCTTTCAAGGCTATAAAAGGAGATCAAAGATTTAGAGAAAAGTGCCCATGGCCACAAAGCTGAAATGTTGTGGATGTTGAAGTTGTCAGAGCTACAATGTTATACATGTTGAAGACCACTATACATAAATGAGAGAAAAGAAAGAAAGATAAAGAATAAGACTACAATATGCTACTCCAATTCTCTTCATATACATATTGGTAGATCTCAAAAAAATCAAGGAGTTGTTGCTCGTAACTTGCTCAACTAAAAGATGAAGATGAAGAAGAAGAACACTACAAGAGTTGTTTCTCGTATTGTGTTATAGTTCTAATCTCTTCATGTAAATTGTTTTAACATTAGAGTTGTTTCTCAAAAATGTGTTAAACAATATGTGCTTAAATCATTTGTGTAATCTGCTTAAAATAAGCAAACATGTAAACATATAAACCTTATCAACTGTTGTTAATTGATTACTTGAGTGACCAAGTGAAGGTCTGATCTCAAGAAGATAATGGTTGCAACCATTATGGGAAATTCTTATAGGAGATCTTAAGTGATATTATTCTATTGGGTCAATGATTATTATATTTGTTAAATCAAATCATTGAACATATCATTGGAAGTTTCCTTGGGTAACTGAGTGAAGGTCGGATCTCAAGAAGACAGTGGTTGCTGGTCATTGTGGGAAATCCTAATAGGAGATCTTAAGTGGTTGATTCTACTGGGTCAATGATTGTTATATTCATTAAATCGTACCACTGAACATATCATTGAAAGGTTCCTTGAGTGACTAAGTGAAGGTCTAATCTCAAGAAGATAGTGGCTATTGGTCATTAAGAAATTCTGGTAAAAGATCATGTTGATATGATCTTATTGGGTCAATGAACGTTATAGTCGGTTGGATCACTGAATGTGTCATTGGTTGTTAGTCACCGGTTGTTGCCCGTGCATTTGTAATCAGTTTGGTTATAGTGGATTAAGTCCTTGTTGAAAGAGAAATCATCTTTGAGGGGGTGGACAGGATTAACCTTGTCAAGGTGAACCTGGATAAACCACTTGTGTCCTTTACTCTTCACTGTCTATATTTCTTTCATCATTTGAGTGATTAGAATTTTTAAAGGGAAATTTTTCTATAAACACAATTCGACCCCCCCCCCCCCCTTTTCTTGTGTTTTCTCTTCCTTCCGTATGTTCTAGGGAAGCTACCTCTAGTGCTTTGTTACGATTAGTCAATTATGTTATTGGCCCATAACTTTATCTTACATACTAAGATCAAGCACATGGAGCTTAACTTGTTTTTTGCAAGATAAATTTATTTCCAAACAAATATTTATCATATCTTCTAGGAACATATCAATGGGAATATGTTCTCACTAAATCTCTATCTTATTCAAAGTTTTTTGTTCCTTTTAGATTTACCGAATTATGCAAAACAACATAGAATGCTCAAGTTGTTTTAATGCAGAAGGGGACACATATTGTTAAGAAAAGGCCCAATAGAGAAAAGAAGGCATATGTTTTACTAAAATACTTTTATTATTAAATTAGGGGTAGCATTAGTATTATTCTTTATATTTCTTTTATGTTATTGTTAGTATTTTCCCCCTTGGCTCATTAGTCTTTAAACCCTAACTATATATTGTATGATCTCTTGTTATTGAGGGGAATGAAAATCTGAAAATTTATTTCTTATGTTTAAATTTTCTTATGCAACTTAGATTTATGGTAGCTTAGTGTGACCTAACCTTGTTGTTTTCACCTTAATTTCAATGACTCCATCTAAATCTACCCAACCTTTAACCCAAGAAATAGTGGAACAAGTTGTCCAAACATCTCATATACACTTAGATAATGCTATGAATCAAACTCAACAACAAACGGATGCAAGGTTTGATAATGTTAATCTTGATCTGGAGAAAACTCAACAAGCATCAAGGCTTCATCTTCTAGGAGTTCACTAACTTACCTAGTAGATAACAACATCATTTCTCCATTATCACCAAACTTAGGGAACCTCAAAGTTTTTTTATAACAATTGATATGAACATAGTTGAATTTCAACCAAATCATCCCAATAATAACATCAATTTGGTGTAAGGGTAGACACACCAAATCTATCACAAAACTCTTGCCAAAGATAGTCAAAGGAAATCTTGAACAAACAAAAGTAGTAGCAACATAACCACTAGCATGAGTATCTATTACTATAGTACCATTCATATTAGACACTTTCAATCCCAACAAAGTAGCAAATTCACGCGAAATAAACGAATGAGTAGAACCAGTATCAATAATAGGAACCATCTCGACATTGTTAATACAAAAAGTACCTTGAATAAAGTTATTCTTCTTAGAATCCTCTGATCCACTCAAAGCGTACACTCTATCATTAGTCATGGCAACAACAACATCTTTATTTGGCTTCTGACAGTAGGTAATGATATGACTTTGTTCTGCATAATTAAAACAAGTTAGACCATCGCTCTTGCACTCAGGAGCATGATGACCCATCTTACCACATTTGTAACATCTCAGGACCTTATTCTCACATTCTTTGGAATAATGACCTTGTTCACCACACCTGAAGCACTTGAAAGGAGCGGGAGCTCCTCCCCCACTTGTCTTCTTCCTATTGAAAACCTTTTACTTCCCTTTATCAACAGGAGAATTGTAAGGCTTCTAAAGGTCTTGATTCTTCCCTCTCTTATCGTTCATGATTTTATAACGAGCCTTACTATCCTCTTCATAAATTTTTTATCTATTCACCAACTCTGGAAGTCTACGGATCTGTTGATATCCAATCGCTCGCTTGATCTCTGATCGCAACCCATTCTCAAACTTGATACACTTTAAGAATTTAGCAGTCGCTTCACTATAATAAGGATAATACTTTTCCAGTTCCACAAACCTCGAAGCATACTCAGTCATAATCAGATTATCTTGTTTCAACTCTAGGAAATCAATCTCTTTCTTCCCGCACACATCCTCGAGAAATTAATTCCTCAAAAACTCTCTGTTGAACACATCCCAAGTAACGACTTCACCCACCACTGCCAGTCTCTGACAGGTGTCGACCCACCAATCATTGGCTTCCTCTGCCAGCATATGCGTACCAATTCGCACCTTCTGTGCCACTGAGTAATCCATAACCCGAAAGATCCATTCAATCTCCTAGATCCAATTTTGTGCTCCATAAGGAGCATACCTACCCTTGAAAGTAAGCAGATGGTTCCTCTGAAATGTCTCCAAGACATAGGATCCATCATTCTCGCAAGCATGAGGGTGTTGTTGCACAACCTGGGCAACAACCTGCAAAGTAGCAGCAATTACAGCATCGTTTCTTCCAGTAATTCAACACATAGGAAAACTAACTTCAGAAAGCAATGTATCGACAATGTACTCACACTAATCGAACGACAGGACATGGACGTCATAAGAAAACCTGGTCGGACAAACCTACCTTCTCTAATATAACTAATGTAACACCCTTATAAACCCAACAAATAATTCATGAATAATTATAATATTAATCAAACATAAATCACCAACAAGGGTGTCACATCTTCGTTAAAACATCATATAAAACATCATACTCCGTAACACGGGCTTTCAAATTATTTTAAGCAATTGTTTCTTTGATAACATCAACAAACAATTTAAACTTCGTAGCGGAATCATAGTCTCAAAATAACTCCATTTTTTTCATCAATATCAAAACCTTTTAGTCAATATCAAAAGTCATTATTAAATAAATCCAGCATAGTAAAAACTATAAAAAAAATGTTTATCAAAACAACTGAAACTTAGACTCAAGCATTTTCTCACCCGATGTTACAATATCAGAGAAAGACCACTATCATTAACAGAAATAAATGATTAAATCCAAGCTATACTCAAACTTCTACGAGCTATTCTTGATTACCTGCAAGTTAACCACGTATAGAGGCAACATTTCCAAGCATAAAGGGTGAGTAATCACATAACATTATAAAAGATATACGGAATAAATATAGTAGTTACAACGACAATCATCAAAGATTCCACATATTCATCATACTTCACATAGATACTCACACTTTCTCATTATCAATACACATATAGTATATCATTGTATCATCTATTAACATTCATCATTAATCATCACTTAGATCATAACATCATTAACATTACTCAATCAACAAGCATGCAATGTCACAACAAATGCAATGCAACATCATTGACTCATGCATGTGGTACCAAACTTCACTGATTTCCAAATCATCTATTCTCCAAAGATCCCAACCTTAGGATCGATTCTCACTTGGAACCAAAGAACTTCACAAAAACGCACTCAATCCACATCATAGGATTGAGGTTGTCACTGGAGCAACGTCCTAACAACATCATTGGACCAATGTCCTAATATATGCCATGAATGCATGATGTGCAACAACATACAAAACACCTGACCACTGCTAGTAAAAATGCATCATCATCCATGTAATCATCATAATATCATCGCATACTTCACAATACACATACCATCATCATAAAAACATCAATTCATTATATTAACATACATCATGTTGCATCAACGCATTATAACATTAATTCATCATAGCCTCATCAAAATCCATCACTCAAACATTTATTTTAATCATAGCAAAGGTATTGTGAAAAATACATAATATTATTTATTTTATTCTACTAGGACAAAGATCATCATGTTAGCTTTCTAACGCTTCTAACAACGTGTCAAACGGAGTCCGAAAACTCAAGTTATGACACTTTGAACATTTTGTCAACTCCCTCGTGCCCGAGGCTTACCCGGCGAAGCAGTCTGCTCGCTTGAGGCTCTCTTAGTGAGGATGGGGCGACTCAACTTATTCCATACAAAATCCTAAGAGCTCTATTTTTCACCCTTCCATTCACGTCTTGCTAGACTGACGAAGCTCGCATTCACCATCTCTCTCACCCGACAAAGCAGGCGCGAGTCTCACCCTTCATACATTATCCAGAAACTTGGTTTTTTCTCTCATCTCTCTCACCTCCCTCTCGCTCAGTGCTGCCTAGGCGAATCTCCTTCTCCCGACAACTCGCTCATGACAATAACCTACTGTTTCGTTTTCTACACAGTCCAGTCTCAATTTTTTTCCATTTCATACCAATATAGTCACAAAAATCACGTAATTCAACATGTTTTCATCATACAACAACACATATAATACACATTATATACATCAAATCACGACATTGATATCATCAATTATTCACAATTTCATCAAGGATTCATCATATAACCAAATCATCACAAAACCCCAATAAACCTACATACATCTAAACCCCATATCAATCATAATATAAGGATAACCCCCTTACCTAAGATTCCAGCTTTGATTCAAATTCCAATCTCTACGATAGATTCTCTTCTCTTCTCTTCATTCCCTAGCTCTTCACAGCTCTCTTCCCAATTTTCACGATCGTGCGGAATGGAACATGGACTCTCTTTTTTTCCTTTTTGTCCAACTTACCCCTTAGAGCCATAATATATTATTTCACTCTTGCCCTCACTTACTCCACATAACATGACTAATAAGCCCTTAACATCTCTACTCCAATTATTCTATTTTATTTAATTAATAAAAAACACTTCTAATTAGTAATTTTAATTAATTATACTAATTATCTAAATTATTATATTATTCTAATTTCCACCTTAATCTACATTACCCCACCATACACCATACATACATCACACATTAAATCATCAATAATTCACACGTAATCACATCACGCGCCATAATTCAACAAAACATCATATATTCACAAATACTTATCATATAATCAATTAAATAAATACCCTTAATTAATTCATGGTGTTACAACTCTCCCTCACTTAAAATAATTTCCGCCCTAAAAAATTACCTGGCGAAAACAAAATTGGATAAGACTCTCTCCTCTGATCCTCACGCTTCCAAGTCCAACTTTCACCAGCTGGACCACCCCACCATACCTTCACTAAGGCAATGTCTTAACCCCAAAATTTCTTCACTTCCCGACTTTCTATCTGCACGGGTAAGGCTTCAACAGTCAGGTTATCTCTCACATGCTCCTCAATCATTTGGATCACATGCGAAGGATCTGAAATGTATCTCCTCAACTGAGAAACATGAAACACATCATGAAGATTCACAAGTGCCGGTGATAAAATAATCCGATAAGCCACCTCACCTATCTTCTTTGATATCAGATATGGACCAAAAAAACATGGCTTAAGCTTTCGCGACCTTAAAGTTCTACCAACACTAGTTTCCAGAGTAACTCTAAAAAACACTTGATCATACTTTTGGAATTCAAGGATAACCTTTATAAGGACTCTTAGAAGCTTTCATCCTCTCTTGGATCATCTTGATCTTCTCACTCGTTTCCTGCATAATCTCAGGTTCGAGCACATCACTCTCACCTTACTCATACCAATACAATGGAGTTCTACACCTCCTACCATACAATGCTTCATACGGTGTTGTTCCAATACTATAATGGAAACTATTATTATAAGTAAACTCAATCAAAGACAAGTGTCTATCCCAAACTCCTCCTTGTTCTAGCACACAAGCCTTCAGCAAATCCTCCAAAGACTGAATAGTCCTCTCTGTCTGAGCATCCATCAGTGGATGATATACAGAACTCAACCTCAACTTAGTACCAAAAGCATCATGCAAACCTTCTCATAGCTTCAACATCAACCTCGAATCTTTATCGGATACGATACTCGAAGGTATCCCATGCAATTTCACAACCTCCTCAATATACATCTCTGCCAGCTTCTCCATAGGATTATTGATCTTCATCGGCAAGAAATGAGCTGACTTAGTCAACCTATCCATAATTACCCAAATCGAATCACTGCCCTTAGTAGTCTTCGAAAAACCCGACACAAAATCCATAAATATTGTCCCATTTCCATTGTGAAATATTCAATAGTTGAATTAGATCCAAAGGCTTATGATGCTCAATCTTGGCCTTCTGACAAGTCAAACAAGCATAAACAAATTTGGCAACTTCCTTTTTTGTACCTATTAATTCTCTAGTTTTAGGATTGGCATTAATTTTAGTAAAACAAATATAGAAAGAATATGTTAGATAGGATGTGTTAACTTGTTAAACAAGAACAGGTTGAGCAAGAAGTCCTATATTATGAAGTAACATGTTGAATTGAAATGTTTCAACATCTGGAGTAACATGTTGGATAAGATGTCCTATGCAGGGTCATACAACATCACGCCTGAGCTGAGCAGGACTAGTGGATTCTGTTATGATTTAATAGTTGTAGAATATTTTGGAGAGATTATGCAATCTTATGTAACGCTGATTTAAAGGTCTAGAAGAATCAATACAGAATATTGAATAATATGCAATTTCTAAATATGGAGATATATTAGGAAACTAATGATTGAAAACCTTGTTTGTAGCAAAATTTTCTGCTGATTTGTAACAGCTAATGTGCTATGATTAGAATCCAAAATCCAAAGGGGAATAGTTTATTAATAGAATTCTTGTAACCTAGAAAAGGCAAGGGTCCAAGATGTAGAAGTGTAGGGCTTTGTCTTTGTACCACTCTCTAGGAGAGTTGGTTTTGTTCTCCTCGAATATATGAAGCAAGAGTGAGTATTATTCTTGGAGGAAGCTTTTAAGCAACTCCAAGTTGTGTTCTTAGTTAGGAGTGTTGGGACTGGTTCTTTTAATCAGGGTCGCCACTACTAGTTTTTATCCTAGGGAAATGCATCTAATAAGAAACCTTAATTCACAGACAGATATTCTAGGTTTCAGACTCGGTTCTATACGAAAGAAAGGTGTTAGGCACCTTTCATCTACCTTATTCTTAAGGATACTAGGTTTAGGTTTAGGTTTGGGTAAAATAGGGTGTTAAGTTTTAATAAGGGAACTCGCCACGATTTTAGTCGTATGCCTATGTATCCTCTTATGAGGAATCAGAGCCCCAATTCATAGTTCGTATGTGTTTGTGTTTTTTAGTGGTTTCAAATGTATTTTGAATCGCCTCGCATTTGACCGGTTGTACAGATTACGGAATTTTAACTAAATGCGCGATTAGTCAAAATTCGTTTGGAGCCCTTTTGCAAAAAAAGTTTGTTTAGATTAGTTTATTGCGAAAAAATAGTTTGAGGTTTGTTAATATTTTTTATCGTATTAATTGCAAAAATATCTTGATTAATGCATGACTGAAAATATATTTAATGCAAAAATATAAAATAATATGTGCATGAGTTTTGAGTAAAAATAATTTATTTGCATGATAAATAAATAGTAAATAAAATATGATAATAAAAGTTAATATTAATAATAATTATTATTATTATAAAGAAAGAGAAATAATTTATTATAATAATAAGAAGAATAAATAATATAATACATAAAAAATAGATAAAAAATATAATATAAAAGAAATAATAAAAATAATTTAATTAAATCAGGGGGTGTAATTTCTATTGATAAGAAAAAAATAGGGGGTGTTAATTAGTAGTCTGGGCTAGGCCCAGATATAAATTCTGAAGGGGGGTGTATCGCTAGTTTTGAATTAGTAAAACAAGGAATGAGGGGTGGCGAAAATAACGGGCTAGGCCCAAATGTATTTTCTGAAGGTCTGGTTCGATTGTGTGTTGGAGGGTGCATGGATCTTATGGTAGGACTTGGCCTACGGCCGCCTGATGGAGATCTAGCGAACATGATCGAAGGCGCATGATAACTGCTATGGGAAAACGCGTACCAGATCTAAACAACATAGTAAGTTTTATTTTTAATATTTCAATTACAGTTTTGTTTTACGATCTCCTCATCTCTCTCTCTCTCACAGAGCCCAGTCTGTAACCCTAATCCCCTTCTAACCCTAAATCCGGCCACGGCGACACTGGAATATCAACCCTCTATCACAACCTAACCCAAATAACCGACAATAGTATTGGAAGTAGAAGCTAAGTTGTTTTACATTTCTTGCGATATCATTCTATGTTCTTTTTTTCCGATTCGTGCTAATCCCCTTTTTCTCTTTGCTTGGTAGGTTCCGTAGCGATGGTGGTGAGGCGGAGGACCAACAACAATTAGGGTTTCGTATATTCAAACCCTAATCATCCTCCCTTCGGATCTTCTTCAACCTTACGCGGTTTTTGTCCCGTACTGTCTCTTCAAATTCTCCCCTTTGTCTCTGTATATTCGCAGTTCTCCTTCAAGCTTTGTGGCTTCAGTCCTTTCTTCTTTTTTCTGTATCAAGCTCCTCCCTTTTTCTCTACTGTATTATCAATTTATAGGGTTAGAATTTCTCTTACAATTTTAGCTTGGATTAGGGATTTAGTCAATTAGGGATTCAAAATTATTTGTTGATTAATTTTATTTACTGTAAGTTTTGGATTTGGTTTGTAATATAGATTTAGATTGGATGTAATTTTGTACTGGTAATATATGTTTTCCGGTTCTGTATATGAAGATTCATTTTTTAGTAAGATTTAATTTGCAGTAAAATGTGTTTTAGATCTGATTTCGTTTTCTACAGTACTTGTTAATTGCAAATTTGCGCAGATCTTGGTTGCAATTACTACGGTGCATGTTAGTACATTAGATTTGGGCCTGCATTTGCGTTAATTATTGGGCTTTGCATTGTTACTCATTTTTATTCAACCCATGCACTATCTTAACCAAATTGGGCCTTAACCTCTTGAGAATTTTGATGCAGCACATCTTTCCTTTTTAAAACAACAATTCTAAATAATTGAAATAAATAATATCCAATCTAATATCCTTTTTAATCATTAAAAAGTTTATCAGCAAATAAAAAATATATTACATTTTCTTTTAATAAAGAAAAAATAGATTATTTATTTATTCTTACTAAAATAATAAAAAGTTTAAATACTAATACCCTTTTTTTCCTAAATAAACACAACAACAAGATATCAAAATGGACTGCTAAAACCTTAATGGGCCTTTAATTTGCAAACACACCCCTTTTTTTGCCCAAAACAGAAATGGACCAACAAGATAGAATTTCCACCTCCCCATTTACTTAACAAATAATATTTAAATGGACTTAATTTCTTAATAACTTAGTAATTGTTTTTTTGAAATAATTTTCCATTTTTGAATCTCATGGGCCATTGGTCAACATGCTTCGCAAATGGGTTTACGGATACATGGGTCTTTCTGGTTTAGAAAGCCCCACCTTCCTAAATTAAAGTACACCCCTTGATTATATTGGATTTAAGAATGAGCCATCAGATATTGTTGAACCATCCTTAACTAAACATTTCTTCGCGTTATTAATCTTGAAAATATAATCTCAAAGGTAGGGCAAATTTGGGGTACGACAAGGAGTAAAGTTGTAAATGGTGGAGTTTAGCTTTAGGTCTTGACTGAGTATTGTCATGGAAGTGTGTATTTTGTTTTACTGTCATGGAAGTGTGTCTTCTTGTTTGTTGTCCAATTGATGTCTATGATTGATGAGGGATTGAGGAGGGCCACATATCTAGGTGAGTCTTAGATAAAAGTATAGCATGGGTTGTGATTAAGTGAGTAGATCGTAAACTGGTATGTTTGATGTAGGGTCTATGAATTGATACTATCATAATGGACCCATCCTTGGATTTGTATGCCCCCAGAGTAAGAGAGTTTCTCCGAACTCGGTTAACAATTTATGTGTGTTTTTTTATGCTTTTCAGTATCGTTTTTATTGTTTATAACTTGCTTATGTTGTTCAAGTCTGATCAGATGTCCCAACATATCATAGGACATTTGAAGTTCTGAACTACCATAATTTCAATTGATATCAGAGCAGACATCCTATTTTATTTCTGGGTGAGATCCTAGGAAGATACTTTTTGGTCATGAGCAAGGAAGGAGGTTATTATTGAAAAGTTGTTTGAACTTGGATAGTTCATATTGTTGTTTGAATGGTCCCTTGAAATGGAGGATGGACTATTCATGACAAGGTTGTGTTGGACCTGTCTGTTGTTATCAGGTCTGTAGCTTTGGTGGTTAGCTAATGTTTTGGTTTGATTTGTTTTTAAACCTAAGGTTGTTTTTGCTTGCACTTGGACTGCGATGATTGTGTGCAAGGTTATATTTGTGCCTGAAGGACGTTGAGGAGTGTTTGATGTATTTTTTCTACTGCATGGTATCTGATGTAACCCTGGTTGCTTCCTGGAGAGGCATTAGGGTTTGATCTCCTCAGCATGTTTATCCTATGGTGATGGGATATATGCAAGACTGTTTCAACCAACTTTGTAAATTAGCCAACGATACTTGAGTTTCATTTCTCAAGTCCACTCATAAAGGCACCTTAGTATGTGGTTGATGTATTTTTTTCAAGAAACCTGACATTTATTAGATAGATTATTGAAGAAAGAATAAAGTCGTTTATTTTGGTTTCTAAAAGAGTCTTCCTGATTCTTGAACTAATTAGGAAATTGATTCTGAGTCTTGATGTTGTTGGTGTAGCTAGAGCTTAGACTAATTTTGAAGACCTTGAAGGTGATCAAGGGATGTTTTTATTTTTTGGAAGCAGTAATGGTTTTAGAACCAAGCTTAGTTGTGTGAAGGGAATTGATTTCCTACCAGATGTTGGGACATCATGTCAGCAGGTGTGCAACTGTTGAATAGCAGATGCTCTGGGTGCTAAACAAATGTGTAATGATCACATGTGTTTGGAACCTATTGTACCCCAATTTTCCCCCTAAGATCCCTTACCATACCATATTGATTCAATCACAACAAGATCACATTAGGGCTTTTGGTTCTCCTTCCTATCTTTAGCTTTGCTCTTTGAGGAATCACCAAGCACCTTGACTTGTTTTTCTTGTGTAATCATTCATGTTTTGTTTTGACTTTCCTTTTAATTAATAAAATGCAATGTTGGTTTTTCTTACTTCTCAATAATGCAGATAAAGGCAATGGGGGTTTGGCAAGTTGATCCATGGGTTCATGAGTTTATTTCCATGACCTAGTCAATGAAGCTTGAGAAGTTCAAACCTCACCATTGAAGTTGTTTTAGAAGGGATGGAATGGCAAGGTTATTTTGGTTCACTACATTTCCAAGTTATCAATAGTTGATCCAAAAAGTACAAGGGGTTGATTGAAGGAGTTGTCATGCTTGGACGAGGCCTTGTTCCCATTGATCACAAGTGCATATTTCTCTCAATTCTCAAGATATAAAAGTGTTTGTGGTCTCTATGAGTTCTCATTATCATCCTCAACAACTTATATTTACAAAGCATTTGTTTTGGTACAACAAGTTTGTTCAAAATTGTCAAAGTTCCTCAAGGCATGTTTCTTAATCTAGGAGCTAGGGTTTTGAACTTCAAAAGAGTATATCTTGCCCATATTTTGGTATTTTTGAGTGATTCTAAAGACATCCTTCTCTTTTATTTCTATTTTAAAACCTTTTTAATGTATATATTAAATGTAATATTATTTTGTGATTATTTTCTGGCTGATCTTGGGTTAAATTTTTGATCATGAACTTTATTAACATCATTGGATCCATTGTGTTGAGTCTAACTCCACAAAAATGGATGAATGATTTTAATAATAGTTTGATTAAATATAATCCAAAAGTGGTTTGAATATTTTCTCCCATCCCTCTTCATCTCATCCCCTTCTTATTGCACTAAATGTTGTTGGAGAATGATCTATATATCATGTCTCAAAATAAATGGTGCATAGATTGCTATTGGCCGGCCTCAAAATAGGTGCGACTTCTATATAAGTCCACTTACGATTGCTTAACATAGCGCTAAATTTTGTCCCGATTCGAATAAATGATCATTCGTGGCCCAAACTTATGTTTGCAAGCCCAAGTATGTTAATTTGACCTCTTTGATCCAAAAACATTGAGGTTCATTGTGTGGATGATTTGGTTGTACCAATCCTCTAATGGATCTACAACACCTTTGGTCAATGCGGATCACTTAAACATCGTTGATCATTAAATGATACTTATAAGGATTCCAAATGGATGATATACTTGACAAAAAGCAAATGCAACTTGTTGTGTGGAGGCTTTGGTTCTACCAATTCTCTAATGAGTTCCAAATGCAAATTTCAAGATGATCATCCAACTTACCATAATCACTAATAATTTGTTTTATTTTGTGTTTTTATTTTATGCGCTTTACTTTATGCACCATTTACATTTAGCATTTACATTTCATGCTATTTTCATCTTTGCTCACTTGAGCCCCTTTATATTTTTGTCATTTTTATTTTGCTCACTTGAGCTTTTCTTTTCTTTTAAAGACACCTAATAATCAACATAAACCCTAAAAATCTTTAATGATACTTGGACTATTTGGTTACTACCCTTGGTATTATGGAGCATTGGAATTTTTGGACTTGGGATTAGAAACCTTGGCCTATGATTGGAGACCTTGTGATCTTATCTGATTATTTTATCTGGAGCTCTTGAGGTTTACCTCAAGACATTGGGTTTTTTGTTTATTTTGTGTGCAGGTTATTATGATTACACCTTTTGTTTGTAATATGGAATTCACCCGTATACAGCCATTACTCTGCCCAATTTTTGTGAAGACTTAATACACTTGAAGTTTGGTTTTTCTAAGAGGTCTATTACATTTGCTTGTTTGGTTTCAATCCAAAGAATGGGAATTATATTTTGGCTCATAATGTCAAGTATTGGCTTCTTGTTGGTTAGATGGTTCTTATCCCTGGCTTTTACCTTATGCTTTAGGATAGCCTCTACTTTTCCTCCCATCTTCTTTAATTTCAAAAATCTTCTCCCCCCTTTTGAAAACTCTTCTTGTTTTAAACTTGAATTACTTTTATAATAAACTTGGACTTAGGTCCATGCATTTTCAAACATTTTCATAAATAAACTCCAATAAACTTAACAATACTTTGACATTTTTGTGAGAATACTAAAATTTAATCAATCTCATTTCAAACCATTTTTGCCACTTTGGCTTTTATCTTTAAACTTTTCTCAAAAGATCGTACTCTTGTCAATCCTTGTAGTGATACAAACAACTATACTTCTACAATATTTAGTAAAGAGAGATATTTTCCACTTGGGTGTTGAGTGAGGTATTGTTGATTTTAAAATCCAAGCCATATCCTCCACTTTGAGATGATGAAAATTCTCCTTTCTCATGATTGTGGGTAGTAGGTATGTTTTCCATACGGACAATGACGATGATGTTTTATCTCATAAAATTGACCAACACATTTGTGTTTTAAAATTTTTAAAAGAGGAACTACGTGTACCCTGATCCCCTATTACACGAAAAGGTGGTACATAGGCACTAAAGGTTCACAACCGCGGCGGGTGAAAAAATCATAAAAAATATGTTTCTTTTCCCACCTCCACCATCTATTTTATACAACATGTTTCATATCCAAAATATACAGATTTTACAAAGAGGTTCCTGCAGAGTATCGTATATGTTTAGGGTGCTAATACCTTCCATTTTCATAACCAACCCCCTTACCTTGAATCTTTCCCCTTCTTTTTGGTTTATTCGCTCTTTTCCCATTCCTTTGGAAACAATAAAGCGCGGTGGTGATTTTTATTTTGATTTGTATAAGTTTAGTAAATCCAATGGTTTAGTCTTGAACATTTCTACCGCTACAGAACCTACTCCTGATTTGGAAGAGGAGGCGTCTGGGATGTGTATCTAATATATTTTATCCAGAAAACATGTCTTAGATTGGTGGACTGGTTGAATGTTGATCAACCAATTGGTTACTTCTTGGTTCAGTTTATTTATTATCCAAGTTAGTAGAAGTGCATAGGTTGAGCTCTAGTGTCCAATATGATATCTCAGCCAGGTTCCTTGTACATAAAGGTCAAATGTCATGGACATTCTCTATGACATATGGTTTATTCTTTTGATCAAATAAACCAGCTTTATATGGAATCTTGTTTGTGGCAATAGAATAGATTCTGCTTGAGGGGAATAATGGTGGTGCACACTGACCACATGTTGTACTGATATTAAAGGAGGAGAATGTTTAAATCTCAAGGTGTACCTAGCAGTTGGTGATGAAGAATCCCTAATCTAGAGTTGGATATTCTTGAAGAAATGACAAGCCTAATGTCTTGACATTCTTGTATTGAGAATTTATTTTTCTCAATATGACTGATGGTGTTTCTCATTAATAGGATAGAGGTTATTAACTCAAACTTGATATCTCTTATCAATCCTATGAGAGAATGTAACTTTTGTTCTATTATTGTGAAAAAGTATTTCAAGGATTGTGTGCATTGAAGATGTATCAACCAGAATTGTGGTTGATTGGTGTCTGCATTGTTAAAGTGTCATCTAAATCACGTAGGATGAGCATTTCAGATTTTTTTTCTAGAAAAAGGAGGAGGAGTTTGTTTTGGAACCAAAGGATCATGGTTCTTACTATTTTGGAAGTTTCTCCTCAAGAATGGGTTCAATTATGTGGTGGCCTCACGCGATGGAACATTTGTCTTTGCAAGAATTGAAGGGCATCCTTGTGTTTTGAAGGATTAGGAGAAGCAGACTTAGTCTGAGCAACCTTCTTGTGGCATATAATAATCAGTTAAAGCCATGGTTGTTAAAATCTGCTCCAGATACTTGTTAAAGGGAATCTCCTCTTTAGGGACAGAAGAATGGCATCTAACACCTCAAAGTCAGACATGAGGTCTGGATATTATGCGTATAAGAAGAAACTTCTTGAGGTGTGCATGCTCTGCATGTATTTTGATATGATCTTGAATGTTGATAAGCTACTATTGGTTAATCTTCTTGTGGTTCATTCAAGTTTGTTGTATGGATTCCTCTTGTAACTTCATAGAAGGAAGTTGTCTTGAAGATCATGGGGTGAAAATTAGAAGTCTGACCATGATGAAGTGGAGTCTAACCATTGCCCAAGTCTGGAATGTTGTGAAGAATCCTCTTGTATTAGGAGTGTGAAGAAGGATGGCATATCAAAAGTTCTAACATTTATGGAAGGGGGGCATCATCTGTTGTGTGTATATGATGAAGATTTTCTCTGAAGATAAATATCTTGACGAGAGTTGGGTATTAGTCTGATGAATATGAGCATGTGAGTGATGGTAAAGACCTTGTCAGAAGTTGGTTACTTATCTGATGTGTATGTTCAAATTTTCTTTCTGAATTGTTGGTTTAGAAAATGTTCCAGAGTTTATTGCTCTCTATGAGATTCAGGTGTTTGTGTTAACCTAAATGAGCTACATAAGGTGTGCTCTTTTTGATCTACTTGTGAGAAAGGACATTCTCTTTGGATGATGTTTAAAGAACCAAATGTTTGGGTTATGTGTTATGAAGCTAATGTCCTAGATGATGTTGTAACGTCATGTTGGGTTGTGTTTGGAAGATGCTTGGGTTTGGGCATATGGAATTGGATGCTCAAGTATGATTTTCAAAAGTGGCAGTTTTGACTATGTGGATTAGAATATGCATATTCTTATCTTTTCTACAGTAGTATGCCTATTGATTGTATGACTACTCTGTTGAAGACTTTACCAATATCAATAACTTCTAGTGGATGGAAGGGAAGAAGAAAGTTATCAAATATTGAGGTATAAACTGAATTTTTTTAGAAGTGTTCTTCTTCTGATCAGAATGTTGATAAGATGGTGGTTTCTTCTACTAGAAGTAATGGTGGAAATCTGGAACTTGTGTAGCAAGCAAGCTAAGAGCATTTGTTCTGGAATATGTGAGAAATTCCAAATCAAGTGTTCAGAAGGTGTGTTCATCCAAGTGTGTGAACAAGTTGCTCTCCACTATGAAAGAATTAAGTCTTTCATGAGTCTTCATCTAGTGCTCAATTTTTCATCTTCAACTGGAGTGTTGGTTATCCATGACAGGGGGAGTGAAGTACTTGTCTATGGATTATTGTTGAAATGGTGCGTATTTTGTTGAAAGGACAAGTTTGATTCGGGACATGTGAAGTTGGGTGATTGAATCAAAATTACACATATCTCTCTAGTGGTCAATAATTGTGTCTAGGAGAATTTATTTTTCTCTGAATATTTAGGAAGGACTATCTGAAGGACTTGGTTATTGAGATATGTGACATATGTGATATTCTGATGTTTTGGTGTGTGTAAATAAGTCTAAGTGAAATGAGTACACTTATAGTCCAGTTGAAGGCATTATGTTTATGCTTCAGAGCCTAATTGGATAATTTTGTGAAGCATTTTTGGACTGATGGTTGGAGTTGTGTTGGTCACAGGGTTGTGCATTCAAGAGAAAGAAGACAATGTCTGACTGGATGTCAGGACATTGCTCAAGACATGTTTTATGTGTGATCAACAAAGGAGTTATATGGATGTGTAGCGATAGAAATGTTTAATACTAAGCCATTGGATTGACTAGACTTATATAGATCAAAAACAAAAATCGCCACCGCGCTTTATTGTTTCCAAAGGAATGGGAAAAGAGCGAATAACCCAAAAAAAGGGGGAAAGATTCAAGGTAAGGAATTTGGTTATGAAAAGGGAAGGTATTAGCACCCTAAACATCTAAGGTACTCCGCATGAACCTTTTTGTAAATTTGTATATTTGGCTATAAAATATGTTATATGTAAAATAGATGGTGGAGGTGAGAAAAGAAATATATTTTTTATGATTTTTGCAGTCGCCACGGTTGCGAACCTTTAGTGTCTATGTACCACCTTTCGTGCAACAGGGGGTCAGGGTACACGTTGTTCACCTTTTGAAAATTTTAAAACACAAGTGTGTTGGTTGATTTTAAAAGATAAGACATCATCGTCATTGTCCGTGTGGAAAACATACTTACTACCCACAATCATGAGAAAGGAGAATTTGAATCATCTCAAAGTGGAGGATATGGCTTGTATTTTAAAATCAACAATGCCTCACTCACCACTCAAGTGGAAAACATCTCACTTCACTACATATTGTAGAAGTATAGTTGTTTGCATCACTACAAGGATTGACAAGAGTCTAATATTTTGAGAAAAGTTTAAAGATAAAAGCCAAAGTGGCAATATGGTTTGAAATGAGATTGGTTGACTTTTAGTCTTCTCACAAAAAATGTCAAGGTATTATTAAGTTGATTGAAGTTTGTTTATGAAAATATTTTGAAAATACATGGACATAAATCCAAGTTTATTATGAAAGTGATTCAAGTTTAAAAACAAGAAGAGTTTTCAAAAGGAGGAAGAATATTTTTGAAATTAAAGAAGATGCGAGGAGAAGAAGAGACTATCCTAAAGCATAAGGTAAAAGCTAAGGAGAAGAACCATCTAACCAACAAGGAGCCAATACTTGACATTATGAGTCAAGATAGAATTCTCATTCTTTGGATTGAAACCAAGCAAGCAAAATATACTAGATCCCTTGAGAGAACTAAACTTCAAGTGTATTAAGTCTTTACAAAAATTGGGCAGAGTAACGGCTGTGTACGGGTGAATTCCATATTACAAACAAAGAATGTAATCAATAACCTACACACAAAACAAACAAACAACCCAATGTCTTGAGGTAAACCTCAAGAGCTCCAAACAAAATATCAATTAAGGCCACAAGATCTCCAACATAGGTCAAGGTTTCTAATCTTAAGTCCAAGAAGTCCAATACTCCATAATGCCAAGGATAGTAACCAAATAGTCCAAGTACCATTAAAAAATTTTTATGGTTCTTGTTTATTATTAGGTGTCTTGAAAAAGAAAATAAAGTCTCAAGTGAGAAAAATAAAGATAACAAGGATATAAATGCTCAAGTGACCAAAATACAAATAACATGAAATGTAATGCTTAAAGTAAATGGTACATAAAGCATAAAAAATAAAAGCATAAATTGAAACAAATTAGTAATTAGTGGTTATTTGAATGACCATCTTGAAACTTGCTTTTGGAACTCATTAGAGGATTGATAGAACCAAAGCCTCCACACAACAAGTTGCATTTGCTTTTTGTCAAGTATATCATCCATTTGGAATCCTCACAAGTACCATTTAATGATCAACAATGTTTAAGTGATCCGCGTTGACAAAAAGTGTTGTAGATCCATTAGAGGATTGGTAGAACCAAAGCCTCCACACAATGAATCTCAAAGTTATTGGATCAAAGGGATCAAATTAACATACTTGGGCTTGCAAACATAGGTTTGGGCCACGAATGATCATTTATTCGAATCGGGACTAAATTTAGTGCTATGTTAAGCAATTGTAAGTGGACTTATATAGAAGTCACACCTATTTTGAGGCCGGTCAATAGCAATCTTTGCACCATTTATTTTGAGACATGATATAGAGATCATGCTCCAACAACACTTAGTGCAATGAGAAATGGATGAGATGAAGAGGGGTGGGAAAGAATACAAACCACATTTGAATTAAATTTCAATTAAACTATTATTAAAATAATTCATCCATTTTTATGGAGTTAAACTCAACACCATGGATGAGAGTCAAAACGCATTAGTAATCAAATCCAAGGGATCTGGCGCGTTTTGCATATCATGGTCATTAGTGAATAAAACACTAGATCACTTATTAAATCAGAAAATTCAAAAAAACAAGTGGCGCGCCTTCATTGGTTGGAAGATGACACGTTGGTCATCTTCAACCTCCAGGCAACGTGAATTGCTGGTCCCTCAAACTGTAAAATCAGAAGCTCAGACATATGCCATTCACTTCGTCTCTTCAAGACGAAAACAACCACACCTTCGCGATAAATTTATATAAATTGTATCTCAAGCAATTTGGAAGGAAAGTTTTGAAAATAGATTTGAAATTTCATGGTCAAAACGCATTTCCAGATAAAAGTAAGTGTTGCAACTAGAACCAGGGCAATGAGAGCATCACAATGATATCAATGTTTTGAAGAATTGATGGAGAAATCTACCCATTGAAGTTGAGTTGCAGAGCTCTGAAACTGGACTTCTATGGAGCAATATAGGGCACGATTGTTGAAGGTTATTGTATGGTTAGCTTCAGGGAAGATCAAGGAAGGTGAATTGTTAGAAAAATTGGATTAAAAAAGGCTTGAATACTGATTACGAAGTTATAGAAAATTGAGTTATGAAGCAAGTTTGGCAGGGTGATTCTGGCTATTCAAGCTTGAGGAAATGAATGAGATAGTTAATGTATTTATTGGAGAGGCAAATAGGATCAAAAGGAAGAGTGAATGATGCATTTTGGAGGGAATTCACGTGGAACTGATACACGAGTGAAGTGTGATATTCTTTTTACCAAGACTCATCCAATCTTTGCGTTTTGAGATGCTAAACACTTCTGGAAAGTTTGTTAATCAAGTTTAAATCAAAAAAATGTATAAATCTTGTGATTAGAGGCCATATTATGGATTTCAAAATTCTGACTTGGTGAGAAATTCAGTTCCAAGTTACCAATTTCAAAACAATGGCATTTTCAACTCAAGGGGTCTTAGGGCATGATTCTTAATGCTTTAGAAAGATGAGGTTACAAGCTTTGTAATGGAATTAAATGGATGCTTGAGCTGAAATTTGCATTGAGTCAAAGTTGGAGAAAAAATGTTGACTTTCCATACTTAGAAATATTTCAAATTTTTCTTCAAAAGTGACCTATAATGTTTTGCATCCAAACATGGCCTTCCACTTGGAATTTGCTCTTCAACAAAAAAGATGGCATGAAATATACCTCTTGAATGTCATTTTGAGACTTGAACCATTCAAAATATCCAAAAATTGAGAGAGTTATTAATTGTTGAAGTTGGAAATAAATCATGAAATGACCTATAATCTTTTGTATCCTTAGGGCATCTTCCATCCATTTTCTCACTTTGTATATAAAAGGATGCATAAAGTTCACATCCTCAAGATCATTCCGGGAAAAAATGGGCTCAAGGTGATAAAAAATTGACCAAGTTATGATCATTTGATGTCACCCATGAGAAAATGAGGGTTCATCTGGAGGACTTGTAATCTTTCTTCATCATCAAGTTTCTTCCACATGAAAACTCCTTGAAACTTTTGAAGTGATTTCTTAATAACCCTTTGAAGAGAAGGATGTCTTTGGAATCACTCAAAAATACCAAAAGATGAGAAAGATATACTTCTTTGAAGTTCGAAACCCTAGCTTCTAGATCAAGAAAATGCTTTGAGGAACTTTGACAATTTTGAACAACCTTCTTGTACCAACACTCTTGCTTTGTAAATAGAATTTATTGAGGATGATAATGATAACTCATAGCCACAAAAACCACTTCTATATCTTGAGAATTTAGAGAAATATGCACTTGTGATAGCGTCATCCAGGGACTATGATCTTGTATTTGCTTGTTTTTGCTAAGATACCTTACATGCGTAATATGGGCATTTTGTATAAGGCAACCAAGTGGGATAACCCTAGGGATGCTTGTGTGCAAGTGTATCATTTTCATGCTTGTTTTTGTCTTGAATTAGGGTTTTCTAAGTATTGGTTTTAGTCTTTCCATACAAACCCTAATTACTAACATGTTATATAAAAGCGATAAATTGTGAAATTTAAAGTTACTACCCTATTAAAAAATTTGTGGGGAGGGGGGTATACAAATTCATGAATGGGGATTGCAAGAATTTAAGCCTAATTAGTCTATTACAACCATATTGAATTGATATCAATGTACAAGGAAATAAATAAATACAAAGTACAAAATGAATAAATGTACAAAAAAATGTAAAATGTAAAGAAAATGTATCTTAGTTTGATTTTCATGAAAAAGGATTTTGTCTTAACATAATTAAATAAATAAAATAATTAATTAATTTTGAATTTTATTAAGAAAAGATTTTTTGATTAAAACCCTAATTCTATTTAATTGATTAAAAGGAAATAAGTTTAAGAAAAATGTATTTTTGGTATTTTTGTCTTGAAAATATTTATAGCATTATAAAATATTTTTGGTCCTTTTTATATTAAAAATGATGTATTTAAATTAGTATGAAAGAAAATAACTAATAACCTAATTTTATTTATATTTACAAGATAATAGTAAAAAATAAATAAAGTATAATTATTAAAAATATTTTTTTATGAGAAAAATAAATAAACTAAGTCAAAATATAAATCTACTATTTTTATATTTTTTATGATTTTTTTAATATTAGAAATAATTAAGAAAATAAATAAAATGAAAATAAGAAAAAGAAAATAAAATTGGGCCAGGGGTGTTAAAAACAGTCAGGAAGGTGGAAGGCCAGCAAAAATAACAAGGCCCAACTGTTGAGGCCCATCGTATCTGTTGTGTGACAAAAACAGGAAAAATGTGAAAAAAAGAGGAAAAATGGCAGCGCTGGGGCTTGAACCCACGCCCTTAGCATGAAACGCGCGTTGCCTTACCACTGGGGTGGCTATACATCTATTAACTTATCTAAAATAATAAGTACATAATACAAAACAAGTTCCAGAATTGAACTTCATCTTCAACCTCCAGCCATGGTTCTTGTAACTCACTCATCTCTCATCCATTCACAAAACTTCCAACATCAAACTTGTTAGAAATTTCCTCACGATTCTGAATATGTAAATAACTTAAGCTAATTCTCAAAGAGGAACATGAATTTTTAAAAGTACCAAATTATGACCTAAATATTTCAGCAAGTTCAAACTCAAAATTCTCACTACTCAAGCAATATAAATGAAATCTATGGACATGTATAGTTTCAGGGCAATGATGTCTACATTTTATCTTCACAAATGCAAGCCTAACAATGCCTAAATGAAAAGATAGAAGTTTAGAAAACTCACCTTTTAGTTGGAGATCGTGTTTTGAGTTAGAGCTTAATTCAAGTTGTTGTGATGATCAGGTTAGCTTCCTCAAGTTCCCAGGAAGCTAATGCAATGATTAGCTTGAGCAATGGATGGCTGGAATGGCTTGGAGAAGTAAATGTGCAATGTTGTGTTTTTGGTTATGGAGTTTGATGCAAATGGTGTTACAGTCGTGTAACAGGGACATGGACAAGTTATATTTGATGTATAGGAGCTTTAGGAACTAAAAGGCCAAAGAGCGCACGAGGGAAATAGAAGATACAAGTTCAAGGTCAGAACCTGCACAAAAATGGAGTTTGTGTGCAATTTCTGGATAGAGGGAATTTGAGAGAGTTTCAGGCTTGCAAAAATCGTGTCCTAAGTTGCATAATAGTGTCTCAACATATAGGAAAAGGTTTTGAGAGCTTGGGTGATCAGAAGTACAAGTTCACATATTATGGCTTTTTGGCTTGTTTTTGAAGCAAGCTTGACAAGCATTGTTAAAACGCAAGGTACAAGGCTATATAAAGTGGTTAGGCACTTTAAACATGCTTATCTGGTTGTGTATAGGATACTTGTGTAGAAATAAAAAATGCAAAGCTCAAGAGAAGTTGACTTTGTGATTAAAGCCACTTTACTAGAATGTCAATGTTACTTTGTGCCATTAATGGAAATTCAACTTGGATAAAGCTTGAATCAAGTGGATAATAGCTCAAAAGCAAGTGTAATCTTCTGATTGTGTAGCATAGGTTTGAAATTGAATTCTTGTTCATCACAAAATGCCTTGTAATTCAAGTGTGAAAACCCTAACTTCATCTATTCGATTCTCCCTCCTCAAGAATGATCTCAAGGAGTTAATCGATATTTTGGAAAGCTTGAAATATTCTCTACAATCCATCTTTGAATTGATTTTTAAGATTCCCCTTGGAGCTATATGAAAAAGTTCCATGAAGTTAGGTCAAAATCCTGACCAAATTAGGGCAAAATTTCACTAAGTGTTTAGTTTCATGACCCTATGTTCATAAAATTATAACTTGAGATCCAAGCATTTTTGGAAGGAGTTGTGTAAAGAAAAGTTGCATATTTAATGGAGATCTACAACTTTCATGTTGGAATTTTCTCTTGAATCATCTTGCATCATGGTGAAAATTTTGTTCAAAGTTATGAAAAAACATGAAATTTCCAATACTTAGAAAATTTTCTAAGTTTAGAAATTTTGACTTTTCAAAATGAAATCTTGACTTTTTGATTTCTTGATGAATAAGTTTCATATTTTGACATGTTTTGATGAATTATGATCTTTGGCACTTGAATTTAACCAAATAGTCAAAGTTTGACTTTTTAGTATACAATTGACTTTTGATCAGTTGACTGAAAAATTCATCTGTCAATCCAATGGACTTGCAATATTTTGAACCATGCCATTAGGAAAAAATGATGCAATTTGACTCTTGAGATAATTCCTTAAATCAATTGACCATTTGCTAGGTCAAAAATCAAAAATTGCCTTTTCCCAGTCAAAACCCTAATTTTGACCATTTTGCCCTTTTGGAGATTTGATCAAATTTCTTGAGGAATTATGGTCAAAACTTGATCAAATGGTAGATATGAGTTTAAAATGTTGATGTGGATCAAAAATTATGAAGTTTGACTGTGAATTGGCCATAGTTGACTTTTTCCTTAATACAACTGATTTTTAGGTCAACTGCTCAATTGACTGAGCAAAAGTGTGATCCAAGGCTTGAAACTTGACATGAGTAATCTTGGGGGTCCATAATGATCCATGAAAGTCATATGGGGCATTGGAAGTTCAAACATCCTTGTGCAAACTTAAACCCTAGTTTTGGTCATTAGTGCTTAAGGAGATGTCTTGAGCTGATCAACCTTAGTGCAGTCTTGAGTCAAGGGAAATATTGTGAGCGAATTCTTGATAAATGAGAGGGAAAATTTTGGGATACAACAGCTTCCCCTGTTCAATCTTCTTAAACCTGAAGAGTTAGATTGGCTAGTTTTGCCATTTGTGACTCGAAGGTGGAAGATGATTGGACACTAGAGTGCCCAGAAATTTGCACTCAGTGATGTGATGGTAGAGGGAATGGGCTTAAAGATGCCATTTGGAGAAGTGATAGAAAGTTGTTGGAGATGGGCTTGTAGATGCCATCCAAGAGTGATTGTTGAATTGTAATTTGTAAGCTGAAAGAATGAGTATCAGGATGGCGTCCGTGTCTGGAGCGTATCTGAACTGTATCTGGAAGCTGATTTTGAATGAGTATAAAAATGGAATCCGTGTTTAGAACGTATTTGAACTGTATCTGAGAGTTGAATCTGAATAATTATCAGAATGGCATCTGCGTTTGGAGCGTATCTGTACTGTATCTGAGTTTCAGGATGGCATTCGTATCTGGAGTGTATCTGAACAGTATCTGAGAGCTGAATCTGAATGAGTATCAGAATGGCATCCGTGTCTAGAGTGTATCTGTACTGTATCTGAAAGTTGAATCTGAATAAGTATCAGAATGGCATCCGCATTTGGAGCGTATCTGTATTGTATCTGAGTTTTAGGATGGCATATCTGGAGCGTATCTGAACTGTATCTGAGAGCTGAATCTGAATGAGTATCAGAATGGCATCTGTGTCTAGAGTGTATTTGTACTGTATCTGAAAGTTGAATCTGAATGAGTATCAGGATGGCATTCATTTCTAGAGCATATCTGAACTGTATCTGAAAGCTGAATCTGAATGAGTATCAGGATGGCCTCCGTGTCTGGAGCGTATCTGTACTGTATCTGAGAGTTGAATCTGAATGAGTATCAGAATGGTATCCGTGTCTGGAGTGTATCTATACTATATCTGAAGACTCTGAACATTGTTAATGGTAGCTGTTGATTAATCTTATCCTGAAAAAGATAAAATGTTAGCTAATATGCAATGTTATGTTGTATGGAATGCATAGTGTAATGCATTTTTGTCATCAATGTTTATGATATATGGATGCAATGTGTGTGTATGTGAGCTAATCTGTTGCGCTATTGTTGGATTGGGGAAAGTAAATCCCTGACTGTTGCTGAGGATATGGAGTATAAGTCTTCATGTTGTGATGTCTAAGTGTTGATGAATTTTTGCTTGGAGAAATAAACTCTGTTGTAAGGGAAATGCCGTTTACTACTTGAAAAGTCCTGCTTGGGGAATCCTGAGAAATTTGATGACTTCTACTGCTGATTGATAACTGGAAGCTCTGTTCCGCTGGGGATTAAACTGCACACTGCAGGAGATTTTATGGAAATAACTTAGAGAGATTTCCCTATCTCTTAAAGCCATCAGTGATTGTCTTTTATTTTGTTTATTTATAAACAGTAATTATGTTGAAATGCATATGTTCAACAATGAATCATTGGATGTTTTTGTAAACAAAACACAAGCGAAGATAAAAACAGATAGTTTTTGCACTTTCAAAGGGATATCTTTGTATTGACTTTGAGTAAGTATTTTTGTACAATGAGACAAACATTCTAGTAAGAGAATGTCGTCGAAAAAAATTAAAATTTTAATACAAAGAAAAGATAGCTATGTGCAATAATCCCATGGGGTTCCCATTCTGCTATAGCCTTTGTATCTCTGAGCACCTTGTCTATTTGTTGCCTCGTCCGAAGATGATTGAATTGATCGGAACCTCTGAGTCTATAGGTTGTTCGTAAAGTGATCCAACGGGACATAGTCATATGCTTTACATTCCCTAACTTTTTCCTGGACCTCCCTTTCGGGTTTTCAGTCCACCGGGAAACCCTTTTTTGCCCAAGTCGCCCTTTCGGGTTTTCAACTTTACGGGTGTACATTTTTTGTTTTATCCCTAATTTTTGCCCGAACCTTTTGGTTCGCCGGGATTCCCTTGTTTTGCCTAGGTGCGTCAACCTAGCGGGTCTCTTATGCATAGTATTTTTTGACTATGTCTGCATTTGCAGGGTGCAGCAGGTCATCGCCATCCATGGTTGTCAAGATCATTGATCCACCAGAGAATATGTTTTTTATTACAAACGATCCTTCGTATGTAGGAGTCCATTTGCCCCTGGGATCACCTTGCGGTAGTATGATACGTTTGATCACCAGATCCCCAACTTGATACACTTGGCGTCTGACCTTTTTGTTGAAAGCCTTGATCATCCGTTTTTATACATTTGACCATGACAGATAGCAGTAAGCCTTTTCTCATCAATCAAGTTTAGTTTATCAAGTCGAGTCTGGATCCAATCGTCTTCATTCAGCCCTGCATCCTTCATAATTCTCAGAGAGGGGATCAGGACCTTGTGATCGGTGGATCTGGAACTGACTGTTTAACGCTGGTTTCGCGAAATGTCGCGGAAGCAAGAGTCACCACCGTCTTTTATTTTCTCCAACATGGACAGGACAAAAGCATAGCAAAATTCCTTATGAGATTGTCTCTCGGTTCGGGAGGTAGATTTATAGAAAGGGAAGGTGTTAGCACCCTTTCTATCCATGGTTATCCATGGGCTCTTAGGTACTTGCTCTTATGTTTTCAAAAATTTTGTTTGCTTTTCAAGATGTGAGTGGGTTTGAAAAAGTTTCATTGAAAACTTCAATTCGACTCTTGTATCAGTCCTCAAGAGTGTTGTGAAGCGTTTGTTTTGAAATCTTTTAGGAAAGTGTCAGTGTGAAAACTTGTTTTTGTTTTTAGAAAGAGAGCAAGTACCTATGAGCCATCTACCTACCCTAAGGAATTAAGCTGTGTAAATGTCCTTAAGGTAGTGCCATCCCACCATTGAGAGGTAGGTAGCACCACTGTTGGAGGTGTTCAGGTCAATTCGTTTGTAGGGACAGTGTGGTCACCAGAGCAACAGCAGGACACCTTAGAAGCTACCCCTATGCCATAGATCATGGACATAAGGACTTACTAAAACGTCCTATACTCGACGACCACGTTTCGAGGGGCAAGGCAACAGTGAGGCGTACCCTAAGAGTGGTGTGTGAATTTGTGTATTATTTTCAGTTATGTTTCATCTTGTCATGCATCATGGTGATCTACGCTTGTTTTTTAATTTAGTCATTCATTCTTTCATGCGATTAGCAGTTTAAAGGTGCGGAAATTAAAATGCGGAAAATAAAGGTCCTACGCTATTACAAGGCGCGGGTCTATACATCGCCAAATTAACAAAGACCCGTTTTTTAATAAAATGCAGAAAATAAATAAATTCCTAATTACTATTACAAGGCTTGAGCAATTACATAATATTAAAAAAGGAAATAAGATTAAATGCGCGAAAAGAATAGAAAACGGAACGTTCGAGGGCGTTGGACCCTTTAAAGAAATTAAATGAAATTAAAAATTAACTAATTATTTAATTAAAAAGAAAAGGAATATTTTTTATGTTTTTGGTATTTAATGAAAATAAAGAAAATTAATTAAAATTAGAAGTTAAATAAAACCCTAGTTCTAAGTTGTTTTTAATTATTAAAGAAAAAATATTCAAGTTTTAACCTAATTTACACTAGTTAATTAATTACATGTTTATTTACAAAATAAATTAATTAATAATAATGATAATAAGAAGAAAAAAATTATTTATTAAAAGAAAAGACAAAAATGCTAAAAACCCTAATTTCTATGTATTTTAGTTATTTAAGAAAAGATTAAAATTAAAAACCTAATTTTACTAAATTAATGATTTAAAGATTTATTTACAAAAATATTAATGAATTTAAATAAGCATATTTTATTTTTTGATTTCTGATTTTTTGTGTTATGAAAATTATTTTGTGCAATTTAAAGGAAACAATTAAAAGAATAAAAGGAAAAATAAATAAAAACTGAAAATTGGAAAAACCATGGGGGGTATTCAGACCCCTTTGGAGGTTAATTGTGAGTAATTTGGCCCATTGAATCAGGCCCTTTTTGACTTTTTATGGTTACATGTGCATCAGCTGACCAGCGTACATGGTGGACCTCCATTCATAGCCTTCAGATTGAAGCTTCTGGGCGCGTGGCAAGCTAGGAGATGGGGTTGTACAATGGACCTTTGAGAGCACACTGCATAGAAGCACGTTAAAGAAAAAATTATGGAATAAGTGGGGGACCTGGGAATCGAACCCAGGTCCCAATACCTGCAAGCCAGCGCATCAACCATTTGAACCAACGCGTTTCTTTGGTATTATAATAGGATAGAAATAATACATATGAAAAGAACGTGTTATGCTGAACCAAAACAAAAACGCGCTAATATTCAAACCCTCAAATCATGCTCAGACACGCCATCTTCGTCTACCTCTTTTTTCTGTAAATATAAGTAAATAGCGGGGATTTTAAACCCCCACTAAACTCAACCTGAAAAATAGCGAATAGAATATAGGCAAGCATAAAAAGGGCGCGATGGGTGAGTTAGCTTCGTCTGGATGTCCTGATTTCATTGGCATAGGTTTCAAGGCCTGATTTTACCATATGTGTAAAGCCCCAAATCTGGAGCTCTGAAGCCCTAAGAAACGTTCATGGTGAATTCCCATACAGGCATGGTTAGTTCAATTCAAGGATACCATTAGCTTCAGAATGTTCATATTAGTGTAAATCAACCATTAAAAGACATTAATAATGCATGAAAGTTCAAACACGGATATGAAAAATTTTATGAACAGGGTGATGTCGTTCTACCACTTCTGGAGGTCTGGAGACTTGGCTTTGATTGCAAACGCTTCCTAGGTCGTCCAGCAATGTATTGGAATAGCTTTTAGGCTTTCAAATGTGCAGTAGCTAGGTTTTCAGTTTCCAATTTTTTGTGAAAAAAGTGCAATATTGTTCTTCCTCTTCTGCGCAGCTTCTTCTGTTTTTTCTCTTATGTTTCAATTGTGCATATGTATATGAATGAATTAGGTTAAAAAAACCAGCCTATAATCCATGCATTGATGATTTGGAGATTGGATTTTCAATGAGATCAATTTCAATCTTTTTCAATCCTTTCTTATTCCAATCATTGCCAATCATGTAGAAACTTTCCCTTTTGAATGATGCACGAAATATTGAGCACATAATGAGTGAAATCTCTGCACAAAAAGATTTGAAAGGTATTATTTGCTATTTTTTCATATTTAATTTTAATTAAGTGAATTAATAATAATAAAAATTCAAATAATTAATAAAAAATGAGAAAATAACTCCCTTGGAGGTCAATGGGTCGTGCATGGCCTTTGGGTAATGGTTCATGGAAGAAATTGAGGCCCATTAGCAATTTTGAGGCATTTGAAGCAAAGTTGACTTTTCAAAATTCCCTAAAATTTCCCAACTTCCACAAGGTATATCTTGCTCAATTTTTAAGCTTTATCATGTTCTTGGACATTTTGGAAAGGTCTTGAAGTCCTCTAACCAATGTCTTTGGTCTCATGTCATTTTGATTTACCAATCTCAAGTTATGGTCTTTGACTTAAAGTGCCTTTTTGTTGACTTTCGAAAATGACCTATAATGTTGAAATTGATAACTTTTTGTGAGAGCATTTCTTGGACTTGAAGTGTGAAGATGAGTTGTGGGAAATGTCATTCTCTTCAAAATGAGCTTTGGATGGAATTTTTCTGATAAACTATGTGGAAGATATGCCCTGGTCAATTTGCAGTTGACTTTTTCAGCTGTCCAAAAATAGAAACTTTTGCATCTTGAGACTTTTTGAGCCATGCTTTGAGAATCATGATCAAGAATTGATCAAATGATGTTTGTGGATTCAAAATAAGATGTTGACCAAAAATTTGGACTTTTGACTGTCAAATGACCATTTTGCCCCTGCAGTTGACTGTGAAGCATTTAGGGTTTTTGACTGTGCAATTTGATGTTATGAGTCTTGAAATTTGGCATATGGATGCTTGACAATGTATATGGGCATGTGGGACTTGATTGGACCCTTGGAAATTTCAATTTCTTTGCCAGAACCAAAACCCTAATTTTTGACTGTTAGGAGGCAATTGGACTGTGCAACCTTTGGGAGATTTTGAAGCATGATCTTAGCAAACCTTGAAGAATATGGGAGGGCAAATTTTGGGGTACAACAGTTGCCCCTGTTCAATCTTCTTAAACCTGAGGGTGTAGAATGGCTGGCGTGCCTTTCATCATCCGAAGGTGGAAGATTATTGAACACTAGAGTGCCCAGAAATTTGCACTCACATGTTAGTAGTGTGATGGTGGGAATGGGCTTATAGATGCCATTTGGATATTGATGGATAGAAGGATGAGCTTATAGATGCCATCTGGAAGTGTGGCAGTACCTTGTCGGGAATGGGCTTATAGATGCCATTTGGTGACTGCAGTATGTGGATGGGCTTATAGATGCAATCTAAGTGTCGATTGCGTAAGAGATTCCTTAGCGAGAACTTGCATACCTGAGAAAGAAAAATAATTACCTGGCTTGTTACAGGGGTTGATCTTCAAACTCTTCGTGTAGATGTGCCCTGACTAGTTACAAGAATCGAATCTGGAATTAATCGTCAACAGATACACCCTGGCAAGATACAGGAATCGGATCCTTAAACTCTTCAGACGCACCCTGGAAAGATACAGGAATCGGGTCTGGTAATGTTAGTCGTCAACAGATACACCCTGGCAAGATACGGGAATCGGATCCTCAAACTCTTCAGACGCACCCTGGCAAGATACAGGAATCGGGTCTGGTAATGTTAGTCGTCAATAGATACACCCTGGCAAGATACAGGAATCGGATCCTCAAACTCTTCAGACGCACCCTGGTAAGATACAGGAATCGGGTCCAGTAATGTTAGTCGTCAACAGATACACCCTGGCAAGATACAGGAATCGGATCCTCAAACTCTTCAGACGCACCCTGGCAAGATACAGGAATCGGGTCCGGTAATGTTAGTCGTCAACAGATACACCCTGGCAAGATACATGAATCGGATCCTCAAACTCTTCAGACGCACCCTGGCAAGATACAGGAATCGGGTCTGGTAATGTTAGTCGTCAACAGATACACCTTGGCAAGATACAGGAATCGGATCCTCAAACTCTTTAGACGCACCCTGGCAAGATACAGGAATCGGGTCTGGTAATGTTAGTCGTCAACAGATACACCCTGGCAAGATACAAGAATCAGATCCTCAAACTCTTCAGACGCACCCTGGCAAGATACAGGAATCGGGTCTGGTAATGTTAGTCGTCAACAGATACACCCTGGCAAGATACAGGAATCGGATCCTCAAACTCTTCAGACGCACCCTGGCAAGATACAGGAATTGGGTCCGGAATCAGTCGTCAACAGATACACCCTGACAAGTTACAGGAATCGGATATTTAGTTGCGACCGTTGATGGTAATCATCTTTGTATTAACCTTTGTCCTGAAAAGACAAAACGTTAGTTGTGTGTGACGCCATGATGTATGACATGCGTGATTTTCTCAGAATAAGTGAGATTGTATGTTTATGATGCGTATATGCATGCTATAATGTATGAAAATGTTTATGAATTGTGTTTTTGTCTAGGAAAGTAAATCCTTGACGAATGCCGGGAAGTTAAATCCTGGGCTGTTGTTTGAAGAATAGAGCTTCGTTGTTTCCACTGGGGATGATGGTTGCAAGAATATCGGTAGGAGAAGATGACTCCGTTGGGGAATAAACTTGGCGATTACTCTGTGGGGGAAAAATTACTCTAGCGACCTTGTTGGGGAGCAATACTCTGTGGGGAGAGAGGTACTTTGCTGAGCTGTTTGATGATAACTCCGCTGAGGGATACCATTGATGTGTTATGTCGAAGGAATTAATAGACTCCGCTGGGGAATAGGAAGACTTCGCCGAGGACGATCTTTCCGTGGCTTTTGGCTGAGGATAACCCAGTTATATCCTAGTGGGGAAATAACCTTAACATAAAAACCGGGAGACGCGTTCGTGCTCTGCGGGTGACACGCTTCCAGAATCTACCGGGGATAAGCTTCCTCTTGGGGAAATGGATTCCCTTTTCCTGGGGAAACTTCAGACTGGACTCTCCTGGGGAAATTTTTGAACTGTATTGGGGAAGTAGCTCCACTGAATGTCTATATACTGTCGGGGAACAATCTTAGATCAAGACTGTCGGGGATGCTTGTTAGGAATGTTTGTATACCGCTGAGGAATGTTGAGATCTGCTGGGGATAATCCAACTTCCTTGAGGCTGCCTGCAGGCTAACTCCGCTTGGGGAGAGTGCATTGACTTGCTGGCTCACTCTCTGGGGGTTTAAGATATCTTGGTTATGTTCTTCAGCCGAACTTACCTTGGTACCTTGGTGGATAGAATAATTAGATCGCTTAGACGACTCATTATTTCCCCTGTTTCTGGTGTTACCTGTAATTAATCCTTTGTTTCGTATGCAAATATTTATTAGTTAGCAATTATTGTCAAATGCATATATCACAAATTGAACCTTGGACGTTCTTCACAAAACAAAACAGAAAAGGAAAAACAATTGGCAATTTTAGCTGAAAAGTGAATTTTGTTTTGATTTTTGAATTGCTTGTAAATAGGCGTTTATGTACAAGAGGCTGACGTCCTAGTAAGAGAACGCTGCCGAGCAAAAGAGTTTATACAATTTTTTTGTGAAAAAGAAAAACAAAACAGCTATGTGAAAAGATAATCCCACTGGGTTCCAACTCTGCTATCGCCTTTATATCTTCGAGCGTCTCATCACTTTGCTATTCAGTTGACGATGAAGCTGACAGATCAATGCCGTTCGAACTTGATGTAGATACCGGATTCTGGATGCAGGGTGATCCAATGAGACATAGTATTACGCTTTATCCCTAACTTTTGCCTGGACCGCCCTTTCAGGTTTTCAGTCCACCGGGATACCCATTTTTGCCCAAGCCGCCTTTTCAGGTTTTCGACTTGCCGGGTGTACAGATTTTTTTTCATTTCATCCCTCATTTTGCCCGAACCCTTTTGGTTCGCCGGGAAGCCCTAATTTTTGCCTAGGTATGTCAACCTAGCGGGTCTTTTATCATGCGTAGTATCTTTTTACTATGTCTGCATTGGCGGGATGAGGAAGGTCGTCACCATCCATGGTGGTTAGAATCATGGCTCCTCCTGAGAACACATGTTTAACCACAAATGGCCCTTCGTACGTGGGGGTCCATTTGCCCCTGGGATCACTCTGAGGAAGGATGATGCGCTTGATTACCAGATCCCCAACTTGATACTCTTGTGGTCTGACTTTCTTGTTAAATGCCTTGATCATCCGTTTTTGGTACGTTTGACCATGACAAATAGCAGCGAGTCTCTTTTCGTCGATTAGGTTTAATTGATCAAATCGTGTCTGGATCCAATCATCTTCGCTCAGATCTGCATCCTTCATTATCCGGAGAGAGGGTATCTGCACTTCGATCGGTAAGACTGCCTCCATGCCGTAGACCAAGGAGAAAGGAGTTGCCCCGGTTGAAGTTCTTGCTGAGGTACGGTACCCATGAAGAGAAAACGGTAACATCTCGTGCCAATCTTTGTAAGTCACTGTCATCTTCTACACAATCTTTTTGATGTTCTTATTAGCTGCTTCGACAGCCCCATTCATCTTCGGCCGGTAAGGAGAAGAGTTATGGTGCTGTATCTTGAATTGCTCGCAGAGCTCAGTGATCATCTTGTTATTGAGATTGGTACCGTTGTCTGTAATGATTCTTTCAGGGACGCCGTATCGACAGATCAGGTTGTGACGAATGAACCGTGCCACAACATTCTTGGTTACAGTAGCATAAGAAGCTGCTTCAACCCACTTTGTAAAGTAATCAATCACCACTAGGATGAAGCGATGCCCGTTGGATGCTGTGGGTTTAATCTCGCCGATCATATCAATGCCCCACATTTCAAAAGGCCAAGGTGCTGTCAAGACATTCAGAGGAACTAGAGGAACGTGCACCTTATCAGCATATATCTGGCACTTATGACATGTTCGAGAATGTTGGTAACAATCAGCTTCCATTGTGGACCCGTAATATCCTGCCCGAAGGATTTTCTTTGCCATTGTGTGTCCACTGGAATGTGTTCCGAAGGTACCTTCATGTAGCTCTGCCATGATCTTTTCTGCTTCAGTCTTATCCACACAACGCAGTAGCATCGAATCATGGTTTCTCTTGTATAGAATGCCATTGTTGAGGAAGAACTTCGTTGCGAACCTTCTCAGAAACTTTTTGTCGTTGACAGATGCACCTTCCGGGTATTCTTGAGCTTTCAAGTACCTCTTCACCTCATGGTACCAGGGTTTTTCAGTCACTACCTCAGCCTCAAGATCACAACAGTATGTCGGTTCGTCCAGTTTCCAGATGATGATCCGGGGAGCCTCATTGTCCCACTTGACTTTGAACATAGAAGACATTGTAGCTAACGCGTCCGCCAACTGATTCTCCTTTCTTGGGAAGTGTTCAAAGGTTATTTCTGTAAAATGGGGGATCAATGTCAACACACATTCTTTGTAAGGAATAAGATTCAGATGTTTCGTATCCCACTCGCCTTTGATCTGATTGATCACGAGAGCGGAATCTCCAAAGACACTCAGAAACTTGATCCTTAAGTCAATCGCAGCTTGAAGACCCATAATGCATGCCTCATACTCCGCCATGTTGTTGGTGCAGTTGAAACATAGTCGGGAAGTGAGTGGAGTATGAGTGCCTTTGGGAGATATGATCACAGCACCGATACCGTTACCCAAAGCGTTGGAGGCTCCGTCAAAGTGCATAGACCATCGGGATCCTTCCTCAGGTCCTTCATCCGGTCCAGGTACTTCACAATCAGTCACTATCATGATGCTCTCGTCTGGAAACTCGAAGTTCATTGACTGGTAGTCATCCACTGCTTGGTGTGCCAAGTGGTCTGCCAATACACTTCCTTTGATAGCTTTCTGAGTCGTGTACTGGATGTCGTATTCTGTCAAGATCATCTGCCATCTTGCTATTCTCCCAGATAGAGCAGGCTTTTCGAATATGTACTTTATTGGATCCATCTTTGAGATTAATAAGGTAGTGTGAGTCAGCATGTATTGTCTCAGCCGGCGAGCAGCCCATACCAAAGCGCAGCAAGTTTTCTCGAGCAATGAGTATCGGGTCTCACAGTCGGTAAACTTTTTGCTAAGGTAATAAATGGCGTGCTCTTTTTGGCCAGACTCGTCATGCTGCCCCAGCACACACCCCATTGAGTTGTCAAGTACTGTCAGGTATAGTATTAGAGGTCTCCCTTCAACTGGTGGCATAAGGATGGGTGGTTCTTGGAGATACTCTTTGATTCTGTCAAAAGCAGCCTGACATTCATCGTTCCAACGTACTACCTGATCTTTCTTCAGCAGTTTGAAGATTGGTTCACAAGTAGCAGTTAGGTGCGAGATGAATCGGGAAATGTAATTCAGGCGTCCTAGAAAGCCTCTGACCTCTTTCTCTGTCTTAGGAACTGGCATCTCTTGAATGGCTTTAAACTTGGCAGGGTCCACTTGAATACCTTTGTCACTCACGACGAAGCCTAGCAATTTTCCAGATCTTACCCCGAAGGTGCACTTGTTCGGGTTCAACCTCAGCTTGTACAATTTCAGATGGTCAAACAGCTTTTGCAGATGGTCAAGGTGTTCCTCCTCAGTTTGGGACCTGGCAATCATATCGTCGACATACACTTCAATCTCATGGTGGATCATGTCATGAAATAAAGCAACCATGGCACGTTGGTAGGTTGCCCCAGCATTTTTCAGTCCAAATGGAATGACCTTATAGCAGAAGGTGCCCCACTGAGTAACAAAGGTAGTCTTTTCCATGTCTTCAGGAGCTATCTTGATCTGATTATAACCTGAAAAGCCATCCATGAAGGAGAACACCTTGTGTTGAGCAGTATTGTCAACAAGAACATCAATGTGAGGTAGGGGGAAGTCATCCTTGGGGCTTGCCCTGTTCAGATCCCTGTAATCGACACACATTCTGACCTTACCATCTTTCTTAGGTACCGGCACCACGTTGGCAACCCACTGAGGGTAAGAAGTCACTGCTAGAAACCCGGCGTCAAACTGCTTCATAACCTCAGCCTTGATCTTTTCGGACATCTCTGGATGCATACGGCGGACCTTTTGTTTAACCGGAGGACAATCTTCCTTGGTAGGCAAGTGATGGACCACAATGTCGGTATCTAACCCAGGCATGTCTTCATAGGACCAGGCAAATATCTCCACATAATCATGCAACATCTGCACCAACCGTTGTTTCACGCTGAGCTCCAGATTGGCACCAATCTTAACTTCCCTTCTGTCTGTCTTAGTACCCAGATTCACCGTCTCCACTGGCTCTTCATGTGGTTGAATGGCCCTCTCTTCCTGGAGTAACAGTCTTGCAAGCTCACCAGGCACTTCGCAATCATCTTCACCTTCGTCTTCGGCTAAGTTGATCAGATTTTCGAAGTCATAACCGGCAGTAGCAGAGTCGTTACCAGTGAGATCCACAGTGGATTGAAACCTGTATGAGTGAGTGTGTGTAAATATAGCTGTCTTGCAATATATAAAGAAAGAAAGAAAGAAAAGGAGCACAAGATTTGAAATGCGAAAAAACGTCCAACGTCTTTATTCATGATATATGTAAATGACAATTAATAAGCCCTCACAAATGAAGCCACGGTGCCCCGAGTAAGACACCGGGCCATAAAGTCTCAATTTATTGTTTATTACAAAATTAAAACAAAGGAATTCATTACTGCGTAACAAAAGTAACAGGTATGTGATCTTTTTCAATCCAATTAGTCAGTCCACCATCAGTCGTCGGGTAGATCCAGCTATCGAACTCTGATTCCTCCGCATCGTCCTCAATAGAATTCACTCCCGGGTTGGTGATGAATACGGGAGGTCTTCCGATCCTTGCTTTGCGTACAGCCCTCTGAGCCTCTGCAGTGAAACCCAGCCCAAACTTGTCAGTTTTAGGAGTAAAATCAGGGATCCTTCCCCAGTTAGCACATTCACCTTTCTCAATTACAGCCCGGGCGTCCTTCAAGGAGGCCATCTTCAAAGGAGAACCCTCTTCAGTTACTGCTTCTGCTGCTGCCAATGTTGGAGGTATTTCTTCAAAATGTTGAAAGGGGTTTCTATAAACTCCCCGTCCATCTCAACATACCGGAAGGAATTCAGATGACTAACCATGTATTCTTCCTCCCCCTGCACAGTGACAATCTTCCCTCGGACGGGGCACTTGAGCTTCTGGTGTAGAGTGGAGGTCACAGCCCCAGTTTATGAATCCAAGGTCGACCCAGCAAACAGGAATAAGATGGACGGATGTCCATCACAAAGAACGTTGAATCAAAGACCTGGGAACCAACACGGATTGGAATATCTACCTCTCCATGAACCATCCTCTTCGATCCGTCAAAGGCTCGGACCACGATGTTACTAGGTTTCAATTCCAGACCCTCACAATCCAACCTGTCCAAGGCCTTTTTGGGCAATACATTCAGAGAAGAACCGATGTCCACCAACACGTGTGCAAGATTAGTGCCCCTACATTCTATGGAGACGTGCAGGGCATCATTGTGGTTCCTTCCTTTAGCGGTAAGATCAGCATCTGAGAAACCCAAATCATTGTCGGCGGTCAGATTGGCCACACAATCAGTGAATTGATCTGCAGATGTCTCTTGTGGCACATGGGCCGTCTTCAGAAATGAAATCAGGGCCTTGGCGTGGGCCTCTGAGCACAGCAGTAATGATAGCATAGAGATCTTGGAGGGGGTATGCCCCAGCTGTTCGACGACGTTGAAATCGCTCTTCTTGATTATCTTAAGAATTTCCTCCATCTCTTGTTGGGAGGCTTCAACATTCACAGGTCTTGGTGCCTCCATTCGGGCAGGCATATCATCAATCCCTTTGCCCCGAGTATTAGACGACTCGGCAGCAGGGGAAGCAACTTGATCAGAAGTAGGAACAGGCGCACTTGCAGGCGTTATAATGAGAGGTCTTCGGATAACTGGTGGTGCAATGTCAGGCGAGAAGAGCCTGCCACTGCGGGTAACTTTGGTGGGACCGGTGATGTTACTGATGTTGGTACCGGTGTTGAACTCCTGCTTCACTCCAAGTACATATACATCTGCCCCATAGTGCCATGGGACAGCCTTGTCAGATTCATAGGGGAGGGGCCCCGGAACAGTAATAATAATGGGTGCAACAGACATGATTTTAACTGGCTTCCTCGGGGGAGCCTTGATTGGATTGTTGAAAATTGTAACGACAGATACTTCTTCAGCGGGAACACAAGGAACAGCGGTCTTCTTGAACAAAATCTCTTTGCTATCCATCAGGCTTTGGATGCCTGACTTCAGCAACGGACAACCAGTAGGGGAAACAGCACACAAAAGGCAACCCTTGCTACAACCCGGAAATAAACCGGCCAGCAGCAAGTTCCTCTTAACAGTCAATAGAGGGGTAGCAACATCATCCACAGAAACGGCATAGAAGTCTTCATCAACAACATTTACTACATGCTGGGGCATAAGAGCGGTCACAACGTTAGGCCTCTCAGGTGCCTCAAACTGTATCTCCTTCGCATCGATAAGGTCTTGAACCTTATTTCTCAGGGCCCAGCAATCATCAGTAGAATGCCCCGGGCTATCGGAGTGTTAGGCACAGCAGGAATTTGGGTTATACTTAGGAGAGGCAGTATTCACAACCTTCGGAGCCTCCCTGACGGTTACCAAGTTGGTCGATAACAGTTGCGGCAAGATTTGTGACAAGGTCATACTCAGCCGAGTATACTCTCTTCTGGGTCTCTCAGCCCTTTGTTGGTTAAGTTGCCGAGGAGCGGCAGCAGGCTTTGCAATCACCATCGCGTTGACATTTTGGCGGCGTTCTGGTTTATCTTGCCTCCTAGGCCCATACACAGCACTGGCTTCTTTCTTGAAAGGCTTTTTCTCAGAACTTGAAGACGCACCTTTCTGAATCTTTCCTGACTTCATACCAGCCTCTATCCTTTCCCCGGTCAGAATAAGGTTTGTGAACCCTGCAGATGAATTACCAATGAGATGATTAAAGAACGGCCCAGATAGGGTCCCCAAGAACATATCTACCAATTCACGGTCGGTTAATGGTGGCTGCACCCTGCCAGCCAGGTCCCTCCATTTTTGTGCATAATCTTTAAAACCTTCTCCCGATCCTAACGACATACCCTGGAGTTGGGTACGTGTAGGGGCGAGGTCGGCATTATATTGATACTGCTTGTAAAAAGCAGTAGCCAACTCCTCCCAGTTACGAACCTTGGTTCCATCCAGCTGATAGAACCATTCGAGATGAGTCCCTGAAAGACTCTCCTGGAAGAAGTGGATCCACAAGTTCTTGTCCACTGTATACGGCTGAATCTTCCGCACATAAGATCTGAGGTGTAGCTTAGGGCAGGACGCCCCATCATACTTCGCGAAAGATGGTGCTTTGAACTTGTGTGGAATGACCACACCCGAGGATAGACCCAAGTCTCTGAAATCCAAACCAGGCACTTGTTGAATTTCCATAGCATTCAGACGGTCTTCCAATTGCTTGTACCGGTCTTCAGCTGGAGGATACTGCTCCTCATTAAAATCAGTCTCGTTGTTAGAGACCACCGGACTTGGAGCCCTTCCCCCCTGGGGACTGTCTTTTCCTACAGAAGAACCAGCTTGATCAACCTCGTTTTGCAGTGTGTTACCAAACCTCCGGCCCATGTTGAATAGAACAGTTCTCTTCTTCTTCTGCTTGACCAGCAGAGCCTTCAATTCCTCTTGACCTTGCGCCAAACCCATGATTAGCTCTTGAAATTGGGCGTTCTGAGCCTGGAGGGCCTTGATGGACTGCTCGGTAGATGATTCAGGGTTCATGATGCTGAAATAAACAGCGAAGAACATTAAGCAACCTGAAAAGAAGAGTACCTGTGATGCACATGATGAATGGAATGCGTATGATTTATGTTTTCAAAGACAATCGGGAATCAACTTTGTAAACAAAAAGGAACACACTTCATTAGATTCAACTTTGAGATTTAAATTGTTCAACAGGTTGCCCTTAGGCGTTACATGAAAGTGAAAATACTGAAAAGGGAAATAAAACTGTAAAAGAAATCCACAGCTCATCATTGATCCCAGGGTCTCCTCTTCTCAGTACGGATGTAGTCATTCAGAGCTCGCTCATTCTCCAACTGCTTTGTCAGCTTCTGGATCTTCAATTCCTGCTCGTTGAACTTTTCCCGATACGAATCCCGTTCTTCTCGCAGTTGCAACCAAGACCTCTTTAGTATATCAATATCAGTAGGTATCTGAGGCGGGAGAACAGTTGGAGGAACCCCATCTCTATCAGGATACTCAAGAATGATGGGTCTGATAGCTTCGTACGGCATACCTAACTTCTGAGCACGGATGCAGACCCATTTGTAGTAGGCTTCCATAGGTAGAGAAGTCTTCGGCCCCAACTCTTGAGGGTCAGCTTTGTGAATTCTGTCCCAAGCTTTGATGAACCTACGACGCAGCTCGTCACTATCTACCTGAAACTCAAAACTGATATGAGGCACCAACATCTCATGAGGCCCTGCTCTTCTGGCTCTTCCAAACTGATGGAGAGCTAGACATGGATTATAAGAGATTCCTCCTTGGGTACCAATCAAAGGAACATTAGGATATTCTCCGCAACGATCAATAACAGCTACCTCATCTGAACCTCTGAGAGTCCAAATGATGTCCTTATCAGTGAGAGACATTAACCTATGAGCCCAACCTCTTCCTTCTTTGTTCTTCAGCACGAACTTAGGGAGGTGCGAAATAAACCACCTCACTAACAAAGGAATGCAACACCACAGAGTTCCTCGTCTTCGGGCAGTAAGAGCATAAAGTTGTTGCAGAATATCGCCCAAGAGAGTGGGCACAGGGTTCCGAGACATGAAGATCCTTATGGCAGTGACGTTGATGAAGTTATCAGGATTAGGAAACAAAACCAGACCATAGATTAAGAGAGCCAGGATGTCTTCATACGCCCTAAAATCCAAGTCATTCCAGTAACTGTTAGCTTTACCAACCAGGAACTTGGCCAAGAAACCCTTAACTTTGCTTCTAGTCACCCAGTTGTCCATTACCTCTTGGTGGGTCAGAGGAAGAGCTGCAGCAATCTCCTCAAGCCTAAGAGTCTTTTCCCAACCAGTGTAGGGAGTCTGATCCAAGATAGGGATGCCAAGAAAATCAGAGAACTCTTCCAGGGTAGGGACCAGCTGGAAGTCTTGAAAGGTGAAGCACTGGTACAAAGGGTCGTAAAACTGTGTCAGGACACTCATTAGTTGTTGGTCCCACTTTTCCGTGACTAAACTGAGAAGAGAACCATGCCTCTGGATGAAAGAAGTAGTGTTTGGAATTCTGCTAACCAACTCTTCAAGCAACTCAGGTGGGTGAACAAAATTGAACCAGATAGTGTTCCTTCGCATAGGCATCATGATGTCCTACAAAACAGAGCAAAGGTGAAACCCTCTTGTCTTTGAAATGGTCAGTCCTTATGTAGGATGCATGCAATGTTATGATGGCATGATGTTATGACAAAGCACACCACAAATATTCACAAAGGCAAACATGATAAGGCACACAAGTCACACAAGACAAACCCTTAGAGTTTAGGCCAGCATGAGGTCTAGGTATTACCCTCTTTCAGTTTGTTGGTTAATACATGTCCTATCAGAAGTAACCGGGTTCTAGAGGATCCCAATATCACTGACTACCCTCAATCGGTCATAACTCCAGCATCGCAATATTTTCTTGCAGTCAGAACCATCACGAGAGTTTAGCCTCAATGGGTGTAGCATACTGCTACTGTTCTATAAGCCAAGTTGGGTCATTTAAGGTTCTAAGGTCGGTTGGTGCTTAATGACTCCTCAGAAGACCCATATTCTCCTCGTTGCAACACAAGGGATATCGGTACAGACCAAGGTGCCACACCAACGTAGCCACTGCTTCACCCGTGTCGGTCTACGTCAGACAGGTCCCTCACAGATTATGCTACCTAAAAGGGTATCCCCAGATCCGAGTTAGGATCTATGAAACTCCGATGCAAAGCCCACAAATGTAAAGCAATCAAAGAAAACCAATTGAAAACATAAGTATGATCTAATCCTAAGGTACACCTCACTTTTAGAATGAGTCCCCAGCAGAGTCGCCAGTTCTGTGATCGGTGGATCTGGAACTGACTGTTTAACGCTGGTTTCACGAAATGTCACGGAAGCAAGAGTCGCCACCGTCTTTTATTTTCTCCAACTTGGACAGGACAAAAGCACAACAAAATTCCTTATGAGATTGTCTCTCGGTTCGGGAGGTAGATTTATAGAAAGGGAAGGTGTTAGCACCCTTTCTATCCATGGTTATCCATGGGCTCTTAGGTACTTGCTCTTATGTTTTCAAAATGTCTGTTTGCTTTTCAAGATGTGAGTGGGTTTGAAAAAGTTTCATTGAAAACTTCAATTCGACTCTTGTATCAGTCCTCAAGAGTGTTGTGAAGCGTTTGTTTTGAAATCTTTTAGGAAAGTGTCAGTGTGAAAAGTTGTTTTTGTTTTTAGAAAGAGAGCAAGTACCTATGAGCCATCTACCTACCCTAAGGAATTAAGCTGTGTAAATGTCCTTAAGGTAGTGCCATCCCACCATTGAGAGGTAGGTAGTGTAACACCCCGTTTTTTATTAAATGTTAATTCGGTTATTTGAAATAAAAATATTCATAATGATAAAATACTATTTTGAGTAATATTAATTTGGTGTATAGTAATATTTGGCTTTGTTTGATTAATTGGCATGATTAGGTTTATATAAAATAAATATTATTTAATGTAATATTGTTTAATAGGGTTATATATTATAATTTGAATTAAATAATTGTTGGGGCCAAATTGTAATTTTAGAAAGATAGAGGGAGGAAAGTTAGTAGTAGAAGGGAGTTTTATAAAAGAGAGAAGGAGAGTTAGTAAGAGTAGTAGAAGAAGAAAAGAAAAGAGGAGAAAGAAGAAAGAAAAGAGGAGAAAGAAGAAAGAAAAGAAGAGAAGAGAAGAAAGGGAGCTAGGGTGGAGTTGCAACATCTCCATCATCTTGTTTCAAGAAAACCCACACCAAGGTAAGGGGTTTGATTCTCCATCTCATATTGTTAGGTTTTGTATGATACATTTTGGATTTAGGGGTAAAATTGATAGTTGATTTTTTAGGGTTCTGTTGGTTGATTGTTAGAATGGTTTAGAAAAGTTGGATTAGGAGTATGGTTTGTGGGTGTATTAGGTGCTAACTTGTAGGAATTAAGAGTATTGAAATGGGAAAGAAAACCATGGTAGTTGAATGAGAAAAACTCAAAAGAGTGGAGTTTTCACGCAGGCTTCACAACACGGGCCGTGTTGCAGCACACGGGTGCCCGTGTTGCTGTTCTGACTTGGCATTTTCTTGGCTCGTTCTGGTGGCCTCTCAACACGGACCGTGTTGCAGCACACGGGTGCCCGTGTTGATGCATCTGTAGCCTCCAAAATTCTAATTTTCGCACCTCCTTTAGAACCCGTTTGTGTTCCGATTTCGGTAGATTCGTCGACGGAGCAAGTTGCTCCGAATCCAAAGAAAATTGACGTGCTAGCGTAATCCGACGTGTAGCTTGACGTAGTGAAGTTCGTCTTGCGAAATTTCGACTTTTAAGAATCGACCCGATTTTAGTGCGAATGAAATAAGTTGAGTTTAATCCCGAATCTAACCGTTCGAGTTACATTCCGGTGATTCGATCGCGATGAGAACATTGAGAATAATGCCGATTCATTGATAATGACTTTATGTTGAAATATACTTTCCGATTTGGAATTGTTGATAGTTGATGGTTTATGTTTTGGTTGAGTAAGTAATCTCGTTTGTATACATTTTACTTGACGTTGAGATTGATAAAATTATATGTATGCATGCATGTACAATAGTTGATGTTCCATTGGTTGGATTTGATGGCATGTGTATGTTAAGATTGTTGTGAGTCTTAATTGCATGCATTGGTTATATTGTACATTGCATGGCATGGTGGTCTTGAAACAGAGACGGTGGAACTTTGGGTCCACAATATCTAGACGGTGACCCTATTGTGGGAAAAGACGTAGTGACCTTGATCCGGAAGGGAAACATAGGTGGTGGAACATTGGGTCCACAATATCTAGAAGGTGACCCTATTGTGGGAAAAGACGTAGTGACCTTGATCCAGAAGGGAAACATAGGTGGTGGAACATTGGGTCCACAATATCTAGACGGTGACCCTATTGTGGGAAAAGACGTAGTGACCTTGATTCGGAATGGAAACATAGGTGGTGGAACCTTGGGTCCACGAGTCGGTACCGCATTTGCATACGTTGAGCCGTGTTGTGAGTCACATGTGTAATTGTGCATGATATGTATGTGTGTTGATGTGTTTGATTATGTGCCAATATTGTTGTTGTTTGAATTATGGTTATGTGCCAAGGATGTGAGTATTCGGATAATCGATTTACATGGTTAATGTGTTGGAAATGGATTCCTTGAGTAAGGATGCTACAGGTGATAAAATGAACATGATCATTATGTATTGCTTTATTTATTGCCATTTCATTTACTTAAAATTACATGTTATATGATTATTGGAATTCTTACCCTTTTGTTGGCCAATGCTTGTGATGGCATTGTGCAGGTACCGAGGACGGTAGCGCGAGGCGCTAGCTAACGGATGCATTGGATTGCAATCTGTTTTATTTTGATTAGAGTCGAGTCGATGCTCTGGTAGTAACACATGGGGGGGAAATTTATTAGTGTCGAACTCGATTATTTTGTATTTGGATTATGATGTATATAATCCTTATTCGTGTATATGATGTTTTGTATATGTGAGACTTGATAACATATGCTTATGTGAATTATGATGGCTTGATGCCTTGAATTATGTTTTGATTCCTCCATAAATGGAGATGATGTGAAATTATGAAACTCCGTTGCATTTGCACGAGAGAATGAAGTAAATATTTATAGTATGTTTGTTTTGTGTTGGAATGCTTATACTTTCAAACATACCCTGTCTGTTTTTCCTTAAAAACTTTGGAATGTGATGTGTGTTGTGGCATCCCTTCCGTGCAATTTTATTTCTCTGATTTTAATCTTTACCTTTAATTTGGGTATTTAGAAGGGGTGTTACAGGTAGCACCACCGTTGGAGGTGTTCGGGTCAATTCATTTGTAGGGACAGTGTGGTCACCAGAGCAACAGTAGGACACCTTAGAAGCTACCCCTATGCCATAGATCATGGACATAAGGACTTACTAAAACGTCCTATACTCGACGACCACGTTTCGAGGGGCAAGGCAACAGTGAGGCATACCCTAAGAGTGGTGTGTGAATTTGAGTATTGTTTTCAGTTATGTTTCATCTTGTCATGCATCATGGTGATCTACGCTTGTTTTTTAATTTAGTCATTCATTCTTTCATGCGATTAGCAGTTTAAAGGTGCGGAAATTAAAATGCGGAAAATAAAGGTCCTACGCTATTACAAGGCGCGGGTCTATACATCGCCAAATTAACAAAGACCCGTTTTTTAATAAAATGCAGAAAATAAATAAATTCCTAATTACTATTACAAGGCTTGAGCAATTACATAATATTAAAAAAGGAAATAAGATTAAATGAGTGAAAAGAATAGAAAACGGAACGTTCGAGGGCGTTGGACCCTTTAAAGAAATTAAATGAAATTAAAAATTAACTAATTATTTAATTAAAAAGAAAAGGAATATTTTTTATGTTTTTGGTATTTAATGAAAATAAAGAAAATTAATTAAAATTAGAAGTTAAATAAAACCCTAGTTTTAAGTTGTTTTTAATTATTAAAGAAAAAATATTCAAGTTTTAACCTAATTTACACTAGTTAATTAATTACATGTTTATTTACAAAATAAATTAATAATTAATAATAATGATAATAAGAAAAAAAAATTATTTATTAAAAGAAAAGATAAAAATGCTAAAAACCCTAATTTCTATGTATTTTAGTTATTTAAGAAAAGATTAAAATTAAAAACCTAATTTTACTAAATTAATGATTTAAAGATTTATTTACAAAAATATTAATGAATTTAAATAAGCATATTTTATTTTTTGATTTATGATTTTTTGTGTTATGAAAATTATTTTGTGCAATTTAAAGGAAACAGTTAATAAAAAAACAATTAAAAGAATAAAAGGAAAAATAAATAAAAACTGAAAATTGGACAAACCATGGGGGGTATTCAGACCCCTTTGGAGGTTAATTATGAGTAATTTGGCCCATTGAATCAGGCCCATTTTGACTTTTTGTGGTTACGTGTGCATCAGCTGACCAGCGTACATGGTGGACCTCCATTCATAGCCTTCAGATTGAAGCTTCTGGGCGCGTGGCAAGCTAGGAGATGGGGTTGTACAATGGACCTTTGAGAGCACACTGCATAGAAGCACGTTAAAGAAAAAATTATGGAATAAGTGGGGGACCTGGGAATCGAACCCAGGTCCCAATACCTGCAAGCCAGTGCATCAACCATTTGAACCAACGCGTTTCTTTGATATTATAATAGGATAGAAATAATACATATGAAAAGAACGTGTTATGCTGAACCAAAACAAAAACGCGCTAATATTCAAACCCTCCAATCATGCTCAGACACGCCATCTTCGTCTTCCTCTTTTTTCTGTAAATATAAGTAAATAGCGGGGGTTTTAAACCCCCACTAAACTCAACCTGAAAAATAGAGAATAGAATATAGGCAAGCATAAAAAGGGCACGATGGGTGAGTTAGCTTCGTCTGGATGTCCTGATTTCATTGGCATAGGTTTCAAGGCCTGATTTTACCATATGTGTAAAGCCCCAAATCTGGAGCTCTGAAACCCTAAGAAACGTTCATGGTGAATTCCCATACAGGCATGGTTAGTTCAATTCAAGGATACCATTGGCTTCAGAATGTTCATATTAGTGTAAATCAACCATTAAAAGACATTAATAATGCATGAAAGTTCCAACACGAATATGAAAATTTTTATGAACAGGGTGATGTCGTTCAACCACTTCTGGAGGTCTGGAGACTTGGCTTTGATTGCAAACGCTTCCTAGGTCGTCGAGCAATGTATTGGAATAGCTTTTAGGCTTTCAAATGTGCAGTAGCTAGGTTTTCAGTTTCCAATTTTGTGAAAAAAGTGCAATATGGTTCTTCCTCTTCTGCGCAGCTTCTTCTGTTTTTTCTCTTATGTTTCAATTGTGCATATGTATATGAATGAATTAGGTTTAAAAAAACCAGCCTATAATCCATGCATTGATGATTTGGAGATTAGATTTTCAATGAGATCAATTTCAATCTTTTTCAATCCTTTCTTATGCCAATCATTGCCAATCATGTAGAAACTTTCCCTTTTGAATGATGCACGAAATATTGAGCACATAATGAGTGAAATCTCTGCACAAAAAGATTTGAAAGGTATTATTTGCTATTTTTTCATATTTAATTTTAATTAAGTGAATTAATAATAATAAAAATTCAAATAATTAATAAAAAATGAGAAAATAACTCCCTTGGAGGTCAATGGGTCGTGCATGGCCTTTGGGTAATGGTTCATGGAAGAAATTGAGGCCCATTAGCAATTTTGAGGCATTTGAAGCAAAGTTGACTTTTCAAAATTCCCAAAACTTTCCCAACTTCCACAAGGTATATCTTGCTCAATTTTTAAGCTTTGATCATGTTCTGGGACATTTGGGAAAGGTCTTGAAGTCCTCTAACCAATGTCTTTGGTCCCATGTCATTTTGATTTACCAATCTCAAGTTATGGTCTTTGACTTAAAGTGCCTTTTTGTTGACTTTCGAAAATGACCTATAATGTTGAAATTGATAACTTTTTGTGAGAGCATTTCTTGGACTTGAAGTGTGAAGATGAGTTATGGTAAATGTCATTCTCTTGAAAATTAGCTTTGGATGGAATTTTTCTGATAAACTATGTGGAAGTTATGCCCTAGTCAATTTGCAGTTGACTTTTTCAGCTGTCCAAAAATAGAAACTTTTGCATCTTGAGACTTTTTGAGCCATGCTTTGAGAATCATGATCAAGAATTGATAAAATGATGTTTGTGGCTTCAAAATAAGATTTTGACCAAAAATTTGGACTTTTGACTGTCAAATGACCATTTTGCCCCTGCAGTTGACTGTGAAGCATTTAGGGTTTTTGACTGTGCAATTTGATGTTGTGAGTCTTGAAATTTGGCATATGGATGCTTGACAATGTATATGGGCATGTGGGACTTGATTGGACCCTTGGAAATTTCAATTTCTTTGCCAGAACCAAAACCCTAATTTTTGACTGTTAGGAGGCAATTGGACTGTGCAACCTTTGGGAGATTTTGAAGCATGATCTTAGCAAACCTTGAAGAATATGGGAGGGCAAATTTTGGGGTACAACAAACCTCAATAGGAAAGACAACCTCCATGTTGTATACAAGAGAATAGGGTGTTGCACCGGTTGATGTGCAAGTTGTGGTACGATACCCGTGGAGAGATAATGGTAGCATCGCATGCTAGTCTATGTATGTGACTGCCATTTTCTGTATGATCTTTTTAATGTTCTTCTTTGCGGCTTCGACAACACCATTTATCTTTGGCCGGTAAGAGGAAGAATTGTGATGCTGGATCTTGAATTGCTTGTACAAGGCGGTGATCATAGTATTGTTCAAGTTTGTACCATTGTCTGTAATGATCCTCTCTGGGATACCGTAATGACAAATGAGATTTTTCTTAATGAACTGGGCTACAACATTCTTGGTGACGGGAGTGAAAGAAGCTGCCTCTTGTAAAATAGTCAATGGCCACTAAGATGAAGCGGTGTCCATTAGAGGTTGTTGGCTTGATTTCCCCAATCATATCAATTCCCCACATAGCAAAGGGCCAAGGAGCCGTTAAGACATTCAGAGGAACCGGAGGTACGTGCACCTTGTCAGCATAGATCTGACACTTGTGACAGGTTCGAGAGTGTTGATAGTAATTTGCTTCCATGGTAGACCAGTAATAGCCTGCCCGTAGGATCTTGTTTTCCATCGTATACCCACTGGAATGGGTGCCAAAAGTGCCTTCATGTAACTCAGCCATGATCTTTTCCGCTTCAACCTTGTCTACGTACCGAAGTAACTCAGAGTCATGGTTGCATTTGTAAAGGATGCTATTACTAAGGAAGAATTTAGCAGAGAATCTTCGTAGGATCTTCTTATCATTGAATGAAGATCCTTCTGGATATTCTTGAGCCTCGAGATACCTCTTGACTTCTTGAAACCAAGGCTGGTCCACTACTTCTTTAGTATTAATCTCATGACAGTGTGCTGGTTCATCCCTTCATTCAATGGTAATCTGGGGAGCTTCGTTATCCCATTTAAGCTTGAACATAGATGACATTGTAGCTAGTGCGTCTGCTAGCTGATTTTCTTCTCGCGGAAAGTGCTTGAAGGTAATCTTCTCAAAATGTGGGAGCAATGTCAAAACATGTTCTTTTTAAGGGATAAGGTTAGTGTGTTTGGTGTCCCATTCCCCTTTGATCTGGCTAATGACCGAAGCTGAATCTCTGAATACATTCAAAGATTTGATCCCCAGATCTATGGCAGCCTTGAGACCAAACATGCACGCTTCGTATTTCGCCATGTTATTTGTACAATTGAAGTAGAGTCTTGCCTTAAAAGGAGTATGACATCCTTTAGGATATATGAGTACAACACCAATACCTTTTCCGAGTGCATTAGATGCCCCATCAAAAACCAGGGTCCATCGGGATCCTTGTTCAGGTCCGTCACATGGCCTGACTTCTTCACAGTTGTTTACCATCATGATGTCCTCATCTGGGAATTAGGACTTCATGGACTGGTAGTCTTCCACATCTTGGTGAGCCAGGTGATCAGCTAGAACACTGCCCTTTATAGCTTTCTAGGTAGTATATTGTATGTCATATTCTGTTAGGATCATCTGCCATCTCGCTATTCTCCCAGAGAGAGCAGGTTTCTCAAAGATGTATTTTATTGGATCCATTTTAGATATCAATAAGGTAGTATGGGTCAGCATATACTATCTTAGCCGACGAGCAGCCCATGCCAGAGCGCAGCAAGTTTTCTCGAGTAGTGAATATCTCATTTCACAGTCGTTAAACTTTTTGCTCAGGTAATAAATAGCATGCTCTTTTCGGCCAGACTCGTCATGCTGCCCTAGCACACACCCCATTGAATTTTCCAAAATGGTTAGATACATGATCAATGGTCTTCCCTCGACTGGTGGTATTAAAACAGGAGGCTCTTGTTAGAACATAGTTTGATTCTACAACCCTCAGTTAGAGTTTTGATGATAACAAAATACAAGATTAAATGAATTATGAGATTTATATAAGACATATATGCTACTTAAAATTATGTTGTGTATTTGCAGAAAATCTGATGGAATCAACATCAGAATATCAGTATCAACATCAGCATCAGAAGATATGTCAGCATCAGAAGATCAATTCATGTGCTACACTGAAGCCTGATAAACAGAATCTGCGCTTAACATACTCTGACTCTGATCAAGATCATAACCATGTCATCAACACTCAGAAAACTCCAGAATAAGCTAAAGCCCAGAACACTCTGATTTTCATTTAGCAGAACATTCTGAAGTGTCAACGTTACTATGCATTCAAGGCAGATTAATTACCAACGGCTTTATCAAAGACAAAGATCTTCTCAAAAAGGAAAGAACGTTATGAGCATTGAAATGGAATTATGGACAGCAACGTATCTATTCCAAGGTTATATAAACAAGTCAGTGAGAAAGGAATTGGCTAATACTCTTTCACGCACGCACGCATAAGAAATCTCTCTCACTCAAATTGCTAAAGCTTTCTACCACGCCAACTCAATAGCATTAGCAGTCTAGTTCTTAATAAGCTTCATATTGTGTATTATCACAGTTGTGATATATAGTTTTTCTAGAAAACATCAAACACACATTTGTTCATTTATCTGTAAAAGAGTGTTTCCTTGAGATAAACCGGTATGTGGTTAGACTCAAGAAGGCTTTGACAGTTGTTAAAGCAGCTTGTGTATTCAGCTGAATATAGTGGATTAAGACCTCGTTGGAGAGAGGAGAAATCACCTTGACGGGTGGACTGGAGTAGTTTGAGATTAAACGAACCAGGATAAAAATAACGTGTTGTCTGCATTTGATTTCAAGTTTTACAATTCAACCCCCCTTCTTGTGTTTTTCACTTCTTCAATTGGCATCAGAGCGTCTGGTTCTGAGCTTATAACACTTAACCGTGTCAATACAAGATCCAGCGTTAGAAAAACACTATGGCAGGACCACATCAAAACATCAGCAATGACAACAATGAAGAAAGAGACAGATTCAGTGGCAAACCTCCAGTCTTTGATGGAGAGAACTTTGATTACTGGAAAGACAGAATTGAAAGCTTCTTTCTGGCCCATGATGCTGATCTGTGGGATATGGTGACTGATGGATACAAGCACCCAGTGAATGCAAGTGGTCAGAAGATTGACAGGAAGGCAATGTCTGATCAACAAAAGCGTGATTTTAGAAATCATCACAAAGCAAGAACAATTCTTCTCAGCTCCATCTCTTACTCTGAATATGAAAAGATATCAAACAGAGACACTGCAAAGAATATGTTTGACTCTCTGAGAATGACGCATGAAGGCAACGTTCAAGTTAAAGAATCTAAAGTCCTTGCACTCATTCAGAAGTATGAGGCATTCAAGATGGAAGAAAGTGAATCCATTGAAACAATGTTCTCAATATTTCAAATTCTGGTTGCTGGTCTCAAAGTTCTGGACAAAGGGTATTCTACTGCTGATCATGTTAAGAAGATCATCAGAAGCTTTCCAAAACAGTGGAGGCCAATAGTCACAGCGCTGAAGCTAGCTAAGGATCTCAACAAAATCTCTCTGGAGGAACTTGTCAGCTCCCTCAGAAGTCACGAGATAGAGCTAGAAGCTGATGAACCTCAAAAGCAAGGTAAGCCATTAGCTTTAAAATCTAACAGAAAATCTGACTCCAAAGTTTTGCAGGCTGTAGAAGAAACCTCTGATGGGTCCTCATCGGAAGAAGATGAACTGTCTCTCCTCTCCAGAAGGGTGAACCAACTGTGGAAGCAAAGGCAAAGAAATTTCAGGAATCCAAGAAGATCATAGAATCAGAATGAGTCCTCCTCCAGATACAGAAGGTCAGAACCCTCCTCTGGATATAGAAGATCTGAAGGCTCTTCGGGAAGAAGAAAGCCAAACAACAAAGACATAATCTGCTATGAATGCAACGAGCAAGGACACTACAAGGGTGATTGCCCAAAGCTTCAGAGGGAAAAGCCCAAAAAGAAGTTTGGCAAGGAAAAGAAGAACAGTCTCATGGCTACATGGGATGACTCTGACACATCTGAAGCTGACTCAGAATCAGACGATGAGAGAGCAAACATAGCTCTCATGGAAAACATATCAGAAGACAGTGAAGCTTCTGAATCATACTCAGAATCAGACACAGAAGAGGTATTTCCTGACTTTGCTATTAACTTTACTAAGGCTGAACTAGCTGAAAGCCTTAATGAGATTCTGGAAAGATATCAGTAGATCAGAGTCAAATTCAGAAACCTGAAAAGGAATCTTGCTTCTGACTCTGATAAAACTGAGAGTCTCAAATTGGAGAATTCTGAGTTGAAAAATAAAATTAGAAAATTAGAAAATCTTTTACAAAACTCTTAGAAGGAAATAATCCCTGAAACTCCCAGCAGTGCTGATGAGATCATCAAGGAGTATGATCACAACTTTCAGAAGTTTCTAGCTAAAAGCATAGATAGAAGCAAAATGGCTTCAATGATCTATGGAGTTAGCAGAAATGGCAGAAAAGGAATAGGATACCAAGGTAAGGTACCTACACCAAAGAATGCCATGGATTTAGTTATTAAACGAACTCCACTTAATTCAAACTTTGTATATGGGCACACATACGACATTAAATATACCAGTAGTAATTATTCTGTCAAACCAAAATTCAACCAGAGTTTTGGTAAAACTAACAAATCAGGACTTAAGAAAATATGGGTACCTAAGGATAAAATAATACATGTTGCAGATATCTTTAGCAGCAAAGCAGAAACACCAGTCATGGTACCTGGACTCTGGCTGCTCACGACACATGACGGGAAGAAGGCATATGTTCCAAAGCCTGAAACATAAGCCTGGAGGCCACATAGACTTTGGAGGCAATCAGAGGGGAAAGATCATTGGCTCTGGAACAGTAGGTAATGGAAATCTTCCCTCTATAAGTAATGTTTTATTAGTAGATGGATTAATGCATAACCTGTTATCCATAAGTCAATTAAGTGATAAAGGTTATGATATAATATTTAATCAAAATTCATGCAAAGCTGTTAGTCAGAAAGATGGGACTATCCTATTTAATGGAAAGAGGAGAAACAACATTTATAAAATAAAACTTTCTGAACTGAAAAGTCAGAATGTAAAGTGTCTTCTGTCTGTTAACAACGAGCAATGGATCTGGCACAGAAGATTGGGGCATGTTAGTATGAGAAGAATATCTCAGATTAACAAACTCAATCTGGTCAGAGGACTTCCTAACCTGAAGTTCAATTCAGATGCTCTGTGTGAAGCATGTCAGAAAGGCAAGTTTGCAAAACCAGCTTTCAAATCTAAAAACGTTGTTTCCACCTCTAAGCCATTAGAACTTCTGCACATTGACTTATTTGGACCAGTTAAAACTGCTTCAGTCAGTGGCAAGAAGTATGGGTTAGTAATCGTAGATGACTATAGCAGATGGACATGGGTAAAGTTCTTAAGATACAAGGACGAGTCACACTCTGTGTTTGTTACCTTCTGTAACCAAGTTTAGAATGAAAAGGATCTTAGAATCGTCAAAGTTAGAAGTGATCATGGTGGAGAGTTTGAAAACAAAGATTTTGAATCATTTTTTAATGACAAAGGCATTCTGCATGATTTCTCTTGTCCTAGAACTCCCCAGCAAAATGGAGTTGTAGAACAAAAGAACAGAACATTGCAAGAAATGGCCAGAACCATGATCAACGAGACTAACGTTGCTAAGATCTTCTGGGCAGAGGCAATAAACACAGCGTGCTACATTCAGAATAGAATCTCTATAAGACCTATTCTGGAAAAGACTCCATATGAATTGTGGAAGAACAGAAAGCCCAACATTTCATATTTTCATCCATTTGGATGTACTTGTTTTATTTTGAATACTAAGAATTATTTGAACAAGTTTGACTCTAAAGCACAGAAGTGTATTATGTTAGGATACTCTGAACGCTCAAGAGGGTACATAGTATACAATACATAAACATAGATTGTGGAAGAATCAATCAGTGTTCGTTTTGATGATAAGCTTGACTCTCAAAAGTCAAAGCAGCATGAATTATTTGCAGGTATGGAAGTTGAATTCACAGGTACTGAAGACGAGTCATCAAAAGCTCTTAAAAGAGACACTCCCTCAACATCAGAAAGAGGCATTGCAAGCAATCCAGCATCTTCTGTTGATCTACCTCAGAAAAGAACATCCAAAAGCAGTATGGATCACCCAGAAGAAACAATCTTAGGAAGAAAGGAAGATCCAATCAGAACAAGAGCCAACTTCAGAAACTCTGAAGAATCCCTCATGGGACTTGTTTCTCTAATTGAACCATCAACAATTGATGAAGCACTTCTGGACAATGACTGGATTCTATCAATGCAAGAGGAGCTGAATCAATTCACAAGGAATGACGTATGGGATCTAGTTCCTAAACCAAAAGGATTCAACGTCATTGGAACTAAATGGGTGTTCAGAAACAAACTGAATGAACAAGGTGAAGTCATCAGAAACAAGGCACGATTGGTAGCACAAGGTTATAGTCATCAAGAGGGGATAGACTATACAGAAACCTTTGCTCCAGTCGCCAGGTTAGAATCTATCAGACTTTTAATTTCTTTTGCTGTTAATAAAGGCATCACTCTGTATCAGATGGATTTCAAGAGTGCATTCTTAAATGGCTATATAGAAGAAGAGGTATATGTGCACCAACCCCCTGGTTTTGAAAGTTCAAAAAATCCAGAATATGTTTTCAAACTAAAGAAGTCACTGTATGGTCTGAAACAAGCTCCCAGAGCTTGGTATGAAAGACTAAGTAACTTCCTGTTAGAAAAGGAATTCACCAGAGGGAAGGTGGACACAACATTATTCTGTAAGACAGTTAAGAATGACATTTTAGTATGTCAGATTTATGTTGATGATATAATATTTGGATCTACTAAATCTTCTCTGGGAAGAGAGTTTGCTAAGTGTATGCAGGAAGAATTTGAGATGAGCCTAATGGGGGAACTGAAATTCTTTCTGGGCATTCAGATAAATCAAATCCCAGAAGGAACTTACATTCATCAGAGAAAATATGTCAGAGAACTTCTGAAGAAATTTGATCTCTCAGAATGTAAGCCATCAAAGATTCCAATGCATCCCACGTGCATTCTGGAAAGAGAAGAGTTAAGCAAAAAGGTAGAACAAAAGGTCTACAGAGGTATGATTGGTTCTCTTCTTTATCTGACAGCCTCAAGGCCTGATATTTTATTCAGTGTATGCATTTGTGCAAGATTCCAATCAGATCCTAGAGAATCTCACTTAACAGTTGTTAAGCGAATTTTCAAGTATCTGAAAGGTACTACTAATTTGGGTCTGTTTTATAGAAAATCTAGTGATTACAGCTTAGTAGGATATTGTGATGCTGACTTTGCTGGAGACAGAGTAGAGCGTAAAAGCACTTCTGGAAGCTGCCAGTTTCTAGGAGAAAATCTGATCTCTTGGTCAAGCAAAAGACAATCCACAATTGCTCTATCAACAGCAGAAGCTGAATACATAGCAGCAGCTGGATGCAGCACACAAATGCTCTGGATGAAAAGTCAACTTGAGGACTTCCAGATATATGAGAGTAACATTCCTATCCTTTGTGATAACACCTCTGTTATTTGCTTAAGTAAAAATTCAATTTTACATTCTAGGGCTAAGCATATAGAAATAAAACATCATTTTATTAGGGACTATATTCAGAAAGGGATTTTAAATTTAAAATTTATTGACACCGACCACCAATGGGTTGATATTTTCACAAAACCTCTTTCTGAAGATAGGTTCAAATTCATTCTGAAACATCTCAGCATGAAGCTCTGTCCAGAATAAAACTGTTTTAATTCTATATATTAACCTTCAGAATTGTGTTTATTTCTCCGTGAACTTCTGATCAATCCTCCTTCAGAATTTTAGAAATGCAGATTGTATCAGAATCTATTCATGAAGATCTGAGCACTTCAGTTCAAGGATAGATGTGTTGTTCACTCAAGCAAACAAGTGTCATCCAGGCATCAGCGGTTTCCTGAGGCTGAACACGCGTTCACGCTTCTGAAAAGGCAAAGCGCTGATTGGATGCATTGAGACACATGTCATGGGTAACCGTTTAAGTATCTTTCTGAATCCCCTAAAATCAGCTAACATTAAATGCTAATAATCAAGATTTATTTCTCTCTCTTAAACGTTTATGTTTTCAAAAACTTTTTAGAAATCTATTTAAACACTCTTCACACCATTCACACACTTTTACCGTCATCTTCATTTGCTTTCAACATCTCTGTTTTCTGTGTTCTTATTCACTCAAGAAAACCTTTCAATCCTTTTTCAAAAATCCTCGTGTGAACATGGCTTCTTCCAGCAATCCTTCATCAGGTTCCCAGAAAGATGCATCATCTGAGCAATATGAAGTTCCTCTCAGAACGCTTCTCACTCCTATCAAGAACCTTGAAGTTCTGTCAGAAATTATAGTGGATTTCAACAGTCTCAAGGAGAATGGCTTTGATTTATCAGAAGAGATTCAAGCTCAAGGTTGGGAGAAATACTTTGATAGGTTGGTGGGTCCAACTTTTCCTATTTTGGTTAAGGAATTTTGGATTCACGCTTCTTCTTCAAATCACCAAGTTACATCCTACATCATGGGGAAGAAGATTGTGATTACTGAAGACCTGGTTGCTCGTCTGATAGGCTACAATGGAGGTGGTATTCGCTGTATTGATATGGCAGAAAGATGTCAAGATGCTTCCCTAATTGCAAGGGAAATTTTCACGCTGGGGCTTCCCTCCAGCAAAATAAGGGACTTGAAGGACAAGCACAGAATTTGGGCAAAGATTATTCTGGGTTGTTTCAACCACATGAAGCCTACCAGCTCTCCTGATTACATAAACATAGATTAGCAGTTTCTGATCTATTTTATTTCTCAGAAGGTCAAGATTAATCTAGCTCATCTTTTGTTCAATCATCTCAGAACTAGTGTCAAGGAGACAAGGGAAGAAGAACGTACTAAAAAGGATTGGATACCCTTGGGAAGACTGATATCAGATATTCTGACTGAGAATAGGCTGATTGAACATTTGACAGAGGCACAAGAGATCAGCACCCTGGAACCTTCTGTTGGCAAGCAGCTGAATGCCAAAAATCTGAAGAAAATGAAGCTGATAGAGAACATTAAGAAGGAGCCCAGCATCACTCCTTTTGCTGAAATCTCCAGCAGAAGAGTCCCTCTGGACGACTTCCCTATGTTCTCAGAGATTGACTCCAAGCCTCAAATCATTCTGAGATATTTGGATGCGTGCAAAGCTGATGGTACAACACCTAATCTAAATATTCAAGATCTTCAGCAGAAGGCACCAGAGGTTGTTCTGAAGAAGACGAAGAAGAGGAAAGCTTCTCCAGAAGGACCATCCCAGCAGACTCCAAAGAAAAGAGGTAATCCTGTTTCTGTTACTGTTTTAAATTCAACTGTTGTTTCCACATCTGTTCCTACTCCCATTCCAACTCCAGCTGATATCCCAACACCACAAACCTATGATGATTTTGACATTGACTTTGACCCTTCCGAGTCATTAACCCTCAGAAGATCCCGCTCCAAACCACAAAATCCAAACACTGCAACCATACCAGAACCAGAACTTGCACAAGTTCTGTCTGATATTCACCAACATACTTCCGCTCCCGAAACAGAAAATCCAAACCCAAACTCAGAAATTCCCATCTCACCGCAACCTGACATCCCACTCTCACCAATACCAGAAACTCCAATTCCAGAAACTCCACTCTCTCCAATACCAGAACCAGAAATCCCACAACCATCCTCTCCTCAACCAGATATTAATCCACCCTCTCCTCAACATGCACAAACGCCACAACCTAAGACTCAATCCTCTGAGGCTCAAACATCTGACTCCCCTGAACCACAACCTTTGGCCATTCAATTGCCATGTGGTACCACTGTTAACATGTCTCAACTACCATCTTCACCAGAAACAACTCCACCTAATACCCTATCAAGTCCAATCTTCATTTCTGACTCTCCCACTCCCTCACCTAAGAAAAATTCAGAGAACCACAACAAGACAGTCATTGATCTAACAGTCTTTGAACGCCTTGCTGCAATAAACCAGAAAAACTGCTATCCCTAAACTGAAACAACCAGATGTTGGTTCCAGCATGTTGAACTTTGAAACAGATATGCAGAAGTGGATCACTTCTTTAAAACAAGCAAGTCTGGAAGTGGTTGATCATGTTGTCTCAGAATTCCTCTGGATACAATTCAGAAGATGGGTTTGCGCTGAAACCTTCAAGCTGCAAGACCAGAGCTATGAACAGGCTCAATAGAACTTCAGCAATCTGCTGAAGGAAATGGAAGGTCCAGTTCTGAGCAAGCTGCTGAAGGAAGAAGCTCTCCATATGGACATTGAGCCTTGCTCTGAAAAGCGTCCAGCATCTACAGTTCAACCTGCAGAAGAACAGGTAATTCAAGCTGAAGACTTGGGTCAAGCAGAAGAAACTACAGAAATCTCTGAGAAGCAGTCTGTATCTGAAGATCCTCAAGCTTCCTCTCTTGACAGGAAGGCTCTGGAGGATTTGAAGAGATCAGATATGCTGATGAATGAAAGGATGGATAAGCAGGATATCAAGATTAATTCTATAGAAAACATGGTATCTAAGCAACAGGAAACCAACGAGCAAATCAAGAGCATGTTGGAAGCTCTGTTCACACGATTTCCTCCTTCTTCTTAGAATTTTCCTGTGTTTTCCTTGTTTTCTTTACATGTTTGTCTGTAATATTTCTACATGTTCTAAACTCTCGTTGCTTCTGTTTTGAATACAAACATTTTTTTTGCTCTAATCATTTTAACTCTGATTATTTATGCTTTTTGATAACTGACAAAAGGGGGAGAAAGAATGATATTTTTCAATAACGGATTACTGAGACAAAAGTCTCAAACATTCTAACATCCTTATATATTTGAATTTCTTTGTTCTGAAAAGCTTACAGGTACAAGAATATGATGAATTCTGATGAAGTAAAACTCTGATGCTCAAAGAAAGTTCAAGTAAAGTTCTGATGCTCAATGTCTCAAGGAATCAAAGGGAAGTAATCAACTCAGGGGGAGTTTTTCTCTTCATTACTCTGATACTTTTTATTCTGTATCTTCTTATCTATGATATCTTATATTCGCTAATTGATTATCTCTGATACTGATTCCTCTCTATCCTTAAACTCTGATAACTTTCATCATTTTATTTTAATTGAAAAAATCTGGTTTTTGTCATCATCAAAAAGGGGGAGATTGTTAGAACATAGTTTGATTCTACAACCCTCAGTTAGAGTTTTGATGATAACAAAATACAATATTAAATGAATTATGAGATTTATATAAGACATATATGCTACTTAAAATTATGTTGTGTATTTGCAGAAACTCTGATGGAATCAGCATCAGAATATCAGTATCAACATCAGCATCAGAAGATATGTCAGCATCAGAAGATCAATTCATGTGCTACGCTGAAGCCTGATGAATAGAATTTGCGCTTAACATACTCTGACTCTGATCAAGATCATAACCATGTCATCAGCACTCAGAAAACTCCAGAATAAGCTAAAGCCAAGAACACTCTGATTTTCATTTAGCAGAACATTCTGAAGTGTCAACGTTACTATGCATTCAAGGTAGATTAATTACCAACGGCTTTATCAAAGACAAAGATCTTCTCAAAAAGGAAAGAAAGTTATGAGCCTTGAAATGGAATTATGGACAGCAATGTATCTATTCCAAGGTTATATAAACAAGTCAGTGAGAAAGGAATTGGCTAATACTCTTTCACGCACGCACGCATAAGAAATCTCTTTCACTCGAATTGCTAAAGCTTTCTACCACGCCAACTCAATAGCATTAGCAGTCTAGTTCTTAATAAGCTTCATATTGTGTATTATCACAGTTGTGATATATAGTTTTTCTAGAAAACATCAAACACACATTTGTTAATTTATCTGTAAAAGAGAATTTCCTTGAGATAAACCGGTATGTGGTTAGACTCAAGAAGGCTTTGAGAGTTGTTAAAGCAGCTTGTGTATTCAATTGAATATAGTGGATTAAGACCTCATTGGAGAGAGGCGAAATCACCTTGACGGGTGGACTGGAGTAGTTTGAGATCAAACGAACCAGGATAAAAATAACGTGTTGTCTGCATTTGATTTCAAGTTTTACAATTCAACCCCCCTTCTTGTGTTTTTCACTTCTTCAGCTCTTGTAGGTACTCTTTGATCTTGTCAAAAGCAGTTTGGCATTCATCATTCCATTTGACTACTTGATCTTTCTTCAGTAGCTTGAAGATTGGTTCACAAGTAGCTGTCGGGTGAGAAATGAATCTGGAAATGTAGTTCAAACATCCCAATAATCCTCTGACTTCCTTCTTAGTATGAGGAGCAGGCATCTCTTGTATCGCTTTCACCTTGGCAGGATCTACTTCAATATCCTTATTGCTGACGACAAAGCCTAGGATCTTACCAGACCTTACTACAAACGTGCACTTATTTGGGTTCAACCTCAGCTTGTACTTCTTCAATCTCTCAAACAGTTTCTGTAAATGATCAAGATGCTCTTCTTCTGTTTGAGATCTAGCTATCATGTCGTCCACATAGACCTCTATTTCGTGATGTATTATGTCGTGAAATAGAGCTACCATGGCATGCTGATAGGTTGCCCCAGCATTCTTCAGTCCGAATGGCATAACCTTGTAGCAGAATGTCCCCCACTGTGTGACAAAGGTTGTCTTCTCCATGTCCTCAGGCGCCATTTTTATTTGGTTGTAACCTGAGAAACCGTCCATGAAGGAAAACACTTTGTGTTGTGCAGTATTGTCAACTAGGACGTTAATGTGGGGAAGTGGGAAATCATCCTTAGGGCTTTCCCTATTCAAATCTCTGCAGTCCATGCACATTCGTACCTTGCCGTCCTTTTTGGGCACAAGAACAACATTGGCAACCCATTGCGGATAGGAGGTGACAACCAAGAATCCATCATTGAATTGCTTCATGACTTCTGCTTTAATCTTCTCCAACATATTTGGTCGCATTCGAAGGACCTTTTGTTTTACTGGTGAGCAATCCTCTTTTGTAGGTAGACGATGTACCATAATATCTGCATCGAGTCCTGGCATGTGTTCATACAACCAGGAAAAGACCCTAACATACTCGTGTAGAAACTGAATCAGACGCTCCTTGACAATGGGTTCCAGATTGGCACCCACCTTGACCTCTCTTTTGTCTTTTTCGGTACCTAGATTGATGGTGTCCACTGGTTCCTCGTGGGGCTGAATGGTTCTCTCTTCTTGTTGCAGTAATCTGGCGAGTTCCCCTGGTATTTCACAATCTTTCTCACCTTTGTCTTCCGCTTGGTATATTAGATTTTTAGAGTCACAGAAAGCCATATCAGAATCGTTACCCATGGGATCTCGAATGGATGTAGACCTGCATTGTGAGTGTGAGTGTGTGTAAGGGTATAACTATCTTTGAAAGAAATGAAAATGTAAAAAAGAAAAAAAAATGAGCACAAAGTTTGTATGCAAAGACGTCCATGATTCATTGATGTCATATAGAAATTATATTATAACCCTTACAAATGGACCATTGTGCCTCGGGTGAGACACAAGGTTTTAAGAGTTTGAATTGTTTTAATATTACAGATCCAACAAAATGTAAAGACAAATTATTATGGGATAAACGTGATCGGGATAAAATCTCTAGCCTCCCAGTTTCTAAGCCCTCCACTGACATTTGGGAAGATCCAATCCTCCAGGTTGCATCTATCTTCATCATCCTCTACCGCATTGACTTCATGGTTGCTGATCTTCAGGGGTGGTCCTCCAGCACGAGCGCGACGTACATTCTTCTGAGCACCTGAAGTGAAACCCAGGCCGAACTTTTCAGATTTGTATGGGATGTCTGGGAGTTGTCCCCAAACAGTGCACCCACCTTCTTCTATCACTTCCTTGGCATCCTTGAAAGATGACATTCTGAGTGGAGGCCTTGTGATCTTGGGAACAACCTTGATCACTGCCACATCTTGCAGGACTTCTTCAAAGTGTTGGAAGGGAGTTTCAATAAATTCACCATCTAGCTCCACATATCTGAAGGAATTGAGATGGCTGATCATATACTCTTCTTTTCCATGAACGGTGATAATCTTCCCTGGAATTGGATATTTCAGCATTTGGTTTAACGTAGAAGTAACAGCGCCAACATTGTGAATCCATGGTCATCCTAACAAGCAGGAGTATGAAGGGAGAATATCCATTACATAAAAAGTTGAATCAAATGTTTGGTTTCCAACCTTTATGTGGATATCCACTTCCCCATGCACCATTCTTTTCTAGCCGTCAAAAGCCCTCACTATTGTATTTCTTGGTTTCAATGTCAATCCCTTGCAGTCAAGCCTATCAAGAGCTTTTTTAGGCAGCACATTCAGAGACGAACTAGTGTCAACCAAAACATGAGCCAAAGTTGTGCCTCTGCATTCGGCTGAGACATGCAATGCTTCATTATGCTTCCTCCCCCTTGGCATTAAATCAGCATCTGAAAAACCTAAACCATTATCTACGGTCAAGCTGGCTACGCAGTCTTGGAACTGATCGGCAGATGTTTCTTGGGGTACATGGGCAGTTTTCAGGAATTTTACCAATGCCTTTGCATGCGCCTCGGGAACATAGTAATAAAGCCAACATGGAAATTTTAGATGGAGTTTGCCCCAGTTGCTCGACTACATCATAGTCGCTTCTTTTTATGATCTGTAGGATTTCCTCCATCTCTTTCTGGGAGGTCTCAGGGATAGCCAATGATTGTGTCTTCTTCTTGACAGACTCAACCAGAACACCTTTTCCTTGTGTCTCGATTAACTTGGCAGCATGAGTGTCAGTAGGAGTGATAGCAGGGATTGTAACAGCTTTGTCGGTTGGAATATTGGTGGAGATGATTTTGGGACTAGAAATAGCCTTTGGAGGAGCAACAACAACAAGAATGATTACGGGTCCAGAAACTTCTTTAGGGGGAGCAATTTATGGAGAGAATATCCTTCTGCTTCGGGTAATCTTGCTAGTCCCTGCAATATTACTGACATCAGAGTCAATCTTCTCAGAACTTGAATCTTCGGCAGCTGGCCAATCTTGCTTGACACTGTGGTAGTAGACATCCCCTCCATAATTCCATGGTACGGTTTTGTCTGACAAATACGGGATTGGTCCAGGCATTGTGATTATCAAAGGAGCTACTTTTTGAACTGATGTAACTCTAACGGGTCTTTTGGTGGAGACCCTGGAAGAATTGTCGGAAATGGTCACAATGGAAACATCATTATAAGAAACAGGTGGAACAAAAGTCTTTTCGAACAAAATTTCCTTGTTATTTATTAGGCACTAAACGCCTGCTTTCAACAAAAGACAACTGGTTGGTGAGGACAAACAGAAATGACAACTTTCATCACAGCCCGGGAAAACACTGGCATTCAATAAGTTCTTTTTGATAGTCAGGAGTGGGGTCATAAGTTTATCAATTGAAGTAACAAACATATCCTCTTCAATGGCGTTGGCATTATGGTCGTGTTTGGGCATATGGGCGGAAATGACATTGGGCTTTTCTGGCGCATCGAATTCAATATCTTTGGCTTCAAGGAGGTCTTGTACTTTGTTCTTTAGAGCCCAACAGTTGTTAGTGTCATGGCCGGGACTCTCAGAGTGGTATGCACATCGGGCATTAGGATGATAGTGAGGACATGTTATGTTAGGGTTCTTTGTAGCTTCTTTCAAGTTCACTAGGTTGGATCTTAATAGATGTGGCAATACTTGAGATAGGGTCATGTTAATTTTGGTGAATTGTCTGACTGGTCTTTCCATTCTTGGCTGATTGTTTCTTTGTTGATCAGGCGTGGGTTTAGGAATCATAACGGCCCCTACCATTGGACGACGTTCGGCCCTATCTTAATTTCTCTGAGGATACACGGCAACCACTTCTTTATTTCCGATGAATGGCTTCCTTACAGCAGTAGAGGATGCATCTTTTTGAATCTTTCCACTCTTTATCTCGGCTTCTACCCTCTCTCCAGTCAATATCAGTTTGGTAAAACATATCGACGAACTCCCAATTAGGTGATTGAAAAAGGGACCATACAAGGTGCCTAAAAACATGTCTACCAACTCTCTTTCAGATAGAGGAGGTTGAACTCTTCTGGCCAAATCTCTCCATTTTTGTGCATAGTCCTTGAAGCCTTCACTTGAAACCATGGCCATACTCTGGAGTTGAGTACGGGTAGGCGCGAGATCAGCATTGTATTGGTATTGTTTGTAAAAGGCTACAACAACATCTTCCCAGTTGTGAACATTGGCTCTTTCTAGCTGATAAAACGAATCAAGTTGAGTTCCAGACAGACTTTCTTGGAAGAAGTGTACCCATAAATCCTTGTCAGTGGTATGGGGCTGGATTTTCCTCACATAGGACCGAACATGCATTTTGGGGCACGAGACTCCATCATACTTGGCGAATACAGGTTCTTTGAATTTTGGAGGAATGACAATCCCTGACACTAAGCCCAACTCCTCAAAGTCCAAACCAGACACTTTTTGGATTTCCATTGCACTCAACCGTTCTTCTAGATGCTTATACTTGTCATCAGCTGGAGGGTATTGTTCTTCATAATATTCTTCTTCTTCCTCTTCCTCTTCTGAATTAGACTGAACAACTGTTTCCTTGCCCTTCCCATCTTGATTGTCTTTCTCACCAGATGTTGTAGTAAAGTCTAAGGACCTTCTTGTTTGCCCTTGGAATCTTCTTCCCATGTTTAGAATTCCGGTTATTTTCTTCGTCTTATTTTTCTTCTCTTCCACCCGCAAGGTCTTCAACTCTTCTTGTCCTTTGGCCAGAGTTAAGAACAACTGTTGAAATTGTGCATTCTGAGCTTGGATGTCTTTCACCGTTTGCTCGAGATCAATCTTGCTTAAATAAACAGTAGAGAGATGAGGAGTCTTGTTGCAAGAAACTTGCTTATGTTATGATGAATGATAAATGCGTATGCAATAATTCAAGGATCTTAAGATTAAAATTTGTTTTAGACAAAAAGGAAACACACGTTATATTAATAGATTAAAGCACGAGTACATCAATGCCTTCTTGGGCAAAACAAATACAAGAAACCCTATGATAGAAAGGTAGTATGCGTCCTCTTTCGTGCAATGTAGGCATTTAGAGTCTGCTCCTCATGAAGTAGCCTAGTAGTACCAAAACCTTCTTCTCGCTTGCGTAGAATTGGGCTTCAAAAATATCTCGCTCCCCCTTGAGTTGTATCTAATCTCTTTGTAAGTCTTCAAGAGAGGTGGGCATGTTAGGATGTAGGATAGTGTATGGAACATCTCCTTCCATGACAGGCTCAATAATTATCGGGAGAATGGAAGGATAAGGTATCATCAGACTTTGAGCAGGAGTTCGTACCCATTTGAGGTAAGGCTCAAGAGGGATGGAATTCTTGTGCCCCAACGTCTTGCTATCTACCTTGTTTAACATCCTCCAAGCTCAGATAAATCTCTGGTGAAGGCCTTGATCGTCGTTGTCGTAGTCAAATACCAAACCTTGAATCAGCATCTCGTGCGGGCCATCCCTTCGAGCGTAACCAAACTGTCTTAAGGCTAAGCAGGGGTTGTAGGTGATACCCCCCCTAATGGAAAGTAAAGGGACATTGGGGAATTCTCCACAACGCTCGATAATAGTAACATTCTCTATGGATCGGGAGCACTAATGAATGTCTGAATGTTTGAGTGTCATCAACCTTTGTGACCACCTTGAACCTTGCTCGTTCTTTAACACAGATTAAGGAAGATGCGAAATAAACCATATTGCCAAGAGAGGAGTGCAACACATAAGGACACCTCTTTTACTCATTATGCGAGTGTGAAAAGAGTGTAGGATATCCCCTAGCAATGTAGGCACTGGGTTGCGGGATATGAATATTTTGACGGAGTTCACATCTATGAGTTGGTCAGGATTTGGAAACAAAACCATCCCATAGATGAGGAGAGCCACAATTTCCTCAAAGGCTTGCAAATCCAAGGAATTCCAACAATTTTGGGCTTTCTCAAACAAGAACTTTGCTAGGAAACCCTTGACACCACTCCTTGTTTCCCAATGAGTTGTGACATCAGATGAGTGCAAGTGTAGAGCTTGAGCAATCTCTTCCAGCTTTGGGTATCTTTCCGTACCGTTGAAAGGTAGTTGATTGAGAATAGGAATCCTCAAGAGCCGGGAGAATTCTTCCAAAGTAGGCACAAGTTGATAGTCGGGAAATGTGAAGCAATGGTGCAAAGGATCAAAGAAATGAAAGAGCACCTTTATCATGTCCTCATCTGTGTTGGAGGTAACCAGATTGAGTAGGCGACCATGTCTCTCGGTGAATGGAGAGTTTTCATGAATCCTTGAAGCTAACTCCTTAAGTTGTGGAGGGATCCTTACAAGGTTGACTTGAATAGTTTTCCTGCGAAGAGAATCCATATCCTACAAAACAAGAACAAAGATGAATCCCAAAATCCTTGAAATGGTTAGTGAATGTGTATGATGTTATGATGTTCATGATGTTATGTACAAGTATGTATATACAAACAAAACAAACAAGTTCCTAGGTTTAGGCTTGCTTGGAGTTTTATAGGTAAGTACCCTCTTGAAGTTTAGTTGGCTCAAACTGTCCTAGAAATATTAACCGGGTTCTAAGGAGCTCAATATCACTGGTCCATTTCCTTGGTCATTAATTCAGCACAAGCCTCTTTAATGGAAGCTGAAATATCCCAAGAAACCAAACCTCAATGAGTGTACTATCGAGTATCTACCAACTTCGGACTACACCAAAGTCGTTCATCTCACTACATCCTAAAGGCCAAGTTGGTCAAGTAAAGGTTCTTGTGATACGGTGGGAGAACTGACTTGGGTGTTTTGTGTTTTATTGCAAAATGTTACGGTTTAGCAAGAGTCGCCACCGACTTTTCTTTTATCAAAAAGGAGAGGTGAAAAAGCACAAGAAAGACCTTTGAGATTGTTTCTTAAGTTCGGGGGGTAGATTATGAAAAGGGAAGGTATTAGAACCCTTTTCATCCATGGTTTTCCATGGGCTCTTAGTTACTTGCTAGATCACTTGCTTTTGTTTTGAAATTGTGCTTTGTGTGGTTTTCAAAGTATTTTGTAAAAGAGGCCATTGTTTAGGCAATCTTTGTAATGGTTCTCGTTCATAAGAATGTATACAAAAATGTTTGTCTTTTTGAAAATGTTTTCAATGTTTGTAAGATGTTTAGAAATGTGTGTGTGTTTGTTTTTGAAAATAGCAAGGATAGTTGTTTTGAAATGGAGCATGTAACTAGAAGTAATCTACCAACTCAAATGTCTTTCTTGTTCATTTTCTTTTCCTTTGACGTTGTTGTCTTACCATTGATTTGGTAAGCAACCCTATCTTTGGATGTAGACGGGACGGGCGTGGGTCATCGTATAGCCATGATTAGCAATGTTGCAAAGTATCTTAGCATTTTTGAGGGACTAAGATCATTTTGTAAGGCAACTATGAATAGCGTCATCGAGGGACTATGATCTTATATTTGTTTGTTTTGCTAAGATACTTCGCATGCGTAATATGGCCATTTTGTAAGGCAACCAAGTGGAATTACCCTAAGGGTGTAAATGTGAAAGTGTGTTGATTTACAAGCATTTAATCTTGGATTAGGGTTATATACTTGTTGGTTTTATCTTTCCATACAAACCCTAATTACTAACATTTATATGAAAGCGATAAATTGCAGAAAGTAAAATTACTACGCTTTTACATCACTTGGGGATGGGGGATATAAATTTATAAAGGAGGATGACAAGTAAAGTAAACCCTAATTACTATTACAAGGCTTTGACAATTACATAATTTATAATACAAAAATAATAAAATATGCAAGAAGATGTAAAGTGAGAGAAATTGTTTTTAGGGTTTTTTATAGCAAAAGGTTTTGTAATTAATTTCATTGAAGAAAAAACTAAGTCTAAGTTAATTGTTTAGAAAAGTGTTTTTGAGGTTTCATTTGAACAAAAATGTTTAAGTAAATTTAGGTCACTTCCAAGCAATGCAATATGTCCAAAAGAACCTAAAAAATCTCCAAAAATCATAAAATTTGGTGCCCGAGCTTACACGGGCCGTGTCGGGGGACACGGGCACCCGTGTCAGGACCTGTCCATGACTTTTATGCGTTTTTTGGTCCAGCCATCCTGACACGGGCGCCCGTGTCAGCCCCTGTTAATCCTTTTTTGGTCATGTACGCACCAGTAACTCTGACACGGGTCGTGTCAATTGACACGGGCCGTGTCGATTGACACGGGCACCCGTGTCAGCCTATGTACCTGCATTTTACTATGTTTTTCAACTCAAATAAGCTGACAAGGGCCGTGTCATGTGACACGGGCACCCGTGTAAACCTCTGGTCTTGCTTTTTGTTAGTTTTTTCTCTTTGTTCTGTTTTGTTATATCTTTTGAGCGCAAAAGCAAATGATGTATGAACAATGAGATCACAGTTTGAGAAAGTTTACCTCTCGAAGCGGAAGCTTTAGGACACGTACGGATGTTTCCAAGTGTAAAGTGGTGAATGATCAAGCTCCTTTGAACCTTCTTGAAGTAACTCCAATCTTTCTTTTGTACTTAAAATGGTTGAACTGCCCCAACCGAGTCAAGTTGCAATGTATGTTTTTTTGAATTTGGAAGATGGTGATAGTGATGTTACAGAAGTTGTCTTTATGTTTGAACAACTTCTATATGGTGTATATGAAGTGTTTGAATGGTTTTTTTGGAGAAAACTTGCAAGGTATGAGATTCAAAGATTTGAACTTCAAAGCTCAAAAATGGAGGTTTTGTGGACAAATCTGGTTTTTTGACAGCAAAAATGAGTTTGAGTGTTAGTTTCTCCTTCTATTTTTACTAACCTTTCTCTCCATTTTCTCTAACCTCTTTCTCTTTTTTCTAACCTCTTTGTCTTGCAAATGCTTCTTCTATTTATAGGCAAAGGACTAGTGAACAAAGGCTGAATAGGTTTACAAGACAACATGTTATGGTTTGGTTGGGATATAAGTATCAAACTATGTCAAGTACTCCATGGTTCCAAGATGAAGTACCAAAGTTGTTGGTTTAGAGGGGTTGATTTCCATGTTTTATGGTGGAGTAAAGTCAGAAACCAATAAAGTATGGGCTCAAGACAAACTTTGTACAAAAAGCTTGCTTTTCAAGAATAACAATGGTGCCTTTATGCCATAAATGGAAAGATCTTTTGGACAATGGCTCAAACACTTGGGTAATAGCTAAAGCTCTTATGTAAACATTAAATTATGTAGATATTTTCAAGTCACAAGGCCTGCAAAGTGAGACTATGTAGCATAGCATAAGGGTTTTGTTGTGTGTTCTTCAATAGAATGACTTGCAAATCAAGGGCGGATGCCCAACGTCATGCCCTTGAATCTCCTAGCTCAAGTATGATAAATTCATGATCTTAGATGTTTTGGAAAACTTGAAACACCCTATATAACTTTCATTTTGGCCATTTTGACAAAATCATCTTGGAACTATGTGAAAAAATGCCAAGAAGTTGGGATAAAATCCTTCCCAAAATCTTTTGAAAATTTCTCTAAGTGTTAAATGAAAATGTCACGACTTCATGAATTTATAACTCGAGATCCAAGCATATTTAGGATAAGTTGTGTAAAGAAATGTTGTAGATATCATGGAGATATACAACTTTCATGTTGGAAGTTTCTCTTGAATTATCTTGCATCATGGTGAGAATTTTGCTCAAAGTTTATGAAAAACATGAAATTTCCAACACTTAAAAATTTCTAAGTTTAGAAATTTTGACTTTTCAAAATGAAATCTTGACTTTTTGATTTCTTGATAAACAAGTTTCATATTTTTTAATGTCTTGATGAAATTTGATATTTGAAATGTAATGTTGACCAAAAAGTCAAAGTTTGACTTTTCAGTATGCAATTGACCATTTTGCCCTTGTGCTAATTTCAAGCCTAAATTGATGCATCGGTGCTGCAAACTTGATGTCGTAGAAGATCTTGTGAGAAAATACTTGAAAAATAAGAGGGAAAATTTTGGGGTACAACAGCTGCCCCTGTTCAATCTTCTTAAACCTGAAGAGTTAGATTGGCGAGTTATGCCATTCTTGACTTGAAGGTGGAAGATGATTGGACACTAGAGTGCCCAGAAATTTGCACTCGGCAATGCGATGATAGGAGGAATGGGCTTAAAGATGCCATTTGGAGAGGTGATAGAATCTTGTTGGAGATGGGCTTGTTGATGCCATCCAAGAATGCTTGTTGAATTGTAATTTGTAAGCTGAAAGAATGAGTATCAGAATTGCGTCCATGTATAGAGTGTATCTGGGCTATATCTGAAAGCTGAATCTGAATGAGTATCAGGATGGAATCCGTATCTGGAGCATATCTGAACTGTATCTAGAAGCTGAATCTGAATGAGTATCAAGATGGCATTCGTATCTGGAGCGTATCTGAACTGTATTTGAAAGCTGAATCTGAATGAGTATCAGGAGGGCATCCATATCTAGAGCGTATTTGAACTGTATCTAGAAGCTGAATCTGAATGAGTATTAGGATGGGATCCGTATCTGGAGCGTATCTGAACTGTATCTGAAAGCTGAATCTGAATGAGTATCAGGATGGCATCCGTATCTGGAGAGTATCTGAACTGTATCTGAAAGGTTGGGTTGTTTGAGCTGGTCGAGTAGATATTTGCCCTGTCTGGTTTTAGGTATTAATCCTTGACTTGAGAAAGATAGTTTCCTAGCTTGTTACAGGTGTTAATCTGGAACTTGAAAAGGTTGGTCGACGAGATAGTTGTCATGTCTGGTTTCAGGTATTAATCTCCGGCCTGAGAAAGAAAGATAGTTTTCCTGGCTTGCTACAAGTATTAATCTTCAATCTCTTCATGTAGATAGTTTTCCTGGCTTGTTACAGGTGTTAATATGGAAATTGAAAAGGTTGGTCGACGAGATAGTTGTCCTGTCTGGTTTCAGTTATTAATCTCTGACTTGAGAAAGAAAGATAGTTTTCCTAGCTTGCTACAGGTATTAATCTTCAATCTCCTCATGTAGATAGTTTTCCTGGCTTGTTACAGGTATTAATCTACAATCAGTCGTCCACAAATAGTTTTCCTGGCTTGCTACAGGTATTAATCTGGAACTTGAAAAGGTTGGTCGACGAGATAGTTGTCTTGTCTGGTTTCAGGTATTAATCTCTAACCTGAGAAAGAAAGATAGTTTTCCTGGCTTGCTACAGGTATTAATCTACAATCAGTCATCCACAAATAGTTTTCCTGGCTTGCTATAGGTATTAATCTGGAACTTGAAAAGGTTGGTCGTAGCCATCTGTTGATTGACCTTTTCTTGGAAAAGGTAAAACGTTTGTTGTATGCAATGTCATGATGCATGAAATGCATGATGTCATGATGTTCTCAAAATAAATGAGATTGTGTCGTATGCACTTATCATGCATGCAAATAGGATGTATGAAATGTGACATGTTTATTGAAGTGTATTTTTGTCTGGAAAATAAATCCTTGACAAATGTCGAGGAGTTTGTTAAATCCTGGACTACTGTTGAAGAGTATGTGTGTCTTCAAACTTTTCTAAGAATTTTTCCACCGGGGATTCCTGTTTTGTTGTTTGAGGAGATATCCGTTGGGAAATATTGAAAACACTGTGGGGAGTATGTTTATTCCTGCTTGGGGAAAGAGTTCAGGAGTCTCGATTGTCCGTTGCTCTTACTGGGGAATCGAAGTTGAACTGATATCTGGTTGGGTCCAGGTTTCATAGTAACTTGTCGGGGATCATAGAATAGTCTACTGGGGAAGAGGAGTTGTGGTCCTTTGATTTGTAGTAGTCGGAGAGGAAAAATCAAGCTGGAATCCTGGTGTTGTTGGGGAAATAAACCCTGTCGTCGGTCTGTTGGAGAGGTGACTTGCCCCTGGTTATTCCGCAATTCTTGAGAGATTTCTTGAAATCTTGACTGGACTGCCCCAAGTGTGCTAGATAGTGACACGTCATGTCCCCCTATTGATAGGAGTTTTGTCAATGGAAGTGTCATCCTACTTGGAGTGATTTTGTTCACTGAGAGAGCTTTCATTCACTGGATATTCATTGTGTGAATTTCTCCGCTGTCAAACAAATAGCCATATGCAAACAGTGAATTCAAGTAATGCAAAGTTTATGCTTGTCTTGAAGTTTTGAAAAATGTGTTTTTCTAAGTAAAGGAATTTTGTAAGAAAATTCAATATCAGGATTTAGAGCAAAGCCTTACAAGAGTCAGGATACCTTTTGTAACAGTATGCTTTCAAACTAACCCATGCTTCAATTAGGACTTTTGAATGGTTGTAACGTGGCTTCGTTCATGGTTTAAGAAACAAAGGATAAAGGCTCAAAGTGTATTTGTACCCACCGGTTCTTCGCGATGTTCTTCAATCCTAAGCTCAGTTAATTATACGTTTGAACTCCAATTGAGTCTGGAATGACGTTTTGGTGATGGTTCAGACAGGTTAAGTTTGTCGGAAGGTCGTCATTTTCTGCAACATTTTTTCATTTTATTGAGGATTTGTAGTAACCTCTTTTGATTGATTTATTATCCCTAATTTTTGCCTGACTGTTCTTGTTTTGAGATTACAGTCAGCGGGATGCCCCAGTTCTCTTAAGTCTCCTTTGTAGGTTTTGACTTAGTGGGCCTTTCTTTTTTTGAGAGATAATGACTTCCTATGTGATAGGGAACCATCACTGTCTTTTGATTCCAGAGGAATCTTTTTGATGTCATTCGTTGTATTACGAGATGAGAGTTTGCGGTTTTGAACGCGCATTTGAATTAACTAAGAGACTATCCTGCCCCAGGTTTTGATTAAAGGTTTCAATTTTGTGAAAAAAAGGAAAAACTTCTACTTCTTTGGCTCGAAGGGGTTGACTAGGGATTATCTTCCTTATAACTCCAATGTTTAGGATTTGAAAGAAATGCATGTACATCGTCAGCAAAGTTTGTCCAAAAGCATACTGTATGAGATTATGGCATTGTTTTCGTCATCCTCCCTCTAAAGGCTTGTAACTTTTAGCAAGAGTTGAATGTCATAAAGAGAGTAAAAAGCATAGTTTAAATGAAATGAAAATGAGTGGATCAAATCAAGACAAACATATGCAATGCATTAATGAAAACAAAGTTTGACATTAATAGATAATTGTTTGAATAACAAAAGAGATTACAACTTGAAAATTAAAATGAACAAAAGCTTTCAATGATTCATCATAGGAGCAGTGATTATGTTTGGAGTCTCCGGAGGGTCAAACTCGATCTCCTTGGCATCAATCATGTCTTGGACCTTGTTCTTTAGAGCCCAACAGTTGTTTGTATCATGCCCTGGGCTACCAAAATGATAAGCACATCTTGCATTCGGGTTGTAGTTAGGAGAAGAAGTCTTAGGGTTCGAATGAGGAGCCTTTAACGTAATCAGCTCTTCCTTCAACATGTGTTGTATCGCTTGATCCAGCGAAACATTGATGTTAGTGTATTTTCTTTTAGGCGCGAACTCCTTACGCTGATGCCCCTTCCTTTGTTGAGCAGACATAGGATTAGAGATCAAGATTGCTCATACGTGTTGGTCATGACGACTCTTTTGACCATGCACAGCATTAGACTCTTTCTTCCCATTGTAGGGCTTTTTTGAGCATCAGAAGGTGTAGCTTCTTGAATCTTCCCACTTTTGATGCCAGCTTCGACCCTTTCGCCGGTCAGTATTAGCTCGGTGAACCCGGCTGAAGAGCTTCCGATCAAGTGTTTGAAGAAAGGCCCTGTCAAGGTTCCCATGAAGATGTCAATCAACTCCCTGTCAGTTAAAGGGGGTTGCACCCTGTTGTACCCCAAAATTTTCCCTCCCATATTCTTCAAAATTTGCCAAGCAAAAGCTTCAAAAATCTCCCCAAGGGTTGCACAATTCAAGGGCCTCCTAACAGTCAAAATTAGGGTTCTGGTTCTGACAAAGTAAATGAAGTTTCCAAGGGTCCAATCAAGTCCCACATGCCTACAAACATGGCCAAGCATCCTCATATCAAGTTTCAAGACTTACAGCACAAAATTGCACAGTCAAAAACCCTAATTGCACTACAGTCAACTGTAGGGGCAAAATGGTCATTTGACAGTCAAAAGTTCAAATTTTTGGTCAACATCTCATTTTGAAGCCACAAACATCATTTGATCAATGCTTGATCATGATTCTCAAAGTTTAGCTCAAAAAGTCTCAAGATGCAAAAGTTTCTATTTTTGGACAGTTGAAAAAGTCAATTGTAACTTGACCAGGGCATAACTTCCACATGGATTATCAGAAAAATTCCATCCAAAGCTCATTTTTAAGAGAATGACATTTCCTACAACTCCTCTTCACACTTCAAGTCCAAGAAATGATCTCACAAAAAGTTATCAATTTCAACATTATAGGTCATTTTCAAAAGTCAACAAAAAGAGACTTTAGGTCAAGGGCCATAACTTGAGATTGGTAAATCAAAATGACATGGGACCAAAGCCATTGGTTAGAGGACTCAAATACCTTTCCAAAATGTCCAAGAACATGAGCAAAGCTTAAACATTGAGCAAGTAATGCCTTGTGGAAGTTGGGAAATTTTTGGATATTTTAAAAAGTCAACATTGCTCCAAATGACCTAAAATTGCTAATGGGCCTCTTTTTCTTCCACAATTCATCATCCAAGGCATGTGCACGACCATTTGGCCCAAAGGGAAGTTTTTCTTCATTTTTATTTATTTATTTGGATTTTTTATTATTAATAATTCATTTAATTAATTAAAATACATGAAAAATACTAAACCAATGCAATCAAATCTTTTTGTGCATGGAATAGGTTTAAAATTTCGTGCATGATCATATATGGAAGGAATTGAAGTGATTGGCCATGATTTGTACCAAATAGGCATGAAATAATATTTGAAAAGATCCTTAAGAATCAAATCTTGAAAATCATGAATGCAAAGGTTTTGATTTGTTTTCTTTGACCTAAATCACTCACACATATATACATATGCTAACCCTACTCCTCAGGACCTCCCAGCTGCGCAAAATAACCAAGAACAAAACTTGAATTTTCTCAAAAAATTCAAACACTGAAAACTGTTTTCCAGGGCGATTCAAGCTGAGATAACCATCTCATCACCTTCCTGAGACATCAAGCATCGTGACTGAATAGCTTTCCACGTCCCTAACGCCCAGAATTGGTGAATAGGGTTCAAACTTTTTTCACATTTTTTCATAATCGTGTTTTAATATTTAAGCATTTTCATAGCATTTTGTTTGTGGATTCTTACTAATTGGATGATTCTGAAACTAACCATGTGATTGAATTAAGTTTTTATGCACTATATGCAAAAACGCCATTGTTGTCTTTTAGGGTTTTCAAAGCTTTGAATTGGGGTTTCCCAGTTAAGGAACAATTGAGACTCGAGACCTGGACCATTGAAACAAGCACGCTTGGACGAAAAGAACCCAACCCTCGCGCCTAATATATGAGGCCATATGGCCTATTCGCTATTTTCCAGAAAGGTGCATAAGGGAACGGTTCAAAACCGTTGCCAATTGCTTTTATGTTTCAGGCAAAAAAACAAAACAAGGAGGAAGATGATGAAGTGTCAGTACGTGGTAGGGCGATTTGAATTTACGCGCTAATTTTCCACTAACTTTTGTTTTCCATTATATTATTTGTCTTCCATAGGATAATCAAAACGCGCTCGTAGCTCCACTGGCAAGGCATTTGGTTGGTAATCTTCAGGACCTGGGTTCGAGCCCCAGGTCCCTCACCCTTTCCATATTATTTTTCAATTAATATTTGTGTGCAGCTTACTCCCAGAATTCCACCATGCTCTCCACACCCAGGCCTGCCACGCACATGCTAAGATCAATCCAAGGGCCATAGTTGGAAGAATATCATGGACATGAGTCAAAGGTGTTACACGCTGGCACGAAAAGTCAACCAAGCTAAAGCTATTGGGCCTGGATTTCTAAGTTGTGACCTCCCAATTTGGGGACAGAACCGCCCAAGGTTTGCCATTATTTTTTACATTTTTATTTTTTATTTGATTTAATTAATTTCCCTTAGATTTAATTATTATTTTCATAAAAAATATAAAAACAATATAAAATCAGAAAAAAGACAAAAAATAAGTATTTTTATTTAATATTATTTTTTGTAAATAAATTGCATTAATTAATTTTAGTTTTAATTTAGGTCTAAATCTTAATATTTTCTAATAAATTTAAAAGTTGTAGAATTAGGGTTTAATTAATTTTTATCCTTTTTTTTCTTTTCTTTTCACTAATAACTAATTATTTATTTTCATAAAATCAAATTGTCATTAAAAATTAGATTTAATTTTAGGTAAATTTTAATAGGTTTTTCTTAATAAATAAAAGTTGTAGAATTAAGGTTAATTAGCGTTTTAATTTTATTTAATTCTCATTAAAAAAACCATAAATACGAAAACCTCAAAAATAATTTCCTTTTCTTTTTAATTTCAATTAATTTAATCGTTTAATTTAATTTCATTAAAAAGGGTCCAACGCCCTCGTTTCCAATCTTAATTCAATTCGCACATTTATCTTGTTTCTTTTCATTATTTATGTAATTCTCCCAAAGCCATGTAAATATTTATCTTTCGCATTTTACCTTTAATTCTTTATTTTTCTGTCAAATCGGGTCTTGGAAATTTTGGCGATGTGGACCCGCGCCTTTGTAATAGTTTAGAACTTTACCTTTCTCGCAATTTTTAACCGTTAAATAAATGCATGCAAGAATGAATGACGGAAATAAAAACAAACGCATAGATCACCATACATGACAAAAGACAAAAATAAACGAATCTGACACACAAATCACACACCACCCCTAGAGTACGCCTCATTGTTGCCTTGCCTCGAAAGGTGATCGTCGAGTAGAGGACGTCTTAGTAAGTCATCATGATCCGGGAACCTGGCATGAGGGTAGCTTCTAAGGTGTCTTCCCATTGCTCCGGTGATCACCACGTCCCGAACCTCGAATTGACCCGAACACCTCCAACGGTGGTGCTACCTACCTCTCAATGGTGGGATGGCACTACTTTAAAGGACATTTACACAGACGAATTCCTTAGGGTAGGTAGGTTCTCTAAGATACTTGCTCTAATTTCAAACAAATTCAAAAAAATACTTTTCACACCGACACATTTTCAAAAGCTTTCAAAAGCAATTTTTCAAACACTCTTGAGGACTGATACAAGAGTCGAACTGGAATTTTCAAAGAAACTTTTTAAAACCCACAGTTGAAAAGCAAACAAACCATTTTGAAAACACAAGTGAGCAAGTATCTAAGAGCCCATGGATAACCATGGATAGAAAGGGTGCTAACACCTTCCCTTTCTATAACCTACCTCCCGAACCGAGAGCGATCTCTTTAAGGAATTTTTCTGTGCTTTTGTCCTGTCCATGTTGGAGAAAATAAAAGACGGTGGCGACTCTTGCTTCCGCGACATTTCGCGAACCAGCGTTAAACAGTCAGTTCCAGATCCACCGATCACAGAACTGGCGACTCTGCTGGGGACTAAACTATAAAGTGAGGTGTACCTTAGGGCTAGTTCATAACTGTGTTTTCAATTGCTTTGACTTGTGTGCTTTAATATTGTGGGTTGCTTGGGAGTTCTATAGATCCTAACCCGGATCTGGGGGATACCTTCTTAGAAAGTAGCAACGAGGCTGTGAGGGAACTGTGCGGGGTATACCGACATGGTTGAAGCAGTCTTCTACGTTGATGTGGCACTTTGGTGTGTACCGGTAACCCTTGAGTTCAGTCAAGGAGAGTACGGGGCCTCCGCGTGGTGTCATGAAGCATCAACAGACCTTAGGAACTTTAATTGAACTATCTTGGCCTCTTTAGGGTAGTGAGATAACTAACTTTGGTGTAGTCCGAGGTCGGTTGATACTCGATACTACACTCAATTGAGGGTTGCTTTCCTGGAATATTTCGGTCGCCAGTTCAGTGGCTAAATCGAAACGATGAACAATGAAAGCAATCCCGTGATATTGGGACCCTTAGAACCCGGTTACTTCTAATAGGACAGGTTGAACCCACCAACTTCAAGAGGGTACTACCTAGACCTCATGCTGGCCTAAACTCTAAGGGTTTCTCTTGTGTGACTTGTGTGCCTTCGTACTTGTCTACTTGCATGCTTGTTAGCTGACACATGAACTTCTTGCAGGTTTTGTTTATAGTCCTTAATTGGGACTCATAACAGGGTTACTAAATTCTTGCAGGTTTTGTTTATAGTCCTTAAATGGGACTCATAACAAAGTATACTGAGTTTCTTGCAGGGTTTGTTTATAGTCCTTAATTGGGACTCATAACAGGGGTTTACCTACATCACCCCATGCATAGCATAACATCATACCATTGCATGCATCCTAACCCATTTCAAGGATCTCAAGGGCTTGTGATGCAGGTCATGATAAACCAACACATCTAGCAAGGGGCAAAGGGGATTTATTTTCCTCTAGCCATGATTGTCAGGGGCTATGACCCACTTGATATGGTGAGCTTTGACACTTGAAGAAGGTTCCCCTAACCAAGGTTGTTTGGAAATCAAGACCAGACATGATGACTAAAGTCAGGGGCTATGACCCACTCGATATGGTGAGCCTTTTGACCCTTGAAGAAGGACTCTCAGCAATATGAAGTTCCTTCAATCAAGCTACCGGTTTCAAATTCTAACAAATTTTCTTGTTTACCCCGTGAGGTCCTTGAAAACATTACATGCATGTCATACACATCATTGCATAACAGGTACCCTTGTTGCAGGTCACTTACCTTTCTCGCTGTTTATTTCAGCCATGACTTCCCAACAAGATAACCAAGACTTTCTTGCTCAAGAGACTCGGTTCGGGGAAATCCTCCTGAATCTATCCAAGGGGCAGGAGGAGCTAAGGACACTTCTCATGGAGACTTTTGTCAGGAACAGTGCTGAGGACGAACGACTGAAACATCTGCAAGCTGAAATGGATGCAATGAAAGCCCAAATGCTGGGGCAGGGGACTGCCATTCAAGGGTTAGCTCAAAGACAAGACGAGCTCGGGTTTCTCGTTAACCAACTGCTTTAGAATAACCAACTGAGGAAAGCGTCTAAGGGTAAAGAGCCAGTCATCGTTCAGCCACCTTTGAAACAAGGAGGTAAGGGGAGAGCTCCTCAAAGGGCTCCAGCGTCACAAACTCAGCATCAACCTCACTGGCTTCAGCCAAACAAGTCCAGGAGGCAATTCACCCCGCTCAACATGTCGCTGTTTCAAGCTTTACAATGCCTGTTGAGATTGAATTTGATCACATTAAGGGCTCACCCCCAGAATCCCAACACAGCACATCCTACTTATAATCCTAATAAAAGGTGTGCCTACCACTCTGCCTGTCCGGGACACGATACAAATGAGTGTTGGGCTCTGAAGAACAAGATCCAGGATCTGATTGATGAAGGGGCACTAGAGTTCACTCAAGATGGTCAGGCTGAATTTTTCTACCATCCCTCCAAGACTCACCATTTGAGATGACAAGTCCTGAGACTAGAAAACTTTTGTTCATTCGAATGTTCAAGTTGTATTCCTTTTTGACTGTTCAAACATTTGTTCATGTTAAACATTGTTATTTCATTAATGCATCGCATATGTCTGTTCTGAAACAATATATTCGTATTCACTAAATGCAAATTATTTTCATATTTTTTCTGATGTCAACTCTCAGTTAATAATTCTAAGCCTCTTGAGGGAGGATGACGAAAACGATACCACAATATACAGTATGCTTTTGAACAGACCCCGCTGATGAGGTACAGGCATTGTTTCAATCCCTAAACACTGGAGTTATAAGGATGATAATCCCTCGTCAACCCCTCTGAGCCAAAGAAGTAGGAGTTTTTCTTTTCGAAATTTAAAACCCTTAATCATAACCTGGGGCAGGGTAGTTCTCTCAGTTGATCCAAGTGCATAACGAATGGCACCAAGAGTTCCTTACAAAAAAGAAGACAGTGATGATTCTGAATAATCATAAGGATAAGCAATCATTATCAAAAAATTCATAAATGAAAAACCCAAGAAGTCAAAACCTGTAAAGGGGACTTACGAAACTGGGGCATCCCGCTGACTGTAATCACAAAAAGAAGCAGTTCAGGCAAAAAATAGGGATAACAAAATCAAAAAAAGAAAGAGGTCCTACAAACCCTCGACAAAAAAAAATGATGACTGCCTATTCAGAATAAACCATCAATATCTGAACCATCACCGGAAAATCAGAGCAAAGACTCAAACAAGGTCTAACGTATGATCAACTGAGTTTAGGTTTGGAGAACGTCACGAAGAGTGGGTGGGTACAAATAATTTGATCCTTTATCCTTTGTTTCTTAAACCGTGAACCAGGCCACGTTATAACCCTCAAAAGTCCTAGCTGAAGCATGGGTTAGTTCGAAAGCATACTGTCACGAAAGGTATCCTGACTCCTTAAGGCCTACGGTAAATACGGAGTTGACATCATGTTTTACAAACATTAACTTGTTTTATGAAAAAAATGCATTTTCAAAAAAAAAACTCCGAGACAGACATAAGCTTTGCATCCTTGATATAACATTTGTTTGCATATGACTATTTGTTTGAACAGCAGGGAAATTCGCACGACGAATGCCTGATGAACAAAAGCTCTTCCAAATCAAGGGGCACGACATGATCATGGTCCGTCATCTGGGGCAATCCAATCAAGATTCGGAGAATCTCTCAAAAGCCCAATAGCCTGGGGCAAATCTCCGCCCGAGTCACTTGGGGCACTCCAACGACGAATCTTGCCTGATCAAACACCTTCTTGTGGCATGACAAAACACTTCTAACAGGGACAACTCCTTACATTCTGAGAGCGTGGACATAGTCGAAAAATACTACGCATAATCAAAGACCCGCTAGGTTGACACACCTAGGCAAAAATAAGGGCTTCCCGGCGAACCAAAAGGGTTCGGGCAAAAAATAAGGGATGAAAATGAAAAATCTGTCACCCGGCAAGTCGAAAACCTGAAAAGGCGGCTTGGGCAAAAAGGGGTATCCCGATGGACTGAAAACCCGAAAGGGCGGTCCGGGAAAAAGTTAGGGATCAAAGCGTACGACTATGTCCTGGCATCTCGTCACTTGTCTACCAGAAGATTTGTTAATCACCCCCACAGGTATCTTCTTCCCTCACCTCCGAAACAGGGGCAATAATGAGTTGTCCAGGCGATCCAATTGCTCTATCAACCAAAGTACAAAAGAAAAGCCAATATAAAGATGATTACCATCTACCTTTACAAATTCCAGATCGTGGGTTAACATCCGAAACCAAACAGGACAATCATCCACTTAATAAAAATCATGCAACCCTACACCGGTTCCTTCTCAACTTCAGATGTAGTTTTACACGAACTCATCATCAGGCAACCCTACACCGGTTCCTTCTCAATTTTCAGACAAAGTTTTACACGAACTTATCCTATAGTAACCTAACCCCGGTTCCCCCAGAAGTCTTACATGGACTTATTTCAAGATAACCTTACCCCGGTTCATCAAAAAAAAATCTTACACGGATTTATCCCAAAGTAACCTAACCCCGGTTCCTCCGGAAGTCTTACATGGACTTACCTCAAGATAACCTTACCCCGGTTCATCAAGAAGTTTTACACGAACTTATCCTGTAGTAACCTCACCCTGGTTCCTCCAGAAGTCTTACACGGACTTATCTCAAGACAACCTTACCCCGGTCCCTCCAGAAGTTTTACACGAACTTGTTTTACACGAACTTACCCCGAAGAAACCCTACACAGGTTCCCCCTCTCTAGACGTAGTTTTACATGGACTCGTCATCAAGAAACCCTACACAGGTTCTACCTTTACAAAGATGAAGTTTTACATGGACTCGTCATCAAGTAACCCTACACAGGTTCCTTCTCCATTCAGATGCGGTTTTACACGAGCTCATCACCAGGCAACCCTACATAGGTTCCCTCTTTCAACTTACAAAAATTACAATTCAAAACTTCCCCAGGAGAGTCCAAACCAGTTTCCCCAGGAAAGCTGGAATCCATCTCCCCAAGCAGTAAGCTTATCCCCAGTAGATTCTGGAAGCTTATCCCTGCAGAGCACGAACGCGTCTCCCAACTTTATTCAAAGAGTTATTTCCGTATCAGGATATAACTGGGTTATCCTCAGCCAAAAGCTACGGAAAGATCGCCTCGACACAGTCTTCTTATCCCCAGCAAAGTCTATTAACACTTCCAATACAACAAGGGTATCCCCAGCGAAGTCTATTAACACTTCCAATACAACAAGGGTATCCCCAGCAAGTTATTATCAACAACTCAACAAAGTATCTCTCTCCCCACAGAGTATTGCTTCCCAGCAAGATCGTTAGAGTACTTTTCTCCCCGCAGAGTAATCCATTCGCCAAGTTTATTCCCCCAACGGAGTTATCTTCTCCTACCGGTATGCTTGCAACTATCATCCCCAGCGGAGGCAAAATCTATTCTTCAACATCAGCCCAGGAATGACTTCCCGGCACCCGTCAAGGATTTATTTTCCTAAGACGAAAGATACATTCATAAACATCACACTTCCATACATTATGGCATGCATATATGCATCATATCTTACAAATCTCATTTATGTTGAGAACGTCATTGCTTGATCCATATCATGCATTGCATATGACTGACCTTTACCTTTCAGGAAAAGCCAGTTAAATTTTCAACTATACTTCAAGACCTAGTCTGGTTCAGTTAAATCGACTCCAAAGATTTCTCTGTTTCTTATCCAGTCAAAGGCCTTCTCTGGTTTAGTCAGATCGACCCCAAGATCTCCCTGTTTCTTATCCAGTTGAAGACATTTCAAGACCTAGACCGGTTCAGTTAATCGACCCTAAGATTCTCTGTTTCTTATCCAGTCCAAGGCCTTCTCTAGTCCAGTTAAATCGACCCCACACAGATTTTCCTGATGAAGACTCAGTAGAAGATATCCAAGATTCTCTCAATGATTACTGTTGAGGTTGTAGTCGCCTGTGGTTCTCTCCCCGATACTGCGGAGGTAGTAATCATCCCAAGATTCGCTCAACGATTGCTGTTGAAGTCGAAGTTATCCAAGATTCTCTCAATAATTGCTGTTGAGATTGTAGTCGCCTATGGTTCTCTCCCCGATACTGTGGAGGTAGTAATCATCCCAAGATTCGCTCAACGACTGCTGTTGAAGTTGAAGTTATCCAAGATTCTCTCAATGATTGTTGTTGAGGTTGTAGTCGCCTGTGGTTCTCTCCCCGTTACTGCGGAGGTAGTAACCGCCCCAAGATTCGCTCAACGATTGCTGTTGAAGTCGAAGTCATCCAAGATTCTCTCAATGTTTGCTGTTGAGGTTGTAGTCGCCTGTGGTTCTCTCCCCATTACTGCGGAGGTGGTAATCGCCCAAGATTCGCTCAGCGTTACTGTTGAAGTCGAATTCGTCCAAGATTCTCTCAATGATTGCTGTTGAGGTTGTAGTCGCTTATGGTTCTCTCCCCGATACTGCGGAGGTAGTAATCATCCCCAGATTCGCTCAACGATTGCTGTTGAAGTTGAAGTTATCCAAGATTCTCCCAATGATTGCTGTTGAGGTTGTAGTCGCCTATGGTTCTCTTCCCGATACTGCGGAGGTAGTAATCATCCCCAGATTCGCTCAGCGTTACTGTTGAAGTTGAAGTCGTCCAAGGTTCTCTCACCGTTCCTGTTGAGGTAGTAACCACCCCTGGTTCATTCATCACCGTGTGAAGCTCCAGATTCAGCTCCTGTAACCGGTCAGGACACATCTACACAAGAGTTTGAAGACCACTCCTGTAACAGGTCAGGTACTCATTTTTCTTTTGCAGGTACGCAAGTTCTTGCTAAGGAATCTCTTATGCGATGGACATCCAGATGGCATCTATAAGCCCATCCACCTTACATCATCTCTTAGCATGGCATCCATAAGCCCATCATCCTATCCATCAATCTCCAAATGGCATCTGTAAGCCCATTCCACTATCACACTACTATGTGAGCGCAAATTTCTGGGCACTCTAGTGTTCAATCATCTTCCACCTTCGGATTACGAAAGGCACGTCAGCCAATCTGCATCCTCAGGTCTAAGAAGATTGAACAGGGGCAACTGTTGTACCCCAAAATTTGCCCTCCCATATTCTTCAAAATTTGCCAAGTTAAAGCTTCAAAAATCTCCCCAAGGGTTGCACAGTTCAAGGGCCTCCTAACAGTCAAAATTAGGGTTCTGGTTCTGACAAAGTAAATGAAGTTTCCAAGGGTCCAATCAAGTCCCACATGCCTACAAACATGGCCAAGCATCCTCATATCAAGTTTCAAGACTTACAGCACAAAATTGCACAGTCAAAAACCCTAATTGCACTACAGTCAACTGTAGGGGCAAAATGGTCATCTGACAGTCAAAAGTTCAAATTTTTGGTCAACATATCATTTTGAAACCACAAACATCATTTGATCAATGCTTGATCATGATTCTCAAAGTTTAGCTCAAAAAGTCTCAAGATGCAAAAGTTTCTATTTTTGGACAGTTGAAAAAGTCAACTGTAACTTGACCAGGGCATAACTTCCACATGGATTATCAGAAAAATTCCATCCAAAGCTCATTTTGAAGAGAATGACATTTCCTACAACTCCTCTTCACACTTCAAGTCCAAGAAATGCTCTCACAAAAAGTTATCAATTTCAACATTATAGGTCATTTTCAAAAGTCAACAAAAAGAGACTTTAGGTCAAGGGCCATAACTTGAGATTGGTAAATCAAAATGACATGGGACCAAAGGCAGTGGTTAGAGGACTCAAATACCTTTCCAAAATGTCCAAGAACATGAGCAAATCTTAAAAATTGAGCAAGTTATGCCTTGTGGAAGTTGGGAAATTTTTGGATATATTAAAAAGTCAACATTGCTCCAAATGACCTAAAATTGCTAATGGGCCTCTTTTTCTTCCACAATTTATCATCCAAGGCATGTGCACGACCATTTGGCCCAAAGGGAAGTTTTTCTTCATTTTTATTTATTTATTTGGATTTTTTATTATTAATAATTCATTTAATTAATTAAAATACATGAAAAATACTAAACCAATGCAATCAAATCTTTGTGTGCATGGAATAGGTTTAAAATTTCGTGCATGATCATATATGGAAGGAATTGAAGTGATTGGCCATGATTTGTACCAAATAGGCATGAAATAATATTTGAAAAGATCCTTAAGAATCAAATCTTGAAAATCATGAATGCAAAGGTTTTGATTTGTTTTCTTTGACCTAAATCACTCACACATATATACATATGCTAACCCTACTCCTCAGGACCTCCCAGCTGCGCAAAATAACCAAGAACAAAACTTGAATTTTCTCAAAAAAGTCAAACACTGAAAACTGTTTTCCAGGGCGATTCAAGCTGAGATAACCATCTCATCACCTTCCTGAGACATCAAGCATCGTGACTGAATAGCTTTCCACGTCCCTAACGCCCAGAATTGGTGAATAGGGTTCAAACTTTTTTCACATTTTTTCATAATCTTGTTTTAATATTTAAGCATTTTCATAGCATTTTGTTTGTGGATTCTTACTAATTGGATGATTCTGAAACTAACCATGTGATTGAATTAAGTTTTTATGCACTATATGCAAAAACGCCATTGTTGTCTTTTAGGGTTTTCAAAGCTTTGAATTGGGGTTTCCCAGTTAAGGAACAATTGAGACTCGAGACTTGGACCATTGAAACAAGCGCGCTTGGACGAAAAGAACCCAACCCTCGCGCCTAATTTATGAGGCCATATGGCCTATTCGCTATTTTCCAGAAAGGTGCATAAGGGAACGGTTCAAAACCGTTGCCAATTGCTTTTATGTTTCAGGCAAAAAAACAAAACAAGGAGGAAGATGATGAAGTGTCAGTACGTGGTAGGGCGATTTGAATTTACGCGCTAATTTTCCACTAACTTTTGTTTTCCATTATATTATTTGTCTTCCATAGGATAATCAAAACGCGCTCGTAGCTCCACTGGCAAGGCATTTGGTTGGTAATCTTCAGGACCTGGGTTCGAGCCCCAGGTCCCTCACCCTTTCCATATTATTTTTCAATTAATATTTGTGTGCAGCTTACTCCCAGAATTCCACCATGCTCTCCACACCCAGGCCTGCCACGCACATGCTAAGATCAATCCAAGGGCCATAGTTGGAAGAATATCATGGACATGAGTCAAAGGTGTTACACGCTGGTACGAAAAGTCAACCAGGCTAAAGCTATTGGGCCTGGATTTCTAAGTTGTGACCTCCCAATTTGGGGACAGAACCCCCCAAGGTTTGCCATTATTTTTTACATTTTTATTTTTTATTTGATTTAATTAATTTCCCTTAGATTTAATTATTATTTTTATAAAAAATATAAAAACAATATAAAATCAGAAAAAAGACAAAAAATAAGAATTTTTATTTAATATTATTTTTTGTAAATAAATTGCATTAATTAATTTTAGTTTTAATTTAGGTTTAAATCTTAATATTTTCTAATAAATTTAAAAGTTGTAGAATTAGGGTTTAATTAATTTTTATCCTTTTTTTTCTTTTCTTTTCACTAATAACTAATTATTTATTTTCATAAAATCAAATTGTCATTAAAAATTAGATTTAATTTTAGGAAAATTTTAATAGGTTTTTCTTAATAAATAAAAGTTGTAGAATTAAGGTTAATTAGCGTTTTAATTTTATTTAATTCTCATTAAAAAAACCATAAATACGAAAACCTCAAAAATAATTTCCTTTTCTTTTTAATTTCAATTAATTTAATCGTTTAATTTAATTTCATTAAAAAGGGTCCAACGCCCTCGTTTCCAATCTTAATTCAATTCGCACATTTATCTTGTTTCTTTTCATTATTTATGTAATTCTCCGAAAGCCATGTAAATATTTATCTTTCGCATTTTACCTTTAATTCTTTATTTTTCTGTCAAATCGGGTCCTGGAAATTTTGGCGATGTGGACCCGCGCCTTTGTAATAGTTTAGAACTTTACCTTTCTCGCAATTTTTAACCGTTAAATAAATGCATGCAAGAATGAATGACGGAAATAAAAACAAACGCATAGATCACCATACATGACAAAAGACAAAAATAAACGAATCTGACACACAAATCACACACCACCCCTAGAGTACGCCTCACTGTTGCCTTGCCTCGAAAGGTGATCGTCGAGTAGAGGACGTCTTAGTAAGTCCTTATGATCCGGGAACCTGGCATGAGGGTAGCTTCTAAGGTGTCTTCCCATTGCTCCGGTGATCACCACGTCCCGAACCTCGAATTGACCTGAACACCTCCAACGGTGGTGCTACCTACCTCTCAATGGTGGGATGGCACTACTTTAAAGGACATTTACACAGACGAATTCCTTAGGGTAGGTAGGTTCTCTAAGATACTTGCTCTAATTTCAAACAAATTCAAAAAAATACTTTTCACACCGACACATTTTCAAAAGCTTTCAAAAGCAATTTTTCAAACACTCTTGAGGACTGATACAAGAGTCGAACTGGAATTTTCAAAGAAACTTTTTAAAACCCACAGTTGAAAAGCAAACAAACCATTTTGAAAACACAAGTGAGCAAGTATCTAAGAGCCCATGGATAACCATGGATAGAAAGGGTGCTAACACCTTCCCTTTCTATAACCTACCTCCCGAACCGAGAGCGATCTCTTTAAGGAATTTTTTTGTGCTTTTGTCCTGTCCATGTTGGAGAAAATAAAAGACGGTGGCGACTCTTGCTTCCGCGACATTTCGCGAACCAGCGTTAAACAGTCAGTTCCAGATCCACCAATCATACACCCTACCAGCCAGATCTCTCCACTTTTGGGCGTATCCTTTGAAGCTCTCGTTGGAACCCATGGTCATGTTCTGCAATTTCACACGAGTTGGTGCAAGATCAGCATTATACTGATACTTCTTGTAGAAAGCAGCAGCTAAATCCTCCCAGGTGTGGATTCGAGAACTCTCCAATTGATAGAACCATTCGAGTTGAGTCCCTGCCAGGCTTTCTTGGAAGAAATGGATCCAAAGCTTTGGATCAGTTGTGTATGGTTGAATCTTGCGGACATAAGACTTTAAGTGCATCTTAGGGCAAGAGACTCCATTGTACAGGGCAAAGGTAGGGACTTTGAACTTTGGAGGGATGACCACTCCATAAACCAAACCCCTGTCTCCTAAATCAAATCTAGGTATTTGTTGAATCTCAATAGCACTAAGGTGATCCTCCAACTATTGGTATTTGTCATCAGCGGGAGGATATTGTTCTTCGAAGTAGTCGGCTTCAACTTCATCAATCTCCAAATTGTGGTCTTCTTCAAGACTATCCCCCGTGTTGGATGGAGTTGAAAGATCTAGAGCTCTCTTAACTGGTCCTCCAGATCTTCTTCTCAATTTTAGGACGCCTATTGACTTCTTGGACTTTTTCTTCTTGTCTTTGAGAAGGAGAGCTTTCAGGTCCTCTTGCCCCTTAGCCATAGCCAAAAACATTTGTTGGAATTGAGCGTTTTGAGCTTGAAGATCTTTCACCGTTTGTTCCATATCCATCTTACTGAAATAAACAGTAGGAAGATAAGGAGACCTGTATGGGAGAAACCTGTCATGATATGATGCATGATATGTGGATGCATGTTTTCAAGGATCTCGTGGGGTAAACACGAGAAAAAGTTAGAGATTGAATTTTGATCAACATCTTTGATTGGAGAACTTTGTATCAGTGGATGTCCTTCCACAAGACTTAAGCTCACCATGTCAAGTGGGTCATAGACCTTGAATCAAGTTTGTTGTACTTGATATTTGACGGTGTTTGGTCAAAGGAAAATAAATCCTCTTGCCCCTTGATAGACGTCAGGTTCATTGTGAACCTGCATCAAAGACCCTCGAGATCCTTAAAATGGTTATTGAAAATGCTATGGTATGATGTTATGATGTTATGTACAAGTATGCGAAGTAAACAAGCTTATACAAATAATCATGCACACGCAAAGCAGACAAGTCCTTAGGTTTAGGCTTGCATGGAGTTTGTAGGTAAGTACCCTCTTGAAATTTAGTTGGCTTAAACTTGTCCTAGTAATAGTAACCGGGTTCTAAGGAGCTCAATATCAATAGATGGTTTTCTTGGTCATTGTTTCATCTCAAGCCTCTTTAATGGCGACCGAAATATCCCAAGAAACCAAACCTCAATGAGTGTAGTATCGAGTATCTACCAACTTCAGACTGCACCAAAGTCAGTCATCTCACTACGTCCTAAAGGCCAAGTTGGTCATGTAAAGGTTCTAGAAGTTCATTAGTGCTTCATGACATCACTCAGCGGCCCCGTATTCTCTTTGATTAACTCAAAGGCTACCGGTACCCACAAATATGTCGCACTAACGTAGCTATTGCTTAGACCATGTCGGTATACCCCACACAGTTTCCACAACGTATTGCTACTTACCTATAATGTATCCCAAATCCAGGTAGAGGATTCAAACCCAAACAAAGAACCATAATGTAAAGCATACAAATCAAACAATGTAAGCAAGTAAATGTGATCTATCCCTAAGGTAACCCCACTTTTAGAATATTCCCCAGCAGAGTCGCCAATTCTGTGATACGGTGGGAGAACTGACTTGGGTGTTTTTCATTTTATTGCAAAATGTTGCGGTTTAGCAAGAGTCGCCACCGACTTTTCTTTTATCCAAAAGGAAAGGTGAAAAAGCACAGGAAAGACCTTTGAGATAGTTTCTTGAGTTCGGGGGGTAGATTATGAAAAGGGAAGGTATTAGCACCCTTTTCATTCATGGTTTTCCATGGGCTCTTAGTTACTTGATATATCACTTGCTTTTGTTTTGAAATTGTGCTTTGTGTGGTTTTGAAAGTATTTTGTAAAAGAGGCCATTGTTTAGGCATTCTTTGTAATGATTCTCGTTCGTAAGAATGTATACAAAAATGTTTGTCTTTTTGAAAATGTTTTCAATGTTTGTAAGATGTTTGGAAATGTGTGTGTGTTTGTTTTTGAAAATAGCAAGGATAGTTGTTTTAAAATGGAGCAAGTAACTAGAAGTAATCTACCAACTCAAATGTCTTTCTTGTTCATTTTCTTTTCCTTTGACGTTGTTGTCTTACCATTGATTTGGTAAGCAACCCTATCTTTGGATGTAGACGGGACGGGCGTGGGTCATCGTATAGCCATGATTAGCAATGTTGCAAAGTATCTTAGCATTTTTGAGGGACTAAGATCATTTTGTAAGGCAACTTTGAATAGCGTCATCGAGGGACTATGATCTTATATTTGTTTGTTTTGCTAAGATACTTCGCATGCGTAATATGGCCATTTTGTAAGGCAACCAAGTGGAATTACCCTAAGGGTGTAAATGTGAAAGTGTGTTGATTTACATGCATTTAATCTTGGATTAGGGTTATATACTTGTTAGTTTAATCTTTCCATACAAACCCTAATTACTAACATTTATATGAAAGCGATAAATTGCGGAAAGTAAAATTACTACGCTATTACATCACTTGGGGATGGGGGATATAAATTTACGAATGAGGATGACAAGTAAAGTAAACCCTAATTACTATTACAAGGCTTTGACAATTACATAATTTATAATGCAACAATAATAAAATATGCAAGAAGTTGTAAAGTGAGAGAAATTGTTTTTTAGGGTTTTTTATAGCAAAGGGTTTTGTAATTAATTTCATTGAAGAAAAATCTAAGTCTAAGTTAATTGTTTAGAAAAGTGTTTTTGAGGTTTCATTTGAACAAAAAGGTTTTATAAATTTAGGTCACTTCCAAGCAATGAAATATGTCCAAAAGAACCTAAAAAATCTCCAAAAATCAAGAAATTTGGTGCCCGAGCTGATACGGGTCGTGTCGGGGGACACGGGCACTCGTGTCAGGACCTATCCATGACTTTTATGCGTTTTTTGGTCCAGCCATCCTGACACTGCCGTGTCACCTTACACGGGCGCCTGTGTCAGCCCCTTTTCATACTTTTTTGGTCATGTATGCACCAGTAACTCTGACACGGGCCGTGTTGATTGACACGGGCACCCGTGTCAGCCTCTGTACCTGCACTTTACTATGTTTTTCAACCCAAATAAGCTGACACGGGCCGTGTCATGTGACACGGGAACCCGTGTCAACCTCTGGTCTGGCTTTTTGTTAGTTTTTTCTCTTTGATCTATTTTGTTATATCTTTTGAGCGCAAAAGCAAATGATGTATGAACAATGAGATCACAGTTTGAGAAAGTTTACCTCTCGAAGCGGAATCTTTAAGACATGTACGTATGTTTCCGAGTGTAAATTGGTGATTGATCAAGCTCCTTTGAACCTTCTTGAAGTAACTCCAATCTTTCTTTTGTACTGAAAATGGTTGAACTGCCCCAACCGAGTCAAGTTGCAATGTATGTTTTTTTGAATTTGGAAGATGGTGATAGTGATGTTACAGAAGTTGTCTTTTTGTTTGAACAACTTATATATGGTGTATATGAAGTGTTTGGATGGTTTGTTTGGAGAAAACTTGCAAGGTATGAGATTCAAAGATTTGAACTTCAAAGCTCAAAAATGAAGGTTTTGTGGACAAATCTAGTTTTTTGACAGCAGAAATGAGTTTGAGTGTTAGTTTCTCCTTCTATTTTTTCTAACCTTTCTCTCTATTTTATCTAACTTCTTTATCTTTTTTCTAACCTCTTTTTCTTTCAAATTCTTCTTCTATTTATAGGCAAAGGACTTGTTAACAAAGGCTGAATAGGTTTACAAGACAACATGTTATGGTTTGGTTGGGATGTAAGTATCAAACTATGTCAAGTACACCATGGTTCCAAGATGAAGTACCAAAGTTACTGGTTTAGAGGGGTTGATTTCGATGTTTTATGGTGGAGTAAAATCTGAAACCAACAAAGTATGGGCTCAAGACAAACTTTGTACAAAAAGCTTGCTTTTCAAGAATAAGAATGGTGCCTTTATGCCATAAATGGAAAGATCTTTTGGACAATGGCTCAAACACTTGGGTAATAGCTCAAGATCTTGTTGAAACATTAAATTATGTAGAGATTTTCAAGTCACAAGGCCTGCAAAGTAAGATTATGCAGCATAGCATAAGGGTTTTGTTGTGTGTTCTTCAATAGAATGACTTGCAAATTAAGGGTGGATGCCCAACTTCATGCCATTGAATCTCCTAACTAAAGTATGATAAATTAATGATCTTTGATGTTTTGGAAAGCTTCAAACACCCTCTATAACTTTCATGTTGCCCATTTTGACAAAATCATCTTGGAACTATGTGAAAAAATGCCAAGAAGTTGGGATAAAATCCTGCACAAAATCTGTTGAAAATTTCTCTAAGTGTTAAATGAAAATGTCATGACTTCATGAATTTATAACTCGAGATTCAAGCATATTTAGGAGAAGTTGTGTAAAGAAATTTTGTAGATATCATGGAGATCTACAACTTTCATGTTAGAAGTTTCTCTTGAATCATCTTGCATCATGGTGAGAATTTTGCTCAAAGTTTATGAAAAACATGAAATTTCCAACACTTACAAAAATGTCTAAGTTTAGAAATTTTGACTTTTCAAAATGAAATCTTGACTTTTTGATTTCATGATAAATAAGTTTCATATTTTTGAATGTCTTGATGAAATTTGATCTTTGAAATGTAATGTTGACCAAAAAGTCAAAGTTTGACTTTTCAGTATGCAATTGACCATTTTGCCCTTGTGCCAATTTCAAGCCTAAATTGATGCATCAATGCTGCAAACTTGATGTCGTAGAAGATCTTATGAGCAAATACTTGACAAATGAGAGGGAAAATTTTGGGGTGCAACGGTTCTAAAAGTTCATTAGTGCTTCATGACATCACTCAGCGGCTCCGTATTCTCTTTGATTAACTTAAAGGCTACCGGTACCCACAAATATGTCGCACTAACATAGCTATTGCTTAGACCATGTCGTTGTACCCCGCAGAGTTTCCACAACGTATTGCTACTTACCTATATTGTATCCCAAATTCGGGTAGAGGATTCAAACCCAAACAAAGAACCAAAATGTAAAGCATACAAGTCAAACAAAGTAAGCAAGTAAATGTGATCTAACCCTAAGGTAACCTTACTTTTAGAATATTCCCCAGCAGAGTCGCCAGTTTTGTGATACGGTGGGAGAACTGACTTGAAGGTTTTGCGTTTTATCGTAAATGTTGCGGTTAGAAAGAGTTGCCACCGACTTTTATTTTTTCCAAAAGGAAAGGTGAAAAAGCACAGGAAAGAACTTTGAGATTATTTCTTGAGTTCGGGGGGTAGATTATGAAAATGGAAGGTAATAGCACCCTTTTCATCCATGGTTTTCCATGGGCTCTTAGTTACTTGCTAGATCACTTGCTTTTGTTTGAAATTATGCTTTGTGTGGTTTTTTGAGAGTATTTTGTAAAGAGGTCATTATTTAGACAATCTTTGTAATGATTCTCGTTTATAAGAATGTATACAAAGATGTTGATCTTTTGAAAATGTTTTCAAGTTTTGTAAGATGTTTTGAAAGTGTAAGTGTTTTTTTTTAAATAGCAAGGATGTTTGTTTTGAAATGGAGCAAGTAACTAGGAGCAATCTACCTACTCAAATGTATTTCTTGTTCATTTCCTTTTCCTTTGACATTGTTGTCTTACCATTGATTTGGTAAGCAACCCTACCTTTGGATGTAAACGGGACAGGCATGGGTCATCGTATAACCATGATTAGCAATATTGGAAGGTATCTTACCATTCTTTTTGAGGGACTAAGATCATCTATAAGGAAACTTAGATAGCGTCATCAAGGGACTATGATCTTGTATTTGCTTCTTTTTGCTAAGATACCTTACATGAGTAATATGGACAATTTGTATAAGGCAACTGTTGTACCCCAAAATTGGCCCTCTTATTTTACTTAATACATCTCAATTGAGGTCCCCAAGTTGCTCAAGGAAGTTCAAGAGTTGACTAGACCAACTCTCTCCTAAGGAAGTATACCTCAAATTAGGGTTTCATTTTTCATCAAATGCTTGAGAATCGACTGTATTAGGTCAAAAGTCAATTGTGGCCCACATACAGTTAAACTTCAAGATTTTGGGTCAACATCATCATTTTGAAGTGTTATCCATCATTTGATCAAGGGTTGATCATGATTCCTCAAGGGATGCTCCAAATTCATCAAAACCCAAAAGTTGCTAAATTAGGGTTTTGTAGGAAAAGTCAACCCAACTTTGACCAAGCATAACTTCTTCATACTTTATCAGAAATTTTCCATCCAAAGCTTATTTTGAATAGGATGCAATTCCCTACAACTCATATTCATCTCACAAGTTCAAAATATGAACTCATCAAAAGATATGGATTTTGACATTATAGGTCCTTTTGAAAATCAACAAAAACACCTTTTGGGTCAAAGCTTCATACATGAACATGGAAGACTCAATTGAGATGAGACCAAAAGGGTTGCTTAGGGGACATACTAAGCTTTCTAAAAAGTCTAAGAACACCTCTCTAGGGTTAAAATTGGAGGAGTTATGCCTTGTCAAATATGACCTTTTTTGTAAAATTGCCAAAAGTCAAATATGCTCACAAATGCATTTTTTGCTAAATGGGCCTAACTTTTTATGCTTGCACCTCACTTATAATGTGGTCCACGACTCAAACATTCACACACACATTATTTGCTTCATTTTTCAATTTTTTTAATTTTTTTAATTAAAAAATGAATTAAATCAAATAATTGATGAATAATAGCAAAGATATGATTTGATTTGGTTTTTGGACATGTTGGCAATCAGAATATGCTGAATTATCAAGGACAAAACGAATCAAGCATAATTGGTACAAGAAAGGGAAGATTTGGATCAAAATAGCAAGTTTGCATATGGTTAAAGAATCAAATCAAATCTCATCAAATTTCAAGATTTAATCCAAGTTTGTAACCTTAATTCATCCCTAGGTTTATATTGGACAAGAACAAAGCAAAAAAGACGAGTTAGCAATCGTGAAAGAGGCAAAGCAAATTCAGAAAATTCAAGGAAAAAGTGTGACTCAATTTCAAGCTTGGAGGCCAATTCAAGCCCTTCTAGCATTGCCAAATGATTCCTGGATCTTCCCAGAAGCTAACCCAATCGATTGCACGCCTCTACACGTCCAGAATCGCTCCCTATCACTCTCACGGTTTGCAAAATTATTCAAATTTGATTACTGTAATTCTTGCATCTTTAGCATGATATTTGTGATCCTCATTGTGTTTGCAAGCAAACTGGATGATTTAATTGCGTTTTTGGAGCCTGTACATGCCTTTACCATTGTTAGGGTTTATATGTGCAGTTTAGGGGTTTTGTCCACAGGATAAATTGGCCAGCAAAAGGGGTACCATGGTGTTCATAAGATCAAGACGAGTTGATCTATATAATTAGATGCCATTAATCATGCATGTACATGATTTTTGAATGAAATAGGTTTGTAGCTACAGACCTTTGTCTGTAGGTGAATGTACCAGAGCCTAAGACGACGGTCCAAGGAAGAAGACAATAGTGTGTCACAACCTGACTGGCTGGTTTGAATTCTGGCGCGTTTTTGGCATAAACATTGTTGTATACTTTTTGTTTTATCTTTATATTATATTAACAAATGAGACATCCAGCGCAGTTGGTCAGGGGAGGGAAGTCAGAAGCTCATGTCCTGGGTTCGATCCCAAGTGGGAGCTTTTGGAATTTTCTCCATTATTTCCTTGCAGATCCAGTACACCTCACCTTTTGAGGACCATCATCTTCTGGATCCATATGCAGCAGGTTCTAGCACACCTCACCTTCTGAGGATCATCATCCTCTGGATCCATCTCCATCCAGATCCAGCACATCTCACCTTCTGAGGATCATCATGTGCCCTCTGATCTCATCCTCTGGATCCATCTCCATCCAAATCCAGCGCCAGCATACACAGGTCCACCATGAGCCCCCAGAAGATGGTCTCATGGTATCAGGCGCCAGACTCTGGGCCATCCTTCTGGGGTTCAGAAGTTCAGCATGCACCCCCATTTTGCTTCATCACTCCAGGCCCATTCTTTTTCTCCTCTTTATTTATTTCTCTTGTTTTAATTATTTTTGTTTATTTATTTTTCACCAAAAAATTAATTGTTTTTTTAATTAATCAAAAAACCAACAAATCACAAAAATATAAAAAGTTTTTTTTTAAATAATAAATTATTAATTTAATTAGGAAATTAGGTTAATTTAATTTCTTTCATAATTTAAAAATAATTAGAAATTATGTTTAGTTAATTTGCAATTAGATGTTTTTCTCAAATAAAAATTCACAAGAACAAAAATCTTTTTCTCTCAATTAGGGTTTTAAGTTATTAATTATTGTCCTCGTATTTAATTTTCCGCGCGCTTGTTAATTTTTTTTTTCATTATTTTTGTAACTGTTCAGGGTTTGTAATAGTTAAATTAGGGTTTTATTTCTTTCTTTAAATCTCCAATTTTTGGTTATGTAATTAATCCCCCCTCCCCGAAGCCTTGTAATAGCTAGGTTTATTTTTCGCACTTTAAATTCCCGCAATCTTTAACTGTCTAGATACATGGCTAATAGGATTGTATGGCAAGAATGTCTGGAAAATTAAAACGGTAGATCACCTAATGTGCAAAGATTAAAATAACTGAAACAAATCACTCGCACATGTTCACTCCTAGGGTTTACTTCACTTCGGTTGCCTTCGGTAAACAATCATTAAGCATATGAGATTTTAGTGATTACCCTCCAGTCTAAAGAGATCAAAATGTCCCGTTCGAATGTCACCTCAGAAATATTGCCTCGGAAATGTTGCCTCGGAAAGATCTTAAGGCTCTAGGGTTACTACTAAGGTTTTCTAACTATTGCTTTAGTGATTGTACTCGTCCCTTTCGAACGTCCCTTACAAACTCCAACGATGGTGCCACCTATTCCTTAATAGTGGGATAGCATTGTCTAAAGGAAATAGAACAGAAATGATCTTCTTTCGAGTAGGTAGATGCTAGTAGGTACTTGCTCAATAAAAACTCTTCACACAAACACCTTTCAAAACAAATTTTCAAAACAACTTCGTCACACCCTTGAGGACTGATACAAGGGTTATCACGAAGTAAAACATTTTTAAGACAGACACACACAAGCAATTTTAAGAATACGAGCAAGTACCTAAGAGCCCATGGAAAACCATGGATAGAAAGGGTTCTAACACCTTCCCTTTCTATAATCTACCCCCCGTACTCAGAAATATCTCGAGAAAAGGTTTTTTCTGTTCTTTTTCCTTTTCCATGATTGGATGAAATAAAAGTCGGTGGCGATTGTTGCTTACCGCGACATTTTGCAAACACAAAACACAAAACGCAAACCAGTATTAAACAGTCAGTTCTGCCACTGTATCACAGAACTGGAGACTCTGTTGGGGAATTATAAAGTGGGGTAAACCTTAGGATCTAGGTCATATTTAATTGCTTTCTCTTGATTGTCTTGCTTGCTTTATATTTATGGGAACTGTTTGAGTTATTAGATCCTACACCCGGATATGGGGAACACCTTTTAGGTAAGTAGCAATAAACTGTGAGGGAACTATGTTGGGGTATACCGGCACGGTTGAAGCAGTAGCTACGTTTATGTGGCACTTTGGTTGGTACCGGTAACCCTTGGGTCATTCGGGGAGAGTACGGGGCCGCCGCGTTGTGTCGTGAAGTATCAACTGACCTTAGAAACTTTAATTGCCCAACTTGGCCATTAGAAAGTAGTGAGATAGTCGGCCTCAGTGTAGAGCTGAGAACTGGTTGATACTCGATGCTACACTCATTGAGATCAGACTTTTGGGATATTTCAGCCGCAAGAAAAGATTGCGTGAGTTGAGACAATGCCGATAAAGGATAGTCAGTGATATTGAGATCCTCTAGAACCCGGTTACTATTTATAACACAGGTTGAAACCAATTAACTTCAAGAGGGTATTACCTTTGACCTCATGCAAGCCTTAAAATTAAGGGCATTGTGTGATTTGACTGTGCTTGCTATACATGTGTTTGTTATACCTATATTTTATCATGACATCATGCATCATAACATAGCATCCATTCTTATTGCACTAACCATTTCAAAGACCAAGGGAATTTATCTTTTCCCTGTTTTGCAGATCACGGCTTTTGTCCGTAGAAACACTATCTGAATCAGCTTTGTGAAGATACCTTCCCAACTCAAAGAACTAGCATCAAGGGTTTCTGAAACTTCTGCGTTCACCAAGAGACATGGTCGACTTCTCGACCTGGTTACTTCAAACTTTGATGAAAAGATGATGAGTTTACTTTTTCAGTTCTTTGATCCCAAGCACCACTGCTTCACCTTTCCAAACTATCAGTTGGTACCTACCTTGGAGGAATTCTCTCAGCTGTTGGATATACCCATTCTTGAGCATTTACCCTTCACAAATTTAGAAGAAGCTTCTAAGCCAGAAGTCATTGCCTCTGCTTTGCACCTGAAACGGGCCGACATGGTATCCAATTGGGAAATAAGAAGCGGAGTCAAGGGTTTTCTAGCTAAGTTTTTAATAAACAAAGCACAATTGTTTTGGGATGATGCGGACTTTCAGGATTTCGAGGAGGTCTTGGCTCTTCTAATCTATGGGTTAGTCCTATTCCCTAATCTGGGCTCATTCGTAGACTTAAACTCTATCAAGATCTTTCTCTCTCGAAACCCGGTGCCTACTTTGCTCGGAGATATTTTGCACACTCTCCATACTCGTACCATGAAGAAAAGAGGGATTCTTATGTGTTGTATGCCATTGCTGTCGAGGTGGTTTATTTCTCACCTCCATAAATCCATACTGAAGAATGAAGAAGGTTTGGGTCGGTCGCAAAAGATAATGTCGCTTGCTCATACGGATATTCTCTAGTGTTCTCAAGCTATGGAAAAAACTGCTATTATTGATCGCTGCGGAGAGTACCCTAATGTCCCGCTACTTAGCATCAGAGGGGGTATAACCTACAACCCTTATTTAGCCCTGCGACAATTTGGTTATGCTCGAAGGGATGGTCCCCGTGAGTTACTTATCGAGGGTATTGTATTCAACTATGAGGATGATGTCAAGGAGTATCGCCAAAGATTCATACGAGCCTGGGGCATGTTAAACAGATCTGGCGCCAGGGCTTTGGGACCAAAGAATTCCATTCCTATGTAACCTTACCTAAAATGGGTACGAGCTCGTGCCCAGCAACTTATGATGCCCTATGTGGCTGTTTTGCCAGTGATTATGGAACCCACTACGGAGGAGGGTATTCCTTACACCATTCTCTATCCTTATATGCCCACTGATCTTGGGGAATTACAAAGGTCTTGGATTCAGTTGATGGAGGAGCGGGATGCTTACAAGAATCAGTTCCACGCTCATAAGAGGAAGGTTTTAGAGCTCACAAAGTAGTTGTATGAAGAAAGAGGACTCGGTGACCATCCTGACACAAAGAGGAAGCATCCATAGGAATTTTATTGTCTTTTATAGTTTCAGATTTATTTTTTTAAATTGTAATGCCTAAAAGGCATTTGAACTTCAAATTCAGCTAATAACGTTTTTGTTTATTGTTGTTTGCAAATTTAAATTTCTCGAAGTCTTTGAAATCATTGCATTCGCATCTCATCCATAACACATCATTACAGGTACCATTACAGGTTTCTCATCTTCTTCGCTATTTATTTCAGCAGAAATGTCTTCTGAACAAAGCATCAAGGATCTTCGGGCACAGAACGCCCAGTTACAACAAATGTTCATCAGTCTGGCAAAAGGGCAGGAGGATCTGAAAGCCCTCATTCTGAAAGAGAAGAAGAAGAAGAAGAAGGTTGTTGGCATTCTAAATATGGGCCGAAGGTTTGGAGAGTGGTTGAAGCGTCCGACTGATCTGACCTCTTCATCCAAGGAAGGGGAGAACCAAGAGGACGAAATAAGGGAGGGAGACCCTAGTCCAAAAGTTTTTGAGGATGAATCTGACTACAACGATAAACAATATCCCCCGGCTGAGGATAGGTACAAACAGTTAGAGGATCGTCTGAGCGTGATGGAGATACAAAGAATACCAGGACTAGATTTCGAAGAGCTAGGTTTGATATCTGGGGTAGTCATCCCACAGAAGTTCAAGGCTCCAATATTTGAGAAGTATGATGGGGTGTTTTGTCCTAAACTTCATCTTCGTTCCTATGTGAGGAGGATTCAGCCTCACACTGCTGATAGGAATTTGTGGGTTCATTTATTTCAGGACAGTCTGTCTGGGACTCAGCTTGAATGGTTCTATCAACTAGAGGGAACCAATGTCCGCAACTGGGAAGACCTTGCTGCTGCATTTTATAAGCATTATCAGTATAATGCAGACCTTACTACCACCCGTACACAACTCCAAAATATGTCTATGGGTTCGAGCGAGGGCTTTAAAGACTATGCCCAGAAATGAAAGGATCTAGCTGGCAGGGTACAACCTCCTCTGAATGATCGGGAAATGGTAGACATGTTCATGGGCACTCTGACAGGCCCGGTCTTTAACCTGCTAATTGGGAGTTCTTCATCCGGTTTCACAGATATGGTCCTGACTGGAGGAAGGATTGAAAGTGGTATCAAGAGTGGGAAGATCCTGACGGCTTCATCTTCTACTGCTGATAAGAAGCCATTTGCGGGTAAGACGGAAGCCAATGTTGTGTATGGCCAGAAAGGTTGTAACAAGGCAGACTACCACTAATATGTAGGGGCAGTGCTGGTCTCTAATCCTACGGCCGTGCAACGACATCAACAGGGGAATCAGCATAAGGAGGTCGCACCTAAAAGACAATTCACCAAGATCAACATGTCACTAGCACAAGAGTTACAACACATGATGAAGGCAGGGATGATTACGTTAAAGGCTCCTCTACAGAATCCCAACACTTCTGCTCCCAGTTACCACCCCAACGATAGGTTTGCATACCATTCTGATAGTCTGGGACATGATACGAATGGCTGCTGGGCCCTGAAGAACAAAATTAAGGATATGATTGACGCCAAGGAGATTGAATTCAACCCTCTAGAGACTCATAAAGTGATCACTGCTCCTAGGCCAAATCCTTGAGAGTGTCCCTTTCATTTTTGATTTTTCAATTGTAATTTCTTTTGCTTGTTTGAACAATTACTTTAATGTCAAACTTTGGTGTTCCCATTAATGCATTGCATATGTTTGTCTTGAAGTAATTCATTATATTTAAATTGTGTTTTTACTTATTTTTTGCGATATTCAACTCTCGGTTACAAGCTACAAGCCTTTAGAGGGAGGATGACAAAAAATACCATGTTTCATACAATATGCTTTTGGACAGACCTGGTTGACGATGTACAGACATTTTTTCAAATCCTAAACACTGGAGATATAAGGAAGATAATCCATAGTTAACCTCTTTAAGCCAAAGAAGCAGGAGTTTTTCTTTTACACAAATTAAAACACTTAATCATAACCCGGGGCAGGGTAGTTTTCTCAGTTAATTCGAATGTGCATCCAGTCACAAGCTTTACCTTCATACACGATGTAGCGATAAAAAATGTAGCGGGGTAAATCGGAGATCGAATTATTAATTAATTCGTCTCGCAAAAGCAAGAGTCGCCACCGCGCTTTATTATTTCCAAGGGAAAAGGGAAAAGAGCGAAATAAAACCCTAAAGTATGCAATGTAAAATAATACTTTTAAAAGTAATGAAAATACAAGGCGTTTTGAAAAGAGGTCTAGAGTTCGGGGGTTGGTTATACAATGGGAAGGTATTAGCACCCAATGCATCTATAGTATCCTATAGGAACCTTTTGAAATATCTGTTTATTAAAATGTTCATTTGATTAAGAATAAATTGTTTTGGCCGAAAAGGGGGTACGGACGGGTTTTTGAGGATACGACGACCTAATGTCGAAGTTTTGGCTTAAACGGTATGAGTTTTTGAAGAAAATTGAATATTTGGGGGAAAAATTATCTTAAGTTTTAATGAAATGAAGGTATTCGCGTGATTGGATTTGAGGACATGAAGTCAACAAATTTAATCATTTTCTCTTGGATTGGGCACAAAAAGATGAATATTCAAATATAAATACTCAAAGAATTCACAAGAATAAAAATCACAACGAAATAATTTCGAGTAAACAAAGAAACAAAATACGAATAAACAATAAGGAAATCAATTGAAAAGACAAAGAAAATTAAATGTAAAAGAGAGATATAACAAAATTATCTAAACTAAATTAAAATTCTAAGATTTACTAAATAATTCTAAACTAAATTAAAACTCTAAAAGTTATTAACTTAAATCTAATTAAAAATAATACTAAAATTACTAAATTAATCTTAAACTTAAACAAATAAAATTGGTCAAATTATTTAAAGTTTGTTTAATTAGAACTACACATATATTTGATTAAATTTACTAATTAAACTAAATTAATAAAATTCTAAAAAAAGCTAAAAGAAAATAAATATAAAGAGGGGTATCAAAAAAAATAAAGGGGTAGATAATAAGCAATTGTATGGGCTAAACTGATCAAACGGGGGGGGGGGGGGAAACTAGCAGAAGTGAGATGGGTTTAAGCAAGGGAAACGGGTCGGGCCCAATATTTCATAACTTGTTTAGGGTTAAACGTTTGTCTTAGTTTGGGGAAAATGGATTAGGGTTACAGCGCCGTTCGTTCATCCTTTGTTCGTCTTCTTCGTTCGTCATAATGTCCCCGCCTCTGAGTTTCCCTTGCCCATGGCCACCGGCATCCTCAAACTTCCTCTCCCCTCCAACGAAACGCTAGGGCGACAGATTCAAGGTAATAATCTTTGTTTTAATCTCATTAGGGTTTTATCATTTGCATGTTATGATCTCGCCCCTTATTGATTCTGACTTCATATTGTTATGGTTATTTAAGGTACGTGAAAGAAAGAGAGGGAGAGAAATTACCTTTGGAGACGGAGGAGGAAAGGGTTGAGAAGAGTTGTGGCGGCCAAGGCGGTGAGGGACGAAACGCGTGATGCTGGGCTTGCTTGGATTCTTGGTTTGTGTTTCTTTGGCCCTTTGATTCGTGGTTTGATGATGATTTTGAAAACCCTTATGTGATATTTTTCTTCTTCTTCTGTTGACCTTGCTTCCTGTCTGATTCTTTCTCTTTGTCTTTGTTGCCTTGAGTTGCCTTGATGATGTATAATTTGTTGAGACTGTCTTGATGATGTCGTTGAAATATTGGACCCTGTGATGGTTTGAGTTGCCTAGCTTACTTTGCTTCTTTATCTCCTCTTTCTGGTTGCTATGCTTGTGCTGGAATGTGATAATGCTATGCTAAGGTGTTTGATTCGTGTGTTTTTGCCCAATGATGACAATGTTATGAGGGCTTATGGTTGTTTGATGTTCTGAAAGGCTTGAAACAGGTTTGTTTAAGCCTTATGCAAGTTATGTGTTTGGATAATTTTCTGGTTAGGCTATGTGTTTATGGTTTCGGTTATGGCTTGATGCTGTTTGGGATATGGCTTTCAGCAGGCTTGACCATTAATGTTTATGCAGCGTTTGGACATGTTTATGTTTGATTGCTTCAGGCTGTTGGACAAGTGAGGTTTTAATGGTCATGGTTTTATGGTTTGGTACAAGTTTTGGCTTGTGATATTTTGTTTGACAGGTTATGGTTTATGCTTCAGGCAGGTTAACTTGGCTTGATGCTTGAGGTTTTGTCATGGTTCCAGGGGTTTGGACAGTAGGTTGTATGTTGTTTTGAATGCAGGTTCTTGAGGTTTTTGGTACTTTGAGAAATAAGCTTCAAAACAGGTTTTTCAACTCTGGTCCCTCTTGAAGAGTTTGTGTTGTTATTATATCAGTTTTGTTGGCTTTTTCTTAATGGTTCAGGCAAGTTGTTTTTGTCAATTTTCTTTGATACTTCTACCCTTCTACTGTTTCATTTAGTTTGTTTTGTATCCTTTTTCTATGCTTCCCTTTTTACTGTGTTACTGCAGTTTTGTTTTCTATATCTTTTCTGCCTAAAGCCAAAACCTGTAAACCCAACTCTTTTCTCTCTTCTCTCTCCTTAGTACAGCTTAAACATTAAAATAATGTTATGTACTTTAAATCTGAAAAAGCAATGGCTGGGAAATGATGAAACTAGAAATATTTGGCTTGCATATATGGTTTTGATCTGCACATTTCCTTCTTTAGCTTTTCTGCATTGTTACAGTATGGAGGAGCCTTGTGTTTTGTCCTCCTCCCATATGTTGGATAGTTTACGTTGGACTTTGTTTTGAAAATGTAACTTTGACTTGGTTATTTGCATATGCTGGTTTTTGAACTATGCAGTTTTGACAATTGAAATGTGCAATTGATTTTGAACTATGCAGTTTTGACAATTGAAATGTGCAATTCAAATACTTGTGCATTCATATCTATCAATAAATATTCATCCCTTTTTGTGAACCGGGAGAAATCCCGTGATTTGCAAAGAGGGTAAAAACTGATTCCAGCCGTTTGCTTTTAATGATGAACTCTAAATTAATTGTCTGCTTTTAATTATCTGTCTATCTCTGACTTTTTCTTTAATTATTCTTTGCAGGTAAAATCAAATGAGCATCAAAGAAGTATTGGATAGAATATGAATATTTAGAACTTAGAAAAATTAGGATAGTTTTTTATTTCACTTTAAACATTTGTAAAAATTATCATTGTAAATACCTTGTAAATAAATACGGTATTTAAACAACAATTGTAACAATTAGAATAAAAATGAATAAAACTCTATTATTTTACCAGTTAATTCTTTTCTTCTTTGCAATTATTTACCTTATTATTTATAATTCTTTAAATTATAATAACTGAAAATAAATTTCAACTATTTAACCTTAGAATAATAAATAATTAGATAAACATCATTGATCAATTAATAAACTTCTTTTCAATTATTTATTTTATTATTTATAATTCTTTAAATTATAATAACTGAAAATAAATTCCAACTATTTAAACTTAGAATAATAAATAATTAAATAAACATTGTTTTAGCATTGATCAATTAATAAACTTCTTTTCAATTATTTACTTTATTATTTATAATTATTTAAATTATAATAACTGAAAATAAATTCCAACTATTTAAACTCGGAATAATAAATAATTAAATAAACATTGTTTTAGCATTGATCAATTAATAAATTTGGCGTTTCAAAAATAACCAGCTCTTGACTTGAAAAAGTTATGAATTTAAAATCTGCTTTGAAAATTGATAAAATAGGTCAGATCGCTTGTGAACACTTGCAATGTAATGATGCAGGTGGAAGGTGATATCTTAGGTCAAAAATTGGGGTATGACAGTTGCCCCTATTTAAGTTTCTTCTATCCGGAGATATGAAGATTGAAATCTTCGTCTCGACGAGATTGAAGGTACTTAAATACATAATACGCAATTTTTGCCCTAAGATACCGCCATTATGTTTGTGATATGAATGTAGTAATTGAATTCACAGAGAAAGATATTGTATGAAACAAGATAACGCTGGAGAAATCAAACACCAACAAAACGCAGAGACATAGATTATACAATACTGGGGAAATGAGCCATCGACTTCAAATGATAGACTCTTGACGGCGAATAAAAATTTGAGAGAATACGACCTCTGACCCTAACAAAAAAAGCATCTTGCATAGGCCATAAAAACAGATTATTGACCCAAAATAACAATGAGTTCACAACTCAAGGTCAAAGATAGACAAAAAGTACCAATTTTGCTGGCGACGGATTACCGACTTCTGAAGGTAAAGATTCATAACAAACTTCTCGGCGAGATTTCCGGAGATGTACTAATTAATGCTGAAATAATAATATGGTTGTAGATACACAAACTGCTCAAATAAAGAAGCTGCCACTTGCTGTATCAAAGATGTCAATAACATACAAGCTGCTCAAATAAAGAAGCCGTCACTTGCTGTCTTCCAAAAAAATACTATGACATACAAGCTGCTCAAATAAAGAAGCTGCCACTTGCTGTCTTCCAAAAATATTATGACATACAAGCTGCTCAAATAAAGAAGCTGCCACCTGTTGTATTCCAAAAATATTATGACATACAAGCTGCTCAAATAAAGAAGCTGCCACCTGTTGTATTCCAAAAAATAATAACGTACAAGTTGCTCATGAAGAGACCGCCGCTTGCCGTTTTCCAACGATGTATATAACGTACAAGTTGCTCATGAAGAGACCGCCGCTTGCCGTTTTCCAAAAAATAATAACGTACAAGTTGCTCATGAAGAGACCGCCGCTTGCCGTTTTCCAAAAATAATAACGTACAAGTTGCTCATGAAGAGACCGCCGCTTGCCGTTTTCCAACGATGTCTATAACGTACAAGTTGCTCATGAAGAGACCGCCGCTTTCCGTTTTCCAAAAAATAATAACGTACAAGTTGCTCATGAAGAGACCGCCGCTTGCCGTTTTCCAACGATGATAATAACGCATAAGTTGCTCATGAAGAGACCGCCGCTTGTCGTTTTCCAAAAATAATAATAACGCACAAGTTGCTCATGAAGAGACCGCCGCTTTTCGTTTTCCAAAAATAATAATAACGCACAAGTTGCTCATGAAGAGACCGCCGCTTGTCGTTTTCCAAAAATATTTCAGGAGAAAGTTGCGATAACACTGCCAGAGAATAAAATCTTCGTCAAAGATAACCATGAATCAATCCTTCCCGAGGAGATCACATAGTTAAATGTGCAAAATAAACGCACCATTCGTCTAGGTCGCGACTTCACCGGGGAAAATCATGAGGTAGCCTATGCAAGAGACAACAACTTCCTTCAGGAATAAACCAGAGAGAAAACAGTCAAACAAAACTCCACCCAATGAGAAAGTAACTTGATCGGGGGATTCATCCTATCCAGAAATGGACAAGGAAGGCTAAATCAAAAAATCATCCACGAGGATTAGCTCAGTTGGGGAATTTAGAAAGGAAGCACATTTTCTGCCTAAGCTAACCTTCTACTTGGAAAGAACATGTACATTGTCTTAATAAACAAAGTATACAACCCAAAATCAACGACAAATGTGAATATGCATACTGATATAAGTGTAAATGAGTAAATGAATGTTATGCTGACAAAACGAACAGATGGAATATCTTGAGGATGATAAGATGTCACGAAATAATAGATACTCGGCCAATCTTAAAAAAGACGGAAAATAACTGGAACTAGAACCACAAAGCAACGTCAGAGTGTATCACGCTACAAGGCTCAAGTCTTCTGAGGAGAAAAATATTCAAATCCAATCTTCTGACACCAATAGACTACTGGCATGAGACAAAGCGTACCACACTTCAAAAATCTGCTCAAATAAATGTAACCAAAACAACGCTTAACCGGAACAGCTGGGGAGTCACCAAACTTAGTACCACGAGAAACGCAAGTTTACACAACCAACACCTCATGACGATTTTGAAACGAAACATGTTCATCATGCAAGGATAAATTATTGTACTGTTTTGCATTTCATGGCTTGACCATCCTCGGAACAACTGTTAATATTCCTTTCATTATTCACAACACATTTTTAAAAATAAGAATACTCTAAACAACTTTGTTTCAAATATTGCCGTAAAATTAAAATTTTGCCCCCAAAAGGTAAATGCTCAAATTTCATTAATAAGATGGTAGTTCGCTAACAACGCGACTCCAACGGTTTACAAAAGTTTGGGAAATAGTACATGAAAGAAAAAGGTTACACAAAAACAATGATCACTATTCTCCCTAACAACTTCGAATTCTGAAATGTGTTCAAATGCCACAGCTGGGATGACCAAAAGCCTGCCTAAGCCGCCCCTTCGGGTTTTCAACTTAACAAACTGTCAACTCAAACCTAAGCGAAATACTTCTTGACTGCATCGGTGTTCATGGAGCGCGGGAGCTCTTCACCGTCCATATTTGTGAGAATCAAGGCGCCTCCAGAGAAAACCTTCTTAACGACATACGGTCCTTCATAATTCGGAGCCCACTTGCCCCTAGAATCTGGTTGGAAAGATAATATCTTCTTGAGCACAAGGTCACCTTCTCTGAACTCGCATGGTCGAACCTTCTTATCAAAAGCCTTCTTCATTCTTTGTTGATATAATTGACCGTGACACAACGCTGTCGATCTCTTTTCTTCGATTAAATTCAACTGATCATATCTACTTTGACACCATTCGGCCTCAGAAAGTTTAGCTTCCATCAACACTCTCATAGACGGAATCTCAACCTCCACGGGGAGTACTGCTTCCATACCATAAACTAGGGAAAATGGGGTTGCGCCTGTTGAAGTTCAAACTGAAGTACGGTATCCATGCAGAGCAAACGAAAGAATTTCATGCCAATCTTTATAAGTTACCACCATCTTATGGACAATCTTTTTGATGTTCTTGTTAGCAGCTTCAACAGCCCCATTCATCTTCGGCCTGTAAGGAGAAGAATTATGATGTTCGATCTTGAACTCCTCACAAAGCTCTCTCATCATCTTGTTATTCAAATTCGAACCATTATCAGTGATGATCTTGCTCGGGATGCCGTAACGACAAATGATCTGATTCTTGATAAATCTGACTACCACCTGTCTGGTTACATTAGCATAAGATGCTGCTTCCACCCATTTAGTAAAATAATCGATCGCTACCAAGATGAAACGATGACCATTTGAAGCTTTGGGTTCAATCATTCCAATCATATCAATGCCCCACATAGATAAAGGCCAAGGTGAAGAGATAACGTTGAGGAGGGTCGGTGGCACATGTATCTTGTCCGCATAAATTTGGCATTTATGACATTTCTTCACATATTTGCAACAATCAGATTCCATTGTCATCCAATAGTAACCAGCTCTCAACATCTTTTTAGCCATTGCATGTCCGTTGGCATGTGTGCCAAAGGATCCTTCATGTACTTCTTGCATCAGCATGTCTGCTTCATGTCTGTCTACACATCTGATCAAGACCATGTCGTAATTCCTCTTGTACAATACTTCTTCATTGAGGAAGAAACTGCTTGCTAATCTTCTCAACGTCTTCCTATCTTTATTGGATGCCCCAGGCGGGTACTCTTGAGTTTGAAGAACACGTTTAATGTCATAGAACCACGGTTTGTCGTCGGTGACCTCTTCTACGGAGAACACATGAGCAGGTCTGTCGAGGCGCATAACCCGGATTGTAGGCATGTCGTTCCAACCATTCACTTGAAACATTAAAGACAAAGTAGCTAAAGCATCAGCCATTTGGTTTTCATCTCTAGGGATATGATGTAATTCCACTTTATTGAAGAAAGTTAACAATCTTCTAGCATAGTCTATGTAAGGGATCAAACCAGGATGACGAGTCTCCTATTCTCCTTTGATTTGATTAATTACCAATGCCGAATCTCCGTAAATATCAATAATCTTAATTCTTAGATCCACTGCTTCTTCGAGACCCATAATACATGCTTCATATTCAGCCATGTTGTTCGTGCAATCAAACTTCAATCTTGCTGTGAACGGGATATGAGTACCTCGGGGAGTGACGATGATTGCCCCAATTCCATTTCCATAAGAGTTCACAGCTCCATCAAATATTAAACCCCAATGGGATTCGGGATCAGGTCCTTCTTCGGGTAACGGCTCTTCACAATCTTTATCTTTCAAGTACATAACATCTTCATCTGGGAAATCAAACTTGATGGATTGATAATCGTCAATTGGTTGGTGAGCCAAATGGTCGGCTAAAATACTCCCTTTGATTGCTTTCTGAGTGTGATACTCAATGTCATATTTGGATAACAACATCTGCCAACGGGCTATTCTTCCAGATAAGGCGGGCTTCTCAAAGATATACTTGATCGGATCCATTTTAGAGATCAACCAAGTGGTGTGGTTAATCATATACTGGCGCAGACGGCGAGCAGCCCAAGCTAAAGCACAACAGGTTTTCTCAAGCAATGAGTATCGAGACTCACAGTCTATGAATTTCTTACTCAGATAATATACGGCATGTTCCTTTCTTCCAGTCTCATCTTGTTGACCAAGCACACATCCCATGGAATCTTCCAATATAGTCAGGTACATAATCAAAGGTCTTCCTTCCATTGGAGGAATCAATATGGGAGGTTCAAGTAAATATTCTTTGATGCTATCAAAAGCTCTCTGACAATCTTCTGTCCACACACATCCTTGGTTCTTTCGGAGAAGCTTGAAAATCGGCCCACAGGTAGCAGTCATATGAGATATAAATCTAGAAATATAGTTCAGTCTCCCAAGGAATCCTCTTACTTGTTTTTCCGTCTTGGGTGCAGGTATTTCCCGAATAGCTTTGACTTTATCAGGATCTACCTCAACACCTTTCTGACTGACAATGAAACCCAGAAGTCTTCCAGAACGAACACCAAAAGTGCACTTGTTGGGATTCAGACGGAGTTTATACTTTCTCAAACGCTGGAATAACTTCAATAAGTGTTCCAAATGATCTTCTTCAGTTTGTGATTTGGCAATCATGTCATCTACATACACTTCTATCTCTTTATGCATCATATCATGGAATAAAGCAGTCATGGCCCTTTGGTATGTTGCACCAGCATTCCTCAAACCAAACGGCATAACCCGATAACAAAATGTTCCCCAAGGTGTAATGAAAGCTGTCTTCTCCATATCTTCTGGTGCCATCTTGATTTGATTGTAACCAGAGAAACCATCCATGAAAGAAAAGACTTTGAACTTTGCGGTACTGTCGACCAAAACGTCAATGTGCGGTAATGGGAAGTCATCCTTTGGGCTAGCTCTATTCAGATCTCTATAGTCTACACACATTCGAACTTTGCCATCTTTCTTAGCAACAGGCACTATATTGGCTAACCATTGAGGATAGACCGATGTAACAAGGAAACCTGCATTAATTTGTTTTTGAACTTCTTCTTTGATCTTGTCAGCCATATCGGGACGAGTCCTTCTCAACTTTTGCTTAATCGGCGGACATTCAGGTCTCAACGATAAACGATGCTCCACAATATTGTTGTCCAAACCTGGCATATCTTGGTAGGAGTTTTCAATAATTGGTCCACAATCTTATATTCACTTCTCTTGATGAGCTTCAGAATCTCATCATCATCAGGATGTGGGATAGGTTCATTGGATCGGCCTATCTCAACCCTTGGTTCCACATTTCTCGCTGGAATTTCTGCCGGTATGGGCCTCCTGACTTGAACTTCTGGTCTCTTCAAAGGTACTGCTGCAAAGACACGTCCGCTTCTCGTAACTCTACTCACATCAACGATGTTAACAAAAGACGGCCTTGTTGGTATAGGGACTTCTACCCCATTCTCAATCATTGTCGCATTATACTTATACGGTATAGCTTGGTCTGAGTTGTAAGGCACAGGACCAGGTGGATAAATGATCAAAGGAGCAACAGGTGCAGTCTGACTGTCGTAAACGATCTCTACTGGTTCAGGCAAATTGAATTGTGGTATTATAACATTCACTTTATCCTCCGGATCTCTGTCATATGTAATAGTGATAACCCTCTGGTCTAACAGTTTTTGAATATCTTCCTTCACAATAGGGCAATCAACCTCTCTTGAACAAAATTCACAAACATCATAATCATGCTGATGCCTAAAAAAGGCAAGTCTTCTTAAGCTCTGATGTAACCTGATCAACGAATCTCTTATGTGTTCAACTTGAAAAACTCGAAACTTTCCCGGACAACCTTCCACCATATTCACTGATGCTGCCCCATGTCGAGGCAAAGGATTATCTCTAACATTTGGGTTAACATCCTTGAAAGACAAGATACCATTCTTAATCAACCTCTGCACGTCCGCCTTTAAAGCAAAACAATTTTCAATGTTGTGCCCCGGCGACCCTTGATGATATTCACAAAACTGATCTGCCTTGTACCACGGAGAAGTACTATTTGGTGCGACAGGAGGCAGCTTCGTCGTTATGAGGTTTTTTCTGATTAAAGCGGGGAACAATTCAGTATAAGTCATGGGAATGGCATCGAATTGCGGTTTCCTTGGTGAACGGTTCTGGTTGTTGAATGGATAAGCCTGTTGTCGAGGCTGCTGCTGAAATGGCCGTTGTTGAGTTGGTGGGGTTTGATGAGTTGGGGTCACCAACGTTGGGCGGACAGCCGGAGTGACTGCCGCAACATGTGAGTAACCTCTCCTTGGTCTCCCTGGGAAGATCACGCTGACATCCTGTTCTTTTCTTTTTGGGAAAACACTTCCAAACTTCTTGATACTGCTAGACGGACTTCCTTCTTTAACCAAACGTCCTTCACGAATCCCTTCCTCCAACCGCATGCCCATACTTACCATTTCGGTGAAGTCACTGGGTGCGCTGGCAATCATTCTTTCATAGTAAAAGGAACCTAAAGTCTTCAATAATATCTTTGTCATCTCTTTCTCCTCAAGAGGAGGATAGATTTGAGCAGCAATTTCGCGCCACCTCTGGGCGTATTCCTTAAAGGACTCTCTGTCTCTCTGGAACATAGCCCGGAGTTGATCCCTGTCCGGCGCCATGTCGACGTTGTACTTATACTGGTGAACAAAAGCTTCGCTAAGATCGTTGAAGTTACGGATCTGAATGCTGTCCAAACCCATATACCACTTTAGAGCGGCTCCAGTCAAACTGTCTTGAAAATAGTGAATCAACAAGTCATGATCATCAGAATATGTAGACATCTTTCTCACGTACATAGTCAAATGGCTCCGAGGACACGAATCACCCTTATATCTTTCAAAGTCTGGCACTTTGAATTTTGCTGGAATCTTGACATTCGGAACTAAACACAGGTCATGAGTGTTTTTTCCAAACAAATCCTTCCCCTTTAACGCTCTGAGCTCCCTCTGCATTTCTTGGAATTGGTCTTGAAATTCTTCCATTCTATCAAAAAGACCCAGACTTTCAGCAGGCTCGGCAGGATAAGTAGGTTCATTCAAGTATGGTATAGAGTGAACCACAGGAGCGACAGTTGTCATCACTGGTTGCGGGAAAGGTGTCACAGACGGGATTACTGGCAGCATAGCAGTAGTCTCTGGTTAAGGAAAAGACCTAGTAGGTTGAAACAAAGGTTGTACGACAGGCTGATACCCCTCTGGCACAAAGTTGTAAGGCATTCCCCACGGAAAACCTTTTGGAATTTGATGTTGAAGCGGAGAGTTGACTTGAGTCACAGATGTTGGAACAGTGACAATCTCGGAAACCACAGTAGTTGAAGTCTGAATCTCAGCAGCTGTAGTCGATGGCTGATTCTGAGCAGCCATCAAACTTTCCACTAACGCAGTTAACTTTTCCATCCCGACACGAAGGGTAGCGACCTCCTCACGAAGCTCGTGGTTTTCCTGTTCCAGATCTTCCATCTTCCTCTGACGATTGGCTCGAGTATCGTATCGATGAGACAGCTTGACAATCTATCGGAGTGGAAAAAGAAACAAGGATAAGACTCTAGAAGACATGTGAAGTGGAATGTTGGATGATGCATGATATGTGATGCAAATGATAGTTCATTTTGATAGTTTTTTCAAGGAACTTCAATAATTTTGCACACATCAATGGTAAAGGAATTTGGAACAACAAAAACTCACTTCATTATCAAAAGCGGTAAATTACAACTTACAACTTTGGAACAACAAAACAATAAATTACAACTTTGGGATAACAACCCAACAATAAAGCAGTAAACTACAACTTTGGAACATGAAGCCCATAATAAAAGCAGTAAATTACAACTTCGGAACATGAAGCCCTTTTACAGAGTTTTACAAAATGACATCAGTAAAATAAAACTAAAAGCTAAAGATCACTCAGAATCATCAGATGAAGGACCAAATGCCAACTGTAACCGGAGCTTCTTGATCTTCTCTTAATAAAAGTCTTCCATCTCTTTCTTCTCAGCTACCAGTCGATCAATGATTTCCTTTTGTGGATTAGGAACAAGAGCAACGCTCACCGAACCTTCCTTCTTTCTCTTCCTTTCATTAGCATATTTCTTCAGTAAAGCATCCTTTTGACGAAGCTTCTCATCATGATCAATGAACCAACCGTCTTGAATAAATAGAAAATCCTCCTTTTCCTTTAGTTGTCGAGCCAGGACCCGATTCTCATACTCAGACATATTATACTTTTCTTTCCAAGCATCTCTCTCGGACTTCATCCTAGCCAGATTTCCTTGGTATTCTCCCATATTCTCGATAGGGATATCAACAGATGATGATGCAACGGTAGGGAATAAAGGTTTCTCAGGTTTATAGGGCATCTTGAGAGCACAAGCCCTAGCACGTACCCATTGTAGGTAAGGCTCCAAAGAAACGGCACCCCTATGTCCTAACATGTCTCTCCCTTTCCTATGGATGTGGCGCCAAGCTCCTTCGATCTCCCTCTTAGCTGCCTGGTGATCTTGTCTGTCTTGTAGAAAGAAACCACTCACATGGATGTTGTTTTGCTTGTCCCTCATCGGGTATCCAAACTGACGGCGCGCGAGAACAAGATTATAGTTAATTCCACCTTTCGTACCAAGAAGAGGCACGTTAGGAAAAGCACCACAGCTATCGATGATCTTCACGTCATAGTAAGCTCGATTATACCAATCAATGTCGAAATGAGTGAGAGCCATAATTTTTGGCGCCCATCGCGGTTCCTTCTCGAGATCCCAGAAAACATCAGACCTAGGTAGATGAGAAACATACCACTGATACAGCAACGGTGCACAACAAATAATCATCCCTCCTTGATAAGAGTTTCGAAGATGGATAGAGTAGTAGGTATCTCCTAGCAGCGTAGGGACCGGGTTTACGATCAAGAAAGTTATGATGGCATTGATATCCACAAACTTATCAACGCTAGGGAACAAGAAAAGACCATAAGCGAGTAAAGCAAAGACGTCTTCAAAGGCAATAGTATCTTTTATCTCAGCGAAATGACGAGCTTTCCTCAACAAAAACTGCGCAGACAAGCCTCAGATTCCCCCTTTTGTAGTCATGTTCTCCTCTATCTCTGACTTCTTCAAGTGGGTGATGGTCGCTATCTCGTGAGATTTGGGTTCCTCTTCTAAGCCAGAAAAAGGAACACAGTCGGTGATCGGCAAACCAAGTATGTAGGAGTACTTTTCTAAGGGGTGCATTAACTGGTAATCCGGAAAGGTGAAACATCAGTACAAAGGATCGTAAAATTGGACTAACGTACCAAGGATGCCCTCTTTCATCTTGCGCTTCATGAGAGGTATAATGGACCCATACTTTTTCTGAAAATCCGTCGGGTTCTTGATCTTAGGAATTAAACTCTTCAGTTCTTCAATCTCGGGCTCCTTAAAACTAAAACTTCGAGTGTTTCTCCTTCTAAATTCCATAATAATAGTACCTGAGATGTCTGCAAAAAATCATTCCTAAGTTCCTTGAAAAGCAAGTTTTTTTTTTGCAAAAATGTTGATGAATGCATGGATGAATGATAATGCAACAGTTACACACAAGTTCACAAACATGGGGTTCAAAGGTTCAACGTTTCGAGCATGGAGTCAAAGGTAAAGCCCACCCCAAGGTATGTACCAACGGTTTAATCACACCTGTAAGACAAGGTTCTAAGAGTTCCAAGAGTCTACATTCCTCCTTCGGATATTACCAACGTCTTGATTACTCAATAATTAGCAATATTCTCAAGAGAAACTCATCCGAGCGTAGCATCGCGTAACAACTACTTCTGAATTACTCCGTTATAGTCTCCGCGCTACACCTAAAAAGGCCAAGATGGGTCAGGGTTCTACGGTTCTCAATTTCTCTGGCTCCCAGGTCGAAAATAATAATGTCTTCCCGATTACTCGGTAAACAAATATTACGTTCAAAAGTGCCTTCCACTGAGTGTGGGATCTCATGCCTCTTTCTTCGGGATTACTCCCTCAAAGTTAACATGACTATACCGCCCGTCCTATTCTTAAGTGTAACTTAATCCGGGTATAGGATTCGTCCTTTGCAAAAAACCCAAACAACCCCAATATAAACATATAATCAAACAAAACAAATAATAATAAAACAGATAAAACAAACTAGGCTTAACCCACTTAGGGATGGACCAGCAAGAGGTCAATCTTTCCCCAGCAGAGTCGCCAATTCTGTAGCGATAAAAAATGTAGCGGGGTAAATCGGAGATCGAATTATTAATTAATTCGTCTCGCAAAAGCAAGAGTCGCCACCGCGCTTTATTATTTCCAAGGGAAAAGGGAAAAGAGCGAAATAAAACCCTAAAGTATGCAATGTAAAATAATACTTTTAAAAGTAATGAAAATACAAGGCGTTTTGAAAAGAGGTCTAGAGTTCGGGGGTTGGTTATACAATGGGAAGGTATTAGCACCCAATGCATCTATAGTATCCTATAGGAACCTTTTGAAATATCTGTTTATTAAAATGTTCGTTTGATTAAGAATAAATTGTTTTGGCCGAAAAGGGGGTACGGACGGGTTTTTGAGGATACGACGACCTAATGTCGAAGTTTTGGCTTAAACGGTATGAGTTTTTGAAGAAAATTGAATATTTGGGGAAAAAAATTATCTTAAGTTTTAATGAAATGAAGGTATTCGCGTGATTGGATTTGAGGACATGAAGTCAACAAATTTAATCATTTTCTCTTGGATTGGGCACAAAAAGATGAATATTCAAATATAAATACTCAAAGAATTCACAAGAATAAAAATCACAACGAAATAATTTCGAGTAAAACAAAGAAACAAAATACGAATAAACAATAAGGAAATCAATTGAAAAGACAAAGAAAATTAAATGTAAAAGAGAGATATAACAAAATTATCTAAACTAAATTAAAATTCTAAGATTTACTAAATAATTCTAAACTAAATTAAAACTCTAAAAGTTATTAACTTAAATCTAATTAAAAATAATACTAAAATTACTAAATTAATCTTAAACTTAAACTAATAAAATTGGTCAAATTATTTAAAGTTTGTTTAATTAGAACTACACATCTATTTGATTAAATTTACTAATTAAACTAAATTAATAAAATTCTAAAAAAAAGCTAAAAGAAAATAAATAGAAAGAGGGGTATCAAAAAAAATAAAGGGGTAGATAATAAGCAATTGTATGGGCTAAACTGATCAAACGGGGGGGGGGGGGGGGGGGGGGGGAGGGGGGGGGGGGGGGGGGGAAACTAGCAGAAGTGAGATGGGTTTAAGCAAGGGAAACGGGTCAGGCCCAATATTTCATAACTTGTTTAGGGTTAAACATTTGTCTTAGTTTGGGGAAATGGATTAGGGTTACAGCACCGTTCATTCATCCTTTGTTCGTCTTCTTCGTTCGTCATAATGTCCCCGCCTCTGAGTTTCCCTTGACCATGGCCACCGGCATCCTCAAACTTCCTCTTCCCTCCAACGAAACGCTAGGGCGACAGATTCAAGGTAATAATCTTCGTTTTAATCTCATTAGGGTTTTATCATTTGCATGTTATGATCTCGCCCCTTATTGATTCGGACTTCATATTGTTATGGTTATTTGAGGTACGTGAAAGAAAGAGAGGGAGAGACATTACCTTTGGAGACGGAGGAGGAAAGGGTTGAGAAGAGCTGTGGCAGCCAAGGCGGTGAGGGACGAAACGCGTGATGCTGGGCTTGCTTGGATTCTTGGTTTGTGTTTCTTTGGCCCTTTGATTCGTGGTTTGATGATGATTTTGAAAACCCTTATGTGATATTTTTCTTCTTCTTCTGTTGACCTTGCTTCCTGTCTGATTCTTTCTCTTTGTCTTTGTTGCCTTGAGTTGCCTTGATGCTGTATAATTTGTTGAGACTGTCTTGATGATGTCGTTGAAATATTGGACCCTGTGATGGTTTGAGTTGCCTAGCTTGCTTTGCTTCTTTATCTCCTCTTTCTGGTTGCTATGCTTGTGCTGGAATGTGATAATGATATGCTAAGGTGTTTGATTCGTGTGTTTTTGCCCAATGATGACAATGTTCTGAGGGCTTATGGTTGTTTGATGTTCTGAAAGGCTTGAAACAGGTTGGGTTTAAGCCTTATGCAGGTTATGTGTTTGGATAATTTTCTGGTTAGGCTATGTGTTTATGGTTTCGGTTATGGCTTGATGTTGTTTGGGATATGGCTTTCAGCAGGCTTCACCATTAGTGTTTATGCAGCGTTTGGACATGTTTATCTTTGATTGCTTCAGGCTGTTGGACAAGTGAGGTTTTAATGGTCATGGTTTTATGGTTTGGTACAAGTTTTGGCTTGTGATATTTTGTTTGACAGGTTATGGTTTATGCTTCAGGCAGGTTAACTTGGCTTGATGCTTGAGGTTTTGTCATGGTTCCAGGGGTTTGGACAGTAGGTTGTATGTTGTTTTGAATGCAGGTTCTTGAGGTTTTTGGTACTTTGAGAAATAAGCTTCAAAACAGGTTTTTCAACTCTGGTCCCTCTTGAAGAGTTTGTGTTGTTATTATATCAGTTTTGTTGGCTTTTTCTTAATGGTTCAGGCAAGTTGTTTTTGTCAATTTTCTTTGATACTTCTGCCCTTCTACTGTTTCATTCAGTTTGTTTTGTATCCTTTTTCTATGCTTCCCTTTTTTACTGTGTTACTGCAGTTTTGTTTTCTATATTTTTTCTGCCTAAAGCCAAAACCTGTAAACCCAACTCTTTTCTCTCTTCTCTCTCCTTAGTACAGCTTAAACATTAAAATAATGTTATGTACTTTAAATCTGAAAAAGCAATGGCTGGGAAATGATGAAACTAGAAATATTTGGCTTGCATATATGGTTTTGATCTGCACATTTCCTTCTTTAGCTTTCCTGCATTGTTACAGTATGGAGGAGCCTTGTGTTTTGACCTCCTCCCATATGTTGGATAGTTTACGTTGGACTTTGTTTTGAAAATGTAACTTTGACTTGGTTATTTGCATATGCTGGTTTTTAAACTATGCAGTTTTGACAATTGAAATGTGCAATTGATTTTGAACTATGCAGTTTTGACAATTGAAATGTGCAATTCAAATACTTGTGCAAAGAGGGTAAAAACTGATTCCAGCCGTTTGCTTTTAATGATGAACTCTAAATTAATTGTCTGCTATTAATTATCTATCTATCTCTGACTTTTTCTTTAATTATTCTTTGCAGGTAAAATCAAATGAGCATCAAAGAAGTATTGGATAGAAGATGAAGATTTAGAACTTAGAAAAATTAGGATAGTTTTTTATTTCACTTTAAACATTTGTAAAAATTATCATTGTAAATACCTCGTAAATAAATACGGTATTTAAACAACAATTGTAACAATTAGAATAAAAATGAATAAAACTCTATTATTTTACCAGTTAATTCTTTTCTTCTTTGCAATTATTTACCTTATTATTTATAATTCTTTAAATTATAATAACTGAAAATAAATTCCAACTATTTAAACTTAGAATAATAAATAATTAGATAAACATCATTGATCAATTAATAAACTTCTTTTCAATTATTTATTTTATTATTTATAATTCTTTAAATTATAATAACTGAAAATAAATTCCAACTATTTAAACTTAGAATAATAAATAATTAAATAAACATTGTTTTAGCATTGATCAATTAATAAACTTCTTTTCAATTATTTACTTTATTATTTATAATTCTTTAAATTATAATAACTGAAAATAAATTCCAACTATTTAAACTCGGAATAATAAATAATTAAATAAACATTGTTTTAGCATTGATCAATTAATAAATTTGGCGTTTCAAAAATAACCAGCTCTTGACTTGAAAAAGTTATGAATTTAAAATCTGCTTTGAAAATTGATAAAATAGGTCAGATCGCTTGTGAACACTTGCAATGTAATGATGCAGATGGAAGGTGATATCTTAGGTCAAAAATTGGGGTATGACACACGACAAATAGTGTAGAAGATGCTCTCAAAAAAATGGTGATGGTTCCACATAATCATCAAGATAGGCAGTCATTACCCCTCAAAATAAAAGCCCGTTAAGTCAAAACTTACGAAGGAGGCTTAAGAAAAAAAACTGGGGCATCCCGCTGGCTGTAATCCCAAAAGAAAAAGTTCAGGAAAAAGACAGGGATAGTAAAACCAAAAAAAGAGGTTACTACAAATCCTCGGCAGAAAGAAGATTACAAAAATGACAGCCGCTTCAAAATAAACGTTCAATTTCTGAACCATCACTGGAATATCAGAGCAAAGACTCAAACGTGATCTAAATGCACAATTAGCTGAGTTTAGGACTGAAGAACATCACGAAGAACGGGTTGGGAACAAATAAAATTTGAGCCTTTATCCTTTGTTTCTTGAACCGTGAATCAGGCCACGTTATAACCCTTAAAAGTCCTAGCTGAAGCATGGGTTAGTTCGAAAGCATATTGTTACAAAAGGTATCCTGACTCCTATAAGGTCCGTTAGAAATCCTGAGTTGATATCACATCTTTTCAAAATTCTATTTTACTAAAAAAAGAAACTGTATTTTCTAAACCTCAAGACAGACATAAGTTTTGCATTCTTTAAAATACCATTATTTGCATGTAACTATTTGTTTGACAGCAGAGAAGTTCTCATGAAAGAAGTTCGATGAATGGAAACTCTCCATAATTACTACCAATGGAGGACACTTCCAATAAACAGGTCTTCCATAAGCAAGGGGGGAGGACATGGTGTCTAACACACCTGGGGAAGTATCTCCAAAGGTGCCAAATAACCAGGGTCAGATCTCCATCCCAATCACTTGGGGAATTGCGCATGCATTCCAGCGACGACTCATGTGCCATCAAGAAAACATTTTTGACAGTACTACAACACAACACTATGGACGGTGATAACTCTCTACATCCTGAGAGCATGGACATAGTCAAAAAATATTACGCATGAAAAAGACCTTCTAGGTTGACATACCTAGGAAAAAGTAAGGGCATCCTGGCGAACCAAAAGGGTTCAGGAAAAAGTTAGGGATATATAAAAAAAAAATTATACACCCGACAAGTTGAAAACCTGAAAAAGCGGCTTGGGAAAAAAAGGGTATCCCAGTGGACTGAAAACCCAAAAGGGCGGTCCAGGCAAAAGTTAGGGATTTAAAACGTATGGCTATGTCCTATTACCTGTCTATCCGTGGAAGACTTAGCACCTTGGTCAACAGTCATCAAGAGCACTACATCGAGAAACGGTTCAGATACGATCCAGATACGGATGTCATTCTACTACTTATTCAAGATTTTCATACATCTATAAACGGTTCAGATATGATCCAGATACGGATGTCATTCTGCTACTTATTTAAGATTTTCATACATCTAGAAACGGTTCAGATACGATCCAGTTACAAATGTCATTCTGCTACTTATTCAAGATTTTCAAACATCTAGAAACGGTTCAGATACGATCCAGATACGGATGTCATTTTGCTAATTATTCATGATTTCCATACATTTAGAAAGGGTTCAGGTACGATCCAAAGACGGATGTCATCCTGACACTTATTCCAGACTTTCATACATCTAGAAATGGTTCAGGTACGATCCAGATACGGATGTCATTCTGCTACTTATTCAAGATTTTCATACATATAAAAACAGTCCAGATACGATCCAGATACGGATGTCATTCTGCTACTTATTCAAGATTTTTATACATCTAGAAACAGTTCAGATACGATCCAGATACGGATGTCATTTTTCTACTTATTCAAGATTTTCATACATCTAGAAACGGTTCAGGTACGATCCGGAGACGGATGTCATCCTGACACTTATTCCATACTTTCATCTAGAAACGGTTCAGGTACGATCCAGATATGAATGTCATCTTGATACTTATTCAATACATCTCTAACTACTACTCCAACAAAAAATTTCCCCAATGAAGCCGCCAAGCTTCTCAGGATTCCCCAAGCAGGAATTCCATCCCCACCAGGTTCCTTCAGAGAACTAATACCTGCATTCTCCAGCCGAGTTTTATAATCATGAACAGGTTACAAAGCTTTCTCTTGGGCAGAGTTTATTTCTCTCCCAGCAGAATCTCCAACATAGCTTATCATCTCTAGCAACGAAAGTTCATCCCCAGATGAGTTTACTTCTCCAAATCAGCAGATCTTCCAACAGAGTATCTCTCTTCCCCACAGAGTCATTCTCCTGCGGAATTATTCTCAGATAGAGTCTCCTCCGACAGAATGTTCTCAAGCAGAATGAATGTAAATCTCCAGCTAATCATATTCGTTCACTATCCCCAGCGGAAACAAAGAATTGAACTTCTCAATACTCTCCAGCAGCAGTCTGGGATTTATTTCCCCCAGCCAGAGAGTATCCCAACATCATCGCATATCCATACATCATGGCATGTGCATAAATATACAGCATAATCTCATTTATTTTGAGAACATCATCTCATCCTGTATCTCATGCATCGCATATAACTAATCCTGATATCTTTTCAGGAAAAGAGGATTAACTTCAACAAATTCAACATTTATACAAATTATATCCATAGACAACTAATGGAAACTCAGTTCCCGAAATCAAACGGGTCTACTAATCTACCTTATCGCTTCGAAGTAACCCTACTATGCAGGTTCCTTCTCACAGCCCTACCATCCAGGCTTTTATATCGAAGTAACCCTACTATCCAGGTTCCTTCTCACAATCCTACTATCCAGGCTTTCATATCGAAGTAACCCTACTATCCAGGTTCCTTCTCACAGCCCTACTATCCAGGCTTTCATATCGAAGCAACCCTACTATCCAGGTTCCTTCTCATAACCTTACTATCCAGGTTCCTTCTCATAACCTTTCTATCCAAGTTCCCCCTCTCTTATCCCCAAGCAGTGGTCCACGATATTGTAAAACTAGAACCTGATCAAACACGATTGGTTTCGCATTTCCCTAGTAAATCGCGGTGCAGCTTGTACCCCGACCAGATACGCAGTACACTTCCGCTTCCTCAAGCTGGAATTATTCCCCGGTAGAGTAACGGACAACTGAAGCTCCTAAAACTATAGTTCTCCTAAGACAGGAAATCAACATCCCCTAGATGGCATCTTTAAGCTCGTCTCCTGCAAATCTCCGTCGCATCCAGGATGGCATCTTTAAGCCCATCTCCGACAATCTTCAATCCTCGACCTCCAAGTGGAATCTATAAGCCCATTCTTGATATCACAAATCAAGTTCCACTTCATGTGAGTGCAAATTTCTAGGCACTCTAGTGTTCAATCATCTTTCACCTTCGGATCACGAAAGGCAGAGCAGCCAATCTACATCCTCAGGTTTAAGAAGATTGAACAGGGGCAACTGTTGTACCCCAAAATTTTCCCTCTCATTTTGCTCAATACATGTTAATTTAGGTCCCCAAGTTGCTCAAGGAATTCCAAAAGTTTACTAGACCAACTCTCTCCTAAGGCAGTATACCTTAAATTAGGGTTTCATTTTTCATCAGATGCTTGAGAATCGACTGTATTAGGTCAAAAGTCAATTGTGGCCCACATACAATCAAACTTCAAGATTTTGGGTCAACATCATCATTTTGAAGTTTTATCCATCATTTGATCAAGGGTTGATCATGATTCCTCAAGGGATGCTCCAAATTCATAAAAACCCAAAAGTTGCTAAATTAGGGTTTTGTAGGAAAAGTCAACCCAACTTTGACCAAGCATAACTTCTTCATAATTTATCAGAAATTTTCCATCCAAAGCTCATTTTGAAGAGGATGCAATTCCCTACAACTCAACTTCATCTCACAAGTTCAAAATATGCAATCATCAAAAGATATGAATTTTGACATTATAGGTCCTTTTGAAAAGTCAACAAAAACACCTTTTGGGTCAAAGCTTCATAAATGGACATGGAAGACTCAATTGAGATGAGACTAAAAGGGTTTCTTAGGGGACATCCTAAGCTTTCTAAAAAGTCCAAGAACACCTCTCTAGGGTTAAAATTGGAGGGGTTATGCCTTGTCAAAGTTGACCTTTTTTGCAAAATTGTTAAAAGTCAAATATGCTCACAAATGCATTTTTTGCTAAACGGGCCTAACTTTTTATGCTTGCACCTCACTTATAATGTGGTCCACGACTCAAACATTCACCCACACATTATTTTCTTCATTTTTCAATTTATTTTGATTTTTTGTTAATTAAAAAATGAATTAAATCAAATAATTGATGAATAATAGCAAAGATATGATTTGATTTGGTTTTTGAACATGTTGGCAATCAGAATATGCTAAATTATCAAGGCCAAAACGAATCAAGCATAATTGGGACAAGAAAGGGAAGATTTGGCTCAAAATAGCAAGTTTGTATATGTTTAAAGAATCAAATCAAATCTCATCAAATTTCAAGATTTAATCCAAGTTTGTAACCCTAATTCATCCCTAGGTATATATTGGACAAGAACAAAGCAAAAAGAGGAGTTAACAATCGTGAAAGAGGCAAAGCAAATTCAGAAAACTAAAGGAAAAAGTGTGACTCGATTTCAAGCTTGGAGGCTAATTCAAGCCCTTCTAGAATTGCCAAACGATTCTTGGATCTCCCCAGAAGCTAACCCAATCGATTGCATGCCTCTACACGTCCAGAATCGCTCCCTATAACTCTCACGGTTTGCAAAATTATTCAAATTCGATTACTGTAATTCTTGCATCTTTAGCATGTTTAAGTTACATATTTGTGATCCTCATTGTGTTTTCAAGCTAACTGGATGATTTAATTGCGTTTTTGGAGCCTATACATGCCTTTACCATTGTTAGGGTTTATATATGCAGTTTAGGGGTTTTGTCCACAGGTTAAATTGGCCAGCAAAAGGGGTACCATGGTGTTCACAAGATCAAGACGAGTTGATCTATATAATTATATGCCATTTATCATGCGTGTACATGATTTTTGAATGAAACAGGTTTGTGGCTACAGACCTTTGTCTGTAGGTGAAATTACCATAGCCTAAGACGACGATCCAGGGAAGAAGACAACAGTGTTTCACAACCTGACTGGCTGGTTTGAATTCTGGCGCGTTTTTAGCATAATCATTGTTGTATACTTTTTGTTTTATCTTTATATTATATTAACAATTGTGACATCCAACACAGTTGGTCAGGGGAAGGAAGTCAGAAGCTCATGTCCTGGGTTCGATCCCAGGTGGGAGCTTTTGGCATTTTCCATTATTTCCTTGCAGATCCAGTACACCTCACCTTCTGAGGACCATCATCTTCTAGATCCTTCTCCAGCAGGTTCCAGCACACCTCACCTTCTGAGGATCATCATCCTCTGGATCCATCTCCAGCCAGATCCATCACATCTCACCTTCTGAGGATCATCACGTGCCCTCTGATCTCATCCTCTAGATCCATCTACAGCCAGATCCAACGCCAGCATACACAGGTCCACCATGAGCCCCCAGAAGATGGTCTCATGGGATCAGGCGCCAGACTCTAGGCCATCCTTCTGGGGTTCAGAAGTTCAGCATGCACCCCCAGTTTGCTTAATCACTTCAGGCCCATTCTTTTTCCCCTCTTTATTTCTTTCTCTTGTTTTAATTATTTTTATTTATTTATTTTTTACCAAAAAATTAATTGCTTTTTTAATTAATCATAAAACCAACAAATCACAAAAATACAAAAAGCTTTTTCTTAATAATAAATTATTAATTTAATTAGGAAATTAGGTTAATTTAATTTCTTTCATAATTTAAAAACAATTAGATATTAGGTTTAATTAATTTGCAATTAAATGTTTTTCTCAAATGAAAATTCACAAGAAGAATAAACTTTTTCTCTCAATTAGGGTTTTAAGTTATTAATTATTGTCCTCGTATTTAATTTGCCGCGCGCTTGTTAATTGTTTTTTTCCCATTATTTTTTGTAACTGTTCAGGGTTTGTAATAGTTAAATTAGGGTTTTATTTCTTGCTTTAAATCTCCAATTTTTGGTTATGTGATTAATCCCCCCTCTCTGAAGCCTTGTAATAGCTAGGTTTGTTTTTCGTACTTTAAATTCCCGCAATCTTTAACCATCTAGATGCATGGCTAATAGGATTATATGGCAAGAATGTCTAGTAAATTAAAATGGTAGATCACCTAATGTGCAAAGATTAAAGTAACTGAAACAAATCACTCGCACATGTTCACTCCTATGGTTTACTTTACTTCGGTTGCCTTCGGTAAACAATCATTAAGCATAGGAGATTTTAGTGATTGCCCTCCTATCTAAAGAGATCAAAATGTCCCGTTCGAATGCTTCCTCAGAAATGTTGCCTCGAAAATGTTGCCTCGGAAAGATCTTAAGGCTCTAGGGTTACTACTAAGGTTTTCTAATTATTGCTTTAGTAATTGTACTCGTCCCTTTCGAACATCCCTTAAAAACTCAAATGATGGTGCTACCTATTCCTTAATAGTGGAATAGCGATGTCTAAAGGAAATAAAACAGAAACGATCTTCTTTCGAGTAGGTAGATACTAGTAGGTACTTGCTCAATAAAAACTCTTCACACAAACACCTTTCAAAACAAATTTTCAAAACAACTTCGTCACACCCTTGAGGAGTGATACAAGGGTTATCATGAAGTAAAACATTTTCAAGAAAAACACACGCAAGCAATTTTAAGAATACGAGCAAGTACCTAAGAGCCCATGGAAAACCATTGATAGAAAGGGTGCAAACATCTTCCTTTTCTATAATCTACCCCCCGTACTCAGAAATATCTCGAAAAAAGGTTTTTTCTGTTCTTTTTCATTTTCCATGATTGGATGAAATAAAAGTCGGTGGCGACTCTTGCTTACCGCGATATTTTGCAAACACAAAATGCAAAACGCAAACCAGTATTAAACAGTCGGTTCTGCCACCGTATCACTGCAACTAAGTGGGATAACCCTAGGGATGCTTGTGTGCAAGTGTATCATTTTCATGCTGGTTTTTGTCTTGAATTAGGGTTTTCTAAGTATTGGTTTTTGTCTTGAATTAGGGTTTTCTAAGTATTGATTTAGTCTTTCCATACAAACCCTAATTACTAGCATGTTATATAAACGCGATAAATTGTGAAATTTAAAGTTACTACCCTATTATAACATTTGTGGGGAGGGGGTATACAAATTCATGAATGGGGATTGAAAGAATTTAAACCTAATTAGTCTATTACAACCACATTGAATTGATATCAATGTACAAGGAAATAAATAAATACAAAGTTCAAAATGAATAAATGTACAAAAAAATGTAAAATGTAAAGAAAATGTATCTTGGTTTGATTTTCATGAAAAAGGATTTTGTCTTAACATAATTAAATAAAGAAAATAATTAATTAATTTTGAATTTTATTAAGAAAAGATTTTTTGAATAAAACCATAATTCTATTTAATTGATTAAAAGGAAATAAGTTTAAGAAAAATATATTTTTGGTATTTTTGTTTTGAAAATATTTATAGCATTATAAAATATTTTTGGTCATTTTTATATTAAAAATGATGTATTTAAATTAGTATGAAAGAAAATAACTAATAACCTAATTCTATTTATATTTACAAGATAATAGTAAAAAATAAATAAACTATAATTAATAAAAATATTTTTTTGTGAGAAAAATAAATAAACTAAGTCAAAATATAAATCTACTATTTTTGTATTTTTTATGATTTTTTTTAATATTAGAAATAATTAGGAAAATAAATAAAATGAAAATAAGAAAAAGAAAATAAAATTGGGCCAGGGGTGTTAAAAACAGTGAGGAGGGTGGAAGGCCAGCAAAAATAATAAGGCCCAACTGTTGAGGCCCAGCGTATCTGTTGTGTGACAAAAACAAGAAAAATGTGAAAAAAGAGGAAAAATGGCAGCGCTGGGGCTTGAACCCACGCCCTTAGCATGAAACGCGCGTTGCCTTACCACTGAGGTGGCTATACATCCATTAACTTATCTGAAATAATAAGTACATAATGCAAAACAAGTTCCAGAAATGAACTTCATCTTCAACCTCCAGCCATGGTTCCTATAACTCACTCATCTCTCATCCATTCACAAAACTTCCAACATCAAACTTGTTAGAAATTTCCTCACGATTCTGAATATGTAAATAACTTAAGCTAATTCTCAAAGATGAGCATGAATTTTTAAAAGTACAAAATTATGACCTAAATATTTCAGCAAGTTCAAACTCAAAATTCTCACTACTCAAGCAATATAAATGAAATCTATGGACATGTATAGTTTCAGGGCAATGATGTCTACATTTTATCTTCACAAATGCAAGCCTAACAATGCCTAAATGAAAAGATAGAAGTTCATAAAACACACCTTGCAGTTGGAGATCATGTTTTGAGTTAGAACTTGATTCAAGTTGTTGTGATGATCAGGTTAGCTTCCTCAAGTTCCCAGGAAGCTAATGCAATGATTAGCTTGAGAAATGGATGGCTGGAATGGCTTTGAAAAGTCAATGTGCAATGCTCTGTTTTTGGTTATGGAGTTTGATGCAAATGGTGTTACAGTCGTGTAACAGGGACAATGACAAGTTATATTTGATGTATAGGAGCTTTAGGAACTAAAAGGCCAAAGAGCGCACGAGGGAAATATAAGATACAAGTTCAAGGTCAGAACCTACACAAAAAGGGAGTTTGTGTGCAATTTATGGCTATAGGGAATTTGAGAGAGTTTCAGGCTTGCAAAAATCATGTCCTAAGTTTCATAATAGTGTCTTAATGTATATGAAAAGGTTTTGAGATCTTGGGTGATCATAAGTACAAGTTCACATGTTATGGCTTTTTGGCTTGTTTTTTAAGCAAGCTTGACAAGCATTGTTCCAAGGCAAGGTACAAGGCTATCTAAAGTGGTTAGGAACTTTAAACATGCTTATCTGATTGTATATAGGATTCTTGTGCAGAAAGAACAAATGCAAAGCTCAAGATAAGTTGACTTTGTGATTAAAGCCACTTTACTAGAATGACAATGTTACTTTGTGCCATTAATGGAAATGCAACTTGGATAAAGCTTGAATTAAGTGGATAATAGCTCAAAAGCAATTGTAATCTTCTGATTATGGAGAGATCTTAAGGTTTAGAGGCTATAAAACAAGATTGTGCAACATAGGTTTGAAATTGAATTCTTGTTCATCACAAAATGCCTTGTAATTCAAGTGTGAAAACCCTAACTTCATCTCTTTGATTCTCCCTCCTCAAGAATGATATCAAGGAGTTCTTGGACATTTTGGAAATCTTGCAATGTGCTCTACAACCCATATTTGAATTGATTTTGAGGATTCCCCTTGGAGCTATATGAAAAAGTGCCATGAAGTTAGGTCAAAATCCTGACCAAATTAGGGCAAAATTTCACTAAGTGTTTAGTTTCATGACCCTATGTTCATAAAATTATAACTTGAGATCCAAGAATTTTTGGAAGGAGTTGTGTAAAGAAAAGTTGCAGATTTCATGGAGATCTAAAACTTTCATGTTGGAATTTTCTCATGAATCATCTTGCATCATGGTGAAATTTTTGTTCAAAGTTATGAAAAAACATGAAATTTCCAACACTTAGAAAAATTTATAAGTTTAGAAATTTTGACTTTTCAAATTGAAATATTGACTTTTTGATTTCTTGATGAATAAGTTTCATATTTTGACATATTTTGATGAATTATGATCTTTGGCACTTGAATTTGACCAAATAGTCAAAGTTTGACTTTTTAGTATACGGTTGACTTTTGATCAGTTGAATGAAAAATTCATCCGTCAATCCAATGGACTTGCAATGTTTTGAACCATGCCATTAGGTAAAAATGATGCAATTGGACTCTTGAGATCATTCCTTAAACCAATTGACCATTTGCTAGGTCAAAAATCAGAAATTGCCCTTTCCTAGTCAAAACCCTAATTTTGACCATTTTGCCCTTTTGGAGATTTGATCAAATTTCTTGAGGAATTGAGGTCCAAACTTGATAAAATGGTATATATGAGTTTAAAATGTTGATGTGGATAAAAAATTATGAATTTTGACTGTGAATTGACCATAGTTGACTTTTTCCCCAATACAGCTGATTTTTAGGTCAACTGCTCAATTGATTGAGCAAAAGTGTGATCCAAGGCTTAAAACTTGACATGAGTAATCTTGGGGGTCCATAATGATCCATGAAAGTCATATGTGGAATTTTAAGTTCAAAAATCCTTGTGCAAACTCACACCCTAATTTTGGTCATCAGTGCTTAAGGAGATGTCTTGAGCTGATCAACCCTAGTGCAGTCTTTAGTCAAGGGAAATCTTGTGAGCAAATTCGTAATAAATGAGAGGGAAATTTTTTGGTTACAATAGAGTGCATATGAACATAATCAAAGAGATTCAAAACACCACTGGGGATGTAACAAAGGAAATAAATTAACCAAAGAAAAACCCGACCAGGAAAATAAATCATTGGTGGATCAAAAGACCCGACTCATAGAGGGTGGTAAAAGGTCAAATGGTACACCAAATTTTATTGAAGGTGGAACTACCGACGTTCACTGAGGATAGAAATAGGAAAGAAATAACAACACTAACGTTTACTGATGGTGACCTACCAACTTTTATTGAAGGTAGAAAGAGTATAAATCAAAGCATCAACGTTCACTGACGATAAACTACCAACGTTCACTGAAGGTAGCAAAAATATGACAATCACCAACTTTCACTGAAGGTGACCTACCAACTTTCACTGAAGGTAGAAAGAGAAAATATATCAAAGCATCATTGTTCACTGACGATGAACTACCAATGTTCACTGAGGGTAGCAAAAAGATAACAAACACCAACTTTCACTGAAGGTGACCTACCAACTTTCAATGAAGGTAGAAAGAGAAAATATCATAGCATCACCGTTCACTGACGATGAACTACCAACGTTCACTGAGGGTAGAAAAAATATAACAAACACAACCTTTCACTAAAGGTGACCTGCCAACTTTCACTGAAGGTAGAAAGAGAAAATATCATAGCATCGTCGTTCACTGACGATGAACTACCAACGTTCACTGAGGGTAGCAAAAAGATAACAATCATTGGCGTTCACTGTTGATGACCTACCAACTTTCACTGAAGGTAGAAAGAGAATATATCATAGAATCACCGTTCACTGATGATGAACTACCAACGTTCACTGAGGGTAGCAAAAAGATAACAATCACCAACTTTCACTGAAGGTAGAAAGAGAAAATATCATAGCATCTCCGTTCACTGACGATGAACTACCAACATTTACTGAGGGTAGCAAAAAGATAACAATCACCAACTTTCACTGAAGGTGACCTACCAACTTTCACTAAAGGTAGAAAGAGAAAATATCATAGCATCGTCGTTCACTAACGATGAATTACCAACGTTCACTAAGGGTAGCAAAAAGAGATAACAAGTTTCTCCAGAATTCTGACGTTTCACCTAGAACGGGTCTCAAATTCTTCTTTAACCAAGGCATTATGCCTGGAAAGGGTAATGTATAAGCTGTCTCAAATAAAGAGACCACCATTTATAAAGATTTCTTAACAAACTGTTTCTACGATATTGAACGACTGGCCATCCACTGGAGTAATTTGTCAACGAACTGCAAACTATCCACTCATAGAGAAGGTAGCAAAAAAAATACGTCGACATTTACGGGGAAGTATAAGTTGCTCAAATAAAGAGACATGTTATTTGCTGTTATAGGAAGGATTGTAAAATGACTCTCTTGGGAAAACAATATGGCTTCCTGAGGAAAGAGATATGACTTCCTGGGGAAATGGGAACATATTCCTGCTGGGGGGATAAAGTCTTCTCATGCAAAATAAATGCATATTCTCAAACCAAAACTCGAAGCTTACAGAAATCCAAAGTAATAATATTGCTGAGGATCAAGGATTCAAACAGAAATAAATTGCAATAAAACAGTCTACCAAAATACATTCTTTGAGAAATAAACTCAAGAGGGAAACCCAAATCATCTAGTCAAAGAGCTGTGTAGGAAGTCTAAAGAAAAAATCTTCCACGAGGGATAATTCAGTGGGGAAATTGAAAGAATATACACTTTCTTCTTATGGATGACACTCTATTGCAGAGAGGACAACACAACTCTGCAAAATAGGGAAATATGTCAACAAAATATTAACGAATGTGAATGAGCAATGATTTGCTAAATTTAACTATGTATGATTTATGTATGAATGTATGAGTGTTATTATGTATATGCTGACAAAATGGACATATAACATTGGGGATAAACAAACAAAACCAACTCGAGCGCACACAACACTCGGCCAAATCACAACCAAGACGATCATCCCAAAAGAAAATAAGCACCAACTGAGGAAACAAAGTCCTACTGCATGGCTTAAATTTACTGGGGAGAAACATAATATAGAGACAAAAAAGTACAAATACAGGGATATAACATCCTTCTCTAGGCTTCACCAGGGAGTAGCACTCAGACTTCAACAGGGAAATAAATATTTTCAACTATAGCACTTCTATTGGAGATTGCAAAACTGATCTCGAATAAGGCAGATGGACACCAAATCGTCAAAACACTCACTAGGGAATTTAGGCCCACTTTGAAGGAGGAAAAATATACAGACTTCACTAAGGGAGATAATGCTTCATCATCTAGACATCTATTGGGGACTTCATGCTGACTTCATTGAGGAGGTCAACACCACATCATCGTGGGGAAACCAATATACGCTCTTCACTAGGGAAACTGGAGATACGTTCTTCAATATTAAGAGTAATTATTGCACCAACTTATCTGGGGAGAAAGGACTTCTTGTCGAATAAGCGAGGCCTTCACTGGAGAATCTTGGATTGGGTCTTCATATCATGCAAACTCAGAAAAGAAGAAAAATGAACCAAGACTTGACTGGGGACACTGGAGTCACAAACCCAATACAGTGAAAACGTCCGGAAAAAACCTTCCCGGGGGAAACAAAACTTCTCAAAACTACTGGAGTTCGTCCGTTCCTGGGATCACCACTATTGTTTTCCTCTTGAATCACAAAATATAAAGTAAAAGTAAATTGTAAATTCTTTTTGAAAAACAATTTGTTATTTAATATTTTTGCTTTGAAAATTATTATCAATAATAAATGGAGTCTTTGCAAGATAAATAAAATAAGAAATACAAAGAATTGGGTAAAAGCTCAAATTTTATTGATAGAATGGTAGTCTGCGAATGGCGAGACTCCACGGATAATTACAAAGTTCGGAAAATGGTCATATATAATGGAGAAGATACATTGAGATACAATGACCACTATTCCCTCTAGCAACTTTTGAAATTTTGAGCAGCAGCTTCTGTTGAAGTATGGTGAGGATCCAAGAAGATTGTTGCTTCAATGATCAAGTCTTGTCTGATGCATTTACTTGCCAAGAAAGTCCCTAACTTTTTCCTAAGCTGCCCTTGCAGGTTTTCAACTTAGCGGGAAATGTATTATGTTTATGTCTCTAATTTTTTCCTAGACCTCCCTTTCGGGTTTCCGGCCTACCGAGATGCTCTTTTTTTCCTAAGCCTCCCTTTTTGGTTTTCAACTTAGCGAGCTGTTCTTTTATTTCTTTAGGCGAAGTATTTCTTGACTGCATCATCATTCATGGGACGTGGTAATTCCTTGCCATCCATAGTTTCAAGAATTAATACACCGCCAGAGAAGGCTTTCTTGACAACATATGGGCCTTCAAAATTGGGAGTCCACTTGCCCCTAGAATCAGCGTTAAAAGACAAGATCTTCCTGAGCACGAGGTCGCCTTCTCTGAATTCACGAGGTTTGACCTTCTTATCAAAAGCTTTCTCCATTCTCTTCTGATATACATGCCCATAACACAAAGCTGTCAATCTCTTTTCTTCGATCAAATTGAATTGGTCAAACCTGTTCTGGACCCATTCAGCCTCTGACAACTTGGTTTCCATTATCACACGCAGAGAGGAAATCTCAACCTCGATTGGGAGTACCGCTTCCATTCTATACACAAGGGAGAACAGGGTTGCTCATGTTGAATTGCGAACATATGTCTAATATCCATGTAAAGCAAAAGGGAGCATTTCATGCAAATCTTTATAAGTAACAACCATCTTCTGGATGATCTTCTTGATATTTTTATTAGCAGCTTCAACAACCCCATTCATCTTCGGTCTGCACAGAGATGAATTATGGTGGACAATCTTGAATTCTTCACAAAGTTCTGACATCATCTTGTCGTCCAGATTCGAGCCATTGTTGGTGATAATTCTACTTGGCATACCATACCGACATATGAGATTATTCTTAATGAAGCGCACAACCACCTGCTTAGTAACATTAGCATACGAAGCCGCTTGCACCCATTTGGTGAAGTAATCAATTGCTACCAAGATAAAATGGTGTCCATGCGAAGCTTTGGGTTCTATCATTCCAATCATGTCAATACCCCATATAGAGAAAGTCCACGGGGAAGAAATGGCATTTAGAAGTGTCGGAGGCACATGAATCTTGTCCGCATAAATCTGGAATTTATGGCACCTCTTTGCAAATTTGTAACAGTTAGATTCCATTGTCATCCAATAGTAACCTTCCCTTAGCATCTTTTTAGCCATTGAATGTCCATTGACATGAGTTCCAAATAAGACTTCATGAACCTCATGCATCAACATGTTTGCTTCGTGTCTATCCACACATCTGAGCAAGACCATGTCATAATTTCTCTTGTACAACACATTTTCACTAAGGAAGAAACTGCCAGCCAATCTTCTCAGTGTCTTTCTATCTTTATTCAAAGCACCACTTGGGTATTCCAGAGTCTGAAGGAAATTCTTGATATTGTAATACCAAGGTTTCTAGTCTGCTACCTCCTCCATTGTAAACAAATGAGTGGGCATATCCAATCACCGAACTATAATTTGAGGTATATCATTCCAAGTATTTACTTGATACATAGAATCCAGAGTTGCCATATCATCCGCCATTTGATTTTCATCTCTAGGAATATGATGAAATTCAACTTTATTAAAGATGGGTAACAATCTTCTAGCATAATCTTTGTAAGGGATCAAGCCAGGGTGACGAGTATCCCACTCTCCTTTAACCTGATTTATTACCAAAGCTGAATCGCCATACATGTCTAGAATTTTAATTCTGAGATCAATAGCTTCCTTGAGACCCATGATGTAAGCCTCATATTCTTCCATACTATTAGTACAATCAAATGTCAACCTTGCAGTAAAAGGAATGTGTGGTCCATGTAGAATGACAATCACAACACCAATTCCTTTACCATAAGCATTCACAGCATAATCTTTCACTTTCAAAAAAATCACATCCTCATAAGGGAAATCATACTTCACCGACTGGTAATCATAAACTGGTTGGTGAGCAAGATAATCTGCCAAAATTCTACTTTTAATAACTTTTTGAGTGCGGTATTCGATGTCATATTCATATAACAGCATCTGCCAACGGGCAATTTTTCCAGTAAGAGAAGGCTTTTCAAAAATGTACTTGATTGGATCCATTTTGGAGATCAACCAAGTATTGTGATTCAACATATATTGCTGCAAACGTTTTTCTGCCCAGGCCAGAGCACGACATGTCTTTTCCAGCATGGAATACTGTGACTCGCAATCAGTAAACTTTTTACTGAGATAATAAATGGCATACTCATTCTTCCCTGTTTCATCTTGTTTCCCAGAATACAACCCATGGAATTATATAACACTATCAGATACATAATCAATGGTCTTCCTTCAACGGGAGGGAGCAAGATAGGAGGTTCAAGCAGATATTCTTTAATACTTTCAAATTCCCTTTGGAAGTCATCTATCCACAACAACCTTGATCTTTCTTTAACAACTTAAAGATCGGTTCACACGTTGCAGTCATATGGGAAATGAATCTGGAAATTTAATTCAAACGCACGACGAACCCTCTGACTTGCTTTTCAGTTCTCAAAGCTGGCATCTCTTGAATTTCTTTGACTTTATAAGGGTCAACTTCAATTCCTTTCTGGCTAACAATGAAACTCAACAATTTCCCTGACGGAACATCGAAGGTACATTTATTTGGATTCAAACGGAGAAGATACTTCCTTAAACACTGAAATAACTTCAACAAATCTTCTACATGCCCTTCTTTAGTCTGTGATTTTTCAATCATATCATCAACGTATACCTCAATTTCCTTGTGCATCAGATCATGGAATAGGGTTGCCATAACCCTCTGGTACGTCGCACCAACGTTCTTCAACCCGAAGGGCATCACTCTGTAACAGAATGTTCCCCAGGGTGTGATAAACATTGTTTTTTCCATGTCCTCAAGAGCCATCCTTATTTGATTATACCCGGAAAATCCGTCCATGAACGAGAAAACTTTGAAATTTTCTACGCTATCCACTAACATATCAATGTGTAGCAATGGAAAATCATCTTTTGGACTAGCTTTATTTAGATCTCTGTAATCTACACACATGCGAACTTTTCCGTCTTTCTTCGGTACTGGGACAATATTGGCAATCCATTGAGGGTACACTGATGTCACAAAAAAACTAGCATTAATCTGCTTTAGAACTTCTTATTTGATCTTTACTTCCATATCTGGGTGAGTTCTTCTCAACTTCTATTTGATTGGTGGACACTCTGGATTTAGCGGCAAACGGTGCTCTATAATATCTGTATCTAGACCAGGTATATCTTGATAAGACCAAGCAAAAATATCCAGATACTCTTTCAATATCTCAATCAACATGCTCTTCACATCAGGATGCCGCAATGCTCCAATCTTGACTTCTTTCGGATCTTCGTTTGAACCCAAATTGATTACCTCCAATGGCTTTTTATATGGTTAAATGGAGTTTCCTCACGCTCAAGCAACCGCGAGACCTCTTCGGGAATATCATCATAGTCTTCTTCTTCGTCCCCATACACAGGACATTCAAAGTTGGGAGAGGGTGCAGGGTCATTGTATTCAATGGGTTTTTTAACTAATTTGCACATAGGATTTGTGATTGCTTTTAGAAACTGACACATATAACAAGTGATCATGCAGATTGAACTTCAGTTATTATTTATTTTGAAAGGTTTTTTCCTGATTACCATTTTCCAAGAAAAAGCAAAAAATAAAAACACAATCTAGGAAACAAAGACAACTTTTATCATTGATTTTAAAGGTCACAGCACACAGATAAGCCCATACAATATTAATACTTTCACCTTGGGCAGTGTGAAAGCTTTTTCAAAAAGATTAAGAAAACAAATTACTTTGAAACATGTATGCAAGAGGGAACATCAATGGTGATCCAGTTTTGAACCCTAACTCCGTCCGTCACATAATTTGGCATTTCTGACTCTGCTTCATCTTCCACAATGGCATTAATCCCGGAAATAGTTGGATAAAGATAAACCCCGCTACAGAAGATGTCTTGATACTTGCCTGCAGTAGACTTCGGCTTCATGCCCTTACCTTTATCATTCTTCATAGAGAACCCCAAGCCAGCTCTATTCTTGTTTACAGGTGGATCCACAATTTGTCCCCATACTTCACTATGACCATTACGCACAACCTATTGCCCATCCTTAAACGAAGCTATAGAGTTCTCATTTCCTCTTATGTTGTCAATGGATAAAGCTTGGAACTGGGTTCCAACAGCAGCTTCATCCGTCTCCACAATGCTGAAAGAGGACAACTGAGATATCAATAATGCCTGTTCTCCATTTATGATTACCACTTTTCCTTCATGTACAAACATCAACTTCTGGTGTAAATTCGAAGTGATAGCCCCTGCCTCATGTATCCACGGTCGTCCCAGCAAGAAGCTATAAGCGGGTACAATATCCATGACCTGGAAAGTAATCTGAAACAAATGTGGGCCTATATCAATAGGCAAGTCCACTTCACCAATAACAGATTTCCTTGATCCATCAAACGCTTTCACAATAATTCCACTTGGGCGCATGGGCGTCCCTTGATATTTCAACTTCATAAGTGTGCTCCTTGGTATAATGTTCAATGCAGATCCATTATCAATCAGCACATTGGATAGTGAATCATTCTTGTAGTTTATAGAGATGTGGAGGGTCAGGTTGTGATTCCTTCCTTCATCTGGCATTCATCATTGTAGAAACTTAGGTTATTACATGACGTAATGTTCCCTACTACACTGCTGAATTGTTCTACAGTCATGTCACTCTCCACAAAAGCTTGGTCCAATACCCTCATCAAAGATTCTCTTTGAGCAGAAGAGTTCATTAATAAAGCTAAGATAGATATTTTTGAAGGAGTCTGCAGTATCTGATCTACAATTATGTAGTCGCTCATCTTGATTATCTTCAAAATATCATCCACCTCTTTTTCTAGCGTAGCTCCACTAGATTCACACATTGCCTTCTTGGGTTCATCATTTTCAACAATTTTCTTTCCAGCGCTAACATTTCCACGAAAAACTGGTGCAAATACACGACTGTTGCGGGTCACTCTGCTAGTCTCAGTAATATTTACAACATCAGACATTGGCTGGATGGGAACTTCCACACCATCCTCTAAGATTGTAGCATTATATTTGTAGGGTACAACCTTATCTGACTTGTAGGGGATAGGACCCGGCAAAATAATCACCAATAGAGTAATATCTGGCTTGCTATGATACTCAATTTCAAAATGGGCAGGTGCACCAAAACAAGGCACAATAATGTTTACTCCCTCTTCAACATAATCAGTCATTACAGAGTCATCTCTAGAAAACAAATGCTCATATGAGGAGAAATACTCATCTGCAGAGGCATACTCATTATCCGACCCTTCTTCAGCCAAACAGACCTCAATCATATCAACTTCATGGTAATCATCCCTTTGACCTGTAACCTTGATGGTTCCATTGTCTAACAACAACTGAACACCTTTTCTCACAATTGAACATCCTCGAGAGTCTTGGCAGCAAAATTGGCAAGATCCATACTGATGTTCCACCTGACGAGTCATGTGGCAGAAAGTAGCATGCAATTATACAAGATCCTCATTCATATATGTTGTACCCCAAAATTTGCCCTCCCATATTCTTCAAGATTTGGCAAGATCAAGCTCCAAAATATCTCAAGGGTTGCACAGTCCAATTGCCTCCTAACACAGTCAAAATTAGGGTTTTGGTTCTTGCAAATAAATTGAGGTTTCCAAGGGTTCAATCAAGTCCCATATGCCTAAATACATTGTCAAGCATCCATGTGTCAAGTTTCAAGACTCACAGCATCAAATTGCACAGTCAAAAACCCTAAATGCTCCACAGTCAACTACAGGGGCAAAATGGTCATTTGATAGTCAAAAGTCAAAATTTTTGGTCAACATCTTATTTTGAAGCCACAATCATCATTTGATCAATTCTTGATCATGATTCCACAGGCATGGCTCAAAAAGTCTCAAGATGTCAAAAGTTTCTATTTTTGGACAGTTGAAAAGTCAACTGCAAATTGACCAAGGCATAACTTTTTCATGGTTCATCAGAAAAATCCCATCCAATGCTCATTTTGAAGGGGATGACATTTCCTACAACTCATCTTCACACTCCAAGTCCAAGAAATGCTCTCACAAAAAGTTATCAATTTCAACATTATAGGTCATTTTCAAAAGTCAACAAAAAGGCACTTTAAGTCAAAGACCATAACATGAGATTGGTAAATCAAAATGACATGGGACCAAAGGCATTGGTTAGAGGACTTCAAGACCTTTCCAAAATGTCCAAGAACATGTTCATAGCTTCAAAATTGAGCAAGATATGCATTGGAGAAGTTGGGAAATTTTTGGGAACTTTCAAAAGTCAACTTTGCCTAAAAAGCTTCAATTTTGCTAATGGGCCTCAAATTCTTTCTTGAATCTTTACCCAAAGCCTATGCACGACCCATTGAACTTAAAATGATTTATTTTCTTATTTTTAATTAATTAATTGAATTGTTATTATTATTAATTCATTTAATTGGTTTTAATTGTAGAAAAATATCAAAGCATGGTTGTCAAATCTTTTTATGAAGCAAATACACTCCACACATGCTAAAGATTTCGTGCATCACTCAAGGGGACAAGATCTTCCATAATTGGCAAGGTTTCCATGGAAAATGATTGAAAATCACATAATTGAAAATCAAATATTCAAGTCATGATTCATGGACTTTTGGGCCAAGGTTTTGACCTAATTCTGATCATATACATATGCAAGAGCTAACCCTATTCCAAGAGACACGTGAAAGCTGCTGCAACGACATAATCACTTTGCAAAAATTTCAAGAAATTTGTGAGACTGAAATCCTATTTGCAGGTGGATTCAAGGCTTAAGAGTGATTCAAACATATCACCTGAGTCCCCAGGAAGCTATTACCATCAAGAACAAGCTCTCATACCCAAGGAAACGGTAGAACAGAGTCACGGTTTTCACAAATATTTCCATAATCAAATTCTAATTTCTATGCATCATTGTTGTGTTTTGATTATTGATTTATGTTGCTAACACCTTCCTGAAGCTTTTGAGATAGCTTAATTGTGCTAAAGCTGCCTGAATCGAAATTCACCATGGACGAAACCTAGGGTTTCTGGAGCTTCAAATTAGGGCTTTAGGCATAAGGAAAAATTGGATCACGTCATGACTATGGTTGAATTCGTCAAGGCCAGACAAATTCAACCAACCTATCGCGCCCTTTTTATATTGATTCCTCTTCTATTCGCTATTTTTCACAGTTTCAGTTTGTGGGGGTTTAAAACCCCCGTTATCTTGTTCATGTTGCAGGTGAAAACGAAGAAGAAAACACGCGTGGCCTTATGTGACTGGAGTATTCAAATCTTAGCGCGTTTTTTTTTCAATGTCCCAGTATAATTAATATTATTCATATATTATATTTCATTGTTGTTATGTATACAAACAAACGCAAATGGCCAGATGGTGGAGGACGTGTATTGCAAGCATTGGGACCTGGGTTCGATTTCCAGGTCCCCCCATATAATTCATAATTTTTGTCTTAACCCATTCCAATGCAGCTTTCATTCAATGGCCCATCATGCGCCCTCACGCCTAAGCCTGCCAAGTGGCTTCAAAGATCCATCCAATGGCCACAGAATGAATTCCATGGTGTACCCCAGTCAACCAACGTGCACACAATCTGAAAAGTCAACAAGGCCTTGTGCTAATGGGCTAGAATTCCTCAAAGTTCACCTCCACATGGGCCAGACACCCCCCTTGGTTTGCATATTTAATTTAATCTTCTTTTCTTTTGAATTTCTTTTAATTACTTTAATTATTATTGTTATTTCACCTCAAATTAATTTTCCTAATAAAAATCAAAAACTCAAAATTGTAAATATTTTTAATTATTTATTAATTGCATCATTAACCTATTTTTTTGTAAATAAATATTAATAGCTAACTTAGTTAATTTAGGTTTTAATTTTAATCCTTTTTTCTTAATAAATAAAAATCACTTAGAATTATGTTTTGACACTTTTATCTCTTTTAATTAATTATCATTATTATTAATTATCATTATTATTACTAATTATTATTATTTTTGTACATAAACATGTAAATTAATTAATTAGTCTAAATTAGGTCAACTTTGACGTTTTATTAATAATTAAAAATAATTTAGAACTAGGGTTTCACTAACTTTAATTTTAATTCCTTTTTTTTTCTTTATTTCCATAACAAATAAAAAAACATAAAAAACACTTTCTTTCCTTTAAATAATTAATTAGGTATTAATTTCATTTAATTTCAAGAAAAGGGTCAAAACCCTCGGACGTTCAGTTTACTTTATGCTTTCGCACGTTATCATTATTTTCTTATTGATTATTATGTAATTGTTCAAGGATGTAATAGTAATTAGGTTTACCGCATTTTTACTTTCCGCATTTTTATCAAAAACGGGTCTTTGTATTTTGGCGATGTACAGACCCGCGCCTTGTAATAGCGTAGCTTTTATCTTTCCGTCTTTTAATTTTCCGCACTCCTAACTGCTAAACTCGCATGAAAGAATGTATGGTAATTAAAAACAACGCGTAGCTCACAATGCCATGATCAAAGATAACTGTTAACCTGAAAATAACACACAAACGCACACACCACTTCTAGGGTACGCCTCACTCGTTGCCTTCGAAACGTGGTCGTCAAGTATAGGACGTTTTAGCGGTCGCTCTTATGTCCAAGATCCAGTTGCCTCGAAACGGTTGCCTCAGATTAAAAAGGATCTAGGACATTAGGGTTACTTCTAAGGTGTCCTACTATTGCTTCGGTGACCACACTGTCCCTTAATCGAATTGACCCGAACACCTCCAACGGTGGTGCTACCTACCTCTCAATGGTGGGATGGAACTACCTTAAGGACTTTTACACAGCCTAATTCCTTAGGGTAGGTAGACGACTCATGGATTCTTGCTCTCTTCAAAAACAAATCAAAAATACTTTTCACACTACACTTTCAAAAAGCTTTCAGAAAACAAATTTTTCAAACACTCTTGAGGACAGATACAAGAGTCATTCAGAAATCTTTCAAAGAAACTTTTTTCAAACCCACTCACATTTTGAAAAGCAAACATTTTGAAAACATAAGAGCAAGTATCTAAGAGCCCATGGATAACCATGGATAGAAAGGGTGCTAACACCTTCCCTTTCTATAAATCTACCTCCCGAACCGAGAAACAATCTCATAAGGAATTTTGCTGTGCTTTTGTCCTATCCATGTTGGAAAAAATAAAAGACGGTGGCGACTCTTGCTTCCGCGACATTTCGCGAACCAGCGTTAAACAGTTAGTTCTCATTTCCACCGATCACAGAACTGGCGACTCTGCTGGGGATATTTTAAAGTGAGGTGTACCTTAGGATAGATCATACTTATGTTTTCAATTGCCTGATTTGTGTGCTTTAATATTATTGGGCCTGTCTTAGGAGTTCTATAGATCCTAACCCGGATCTGGGGGATACCTCTTAGAAAGTAGCAACAAGACTGTGAGGGAACTGTGCGGGGTATACCGACACGGTTGAAGCAGTCTGCTACATTGATGTGGCACTTTGGTGAGTACCGGTAACCCTTGAGTCAAGTCAAGGAGAGTACGGGGCCGCCGCGTGGTGTCGTGAAGCATCAACTGACCTTAGGAACCTTACTTGACCATCCTGGCCTCTTTAGGGTAGTGAGATAACTGACTTTGGTGCAGTCCGAAGTTGGTTGATACTCGATACTACACTCATTGAGGGTTGTTTTCTTGGAATATTTTGATCGCCAGTTCAGTGGCTAAATCGAAACAATGAACACAGAAAACAATCCAATGTTATTGAGATCCTTAGAACCCGGTTACTTTTGATAGGACAGGTTTTGAGCCCACCAACCTCAAGAGGGTAATACCTAGACCCCATGCTGGCCTAAACTCTAAGGGCTATTGTGTGACTTGTGTGCCTTACCATGTTTGCTTTTTGTGGATACTTGTGGTGTGTTTTTATCATAGCATCATAACATCATACAACATCATATGCATCCACTAACTACTTCAGGGGTTCGAATCTTAATATTTGTTCTTGTTTTGTAGGACATGGAAACTATCCGCAGAAAGACAATTCAGATCAACCTCATAAGGGTCCCTCCTCAGCTTAAGGAGCTTACATCCAGGATTCCCGAGAGTTCTTCTTTCAGTGAGAAACATGGAAGACTCATCAGTTTGGTCAACACCAACATTGAGGAAGATATGATAAAGGTCCTCTTCCAGTTCTTTGACCCTCTGCACCACTGTTTTACTTTCCTGGATTATCAACTGGTGCCTACATTGGAAGAGTTCTCCCAGCTTCTGAAGATCCCTATTGTTGTACCCCAAAATTTGCCCTCCAATTTCCTCAACATTTTCTCATCACAAGACCTTTGAAGATCAAGGTCCAGTTAGGGTTTCCTCTGCTCAAGACTTCTCCTTGCACTGTGGACTCAAATTAGGGTTTGTGTTTGCCTAAGGATGTTTTGACCTAAAATGCCTAAGATGACTTTCATGTTTCATGTTGGACTCCCAAGTTTATCCTCACCAAGTTTCAAGTCTTGATTCCAAGTTTTGACCAGTCAACTGTATTGGGGAAAAAGTCAACTGTGGCCAATTGACATTCAAACCTCATGAAAATTGACCCACATCAACATATTGAACTCATATGGACCATTTGATCAAGTTTGGAGCACAATTCCACAAGAAAATTGATCAGATCACCAAAAGGGCAAAATGGTCATTTTTTAGGGTTTTGACTGTACAAAGGCAATTTTTGACTGTTTGACCTAGCCAATGGCAAATCAAACTCACATATGGACTCAAGGACTCAATGAAATGGTCTTGACACATTCATCAAGCTCAAAAGATCCCAAGTACACAAGATTGACAGTTGAATTTCCCAGTCAATTGATCAATTTTGACTGTATACTGAAAAGTCAAACTTTGACTTTTGGGTCAAAATCAAGAGTCAAGATTCATTTTTCATCAAAACATGCCAAATCATGAAACTTGTTCACCAAGAAATCACAAAATGCAAATTAGGGTTAGAAAATGGAATTTTTCATAACTTAGAATTTTTCTAAGTTATGAAAAACCCTAATTTTTTCCCAACTTTGCTCCATCTTTTCACCAAGATCCATTTGGATTCAAACAAAAGTCAAAACATGAAAGTTGTAGCTTGTTGCATAATCTACAACTTTGATTCACAAAGTTTTCTCATTTGAAGCTTGTATCTCAAGTTACAATTTTTTGAATAAGGGCACTAAACCATTTTTAACTTTTAGTGAAATTTCAACCTATTTTGACAAGGTTTTCTACCCCACTTCAAGGCCACTTTTCATACCCTTCCACTTGGAATTTTAATTTGCATTTCAAAGATGGATTGTAGTACACATTCCAAGATTTCCAAAATGTCCAAGAACTCATCAAACAACCTCATAACTTGAGAGATTCGAATTTCACAAGTTGGCAAAAACTCACTTTTGTTCTTCATCAAAACATGTTCATAATCTTGCAAATTTTAACTCAGCTTGCTTTATGCTTGATTACAGGTCCTTGAACCATTACATACTCAATAATTTAATGCATATTCAATGTGTTAAGGTGTTGTTCTTTGAGTGCAAGCATTGTATGCAAGATTAATCCTAAACTAGATAAAGTGCTTTATCCATTTTTGTAAAAAGCTAGCTTTATGTCAAATTGAAATCCAAGCAAGTACAGTTAGGATCTCATGGGCACAAGATTATGGGAAAATTGCTCTGATCAAGAGAGGCTTATGCAGCAGGATTAGAGGCCCCTACTGACCTAAAACACCAAGTGACCATTGCTTGCTTCAAATTCAAGTAACATTGCATAACTTGTACCATCTCTCTCTTCAGCATAGGAACACAAGAAAGAAGTTATCAAACACCTCACACATAACATATCCAAGCTTTTGCACGAGTCCTAAACCTCTCAAGCACCCTCCATCTCAGAATCACCTTGAAACTGCTTAAACAGGGGAACCCCTGCAGATTGAGTGCTATCTCTCAATCCCTTCAAGCATTCTTGCCCAAACCTGTTCCTCTACCTTCCTTACAACCTATGCAAGCTAACCATGACTTGAAACCTGACCTGTAACACCTCCAAGCCACTTCACCATTTTTAAATTTCTGTTTTGCAGTTGGAGTTCATTAGCTCGATTCAGGGAGTTTCAAGACAAAGTAGGAATTGGAAAAGCATCCTTACACTTCAAGGAAGCTATACAAGTCATCATTTCACTCTGAAACATCCTCCATTGCAAAGCTCGATTCCAACTGAACAGGTACATTCATGAAATTCTATCTCCCTTATTAGGCATTGTTAGCTTTAGGTTTGTGAAGAAAACATGTCACAATCATAGCCCTGAACATGCTCATATGATTAGATTTCATTTATATTTCGTGTGCTTAGAGAATTTCATGTCTGAACATTGATGAAAAGTTAGGTCAGAAATTTGGGGAGGAGAAATTCTCCCTCATCTTGGAGAGTTAGGTCAAGTTCCATACATGGTTAGAACCGTCTCTTCATGCTGAACATTTGTTGTGTTATGAGTTTTTGCTGAAAAGCCAGGAATCGAGAGTTGGACATTGAAGAACAGGGGTGCGCGTTTTTTTGAATTTTGTTGCTGGAGGTTGAAGACAGTGTTCTTTGGGCTGGGCCTGTATATCTTTTCTTATTCTCACCATTTAATTGCTATTACACCCCCCTGAGCCCATTTGCTTTATTTTTATTCTTTTTTGACTTTTTCTTTTTTGATTGACTTTGTTTATTTTTTCTCATGACATTAAAAAAATAAAAATATTTTTTCCATCATTTTTTGAATATATGGCATATTTATTTGATTTATTTCTTTGTTTGTATATAAATATTATATATATACTATTATTAGAATAAATAGAAAAATAGTGTAAATACCTTTTTTTTATTTTTTATTTACCTTCTGAAAATATTCCACATAAAAAATACTTTTTTATTTATTTTATTAAATATTAAATATTTTGCACATAATGCATATTTAAGAAATTAATATATATATAGATATATGTTTATTAATATATTTAAGCTAAAATATAAAAATACTTGAATTTTTCATTTTTATTAATATTTGATACAAAAATACTTTTTTTTCATAATATACTTCATTTTATTTTATTTTTATAAATAATAAATAAATATTTGTATTAAATTAGATAATAATACATTTTCTTTAAAATTAGGGTTTTTGCCCTAAATTCAAAATACTCCAAAAAAAAAAATAATATAATTTTTATTTTCTTTTCTCTTTTACATAAATAATATTTTTTCATACATATACAAAACATTTCTTTTGCATCTTGCATTCTTATTTAATTTTTGTACATTGATTAAATTGCAAATATTAAAAATGATGTAATAATTTAGATTTAAATTCTTGTCAATATCCCCATTTGAACACTTGTACCCCCCTTCCCATATTTGGTTTTGTAATAGCTTAGTAAATTTAATTTCGCACTTTATTGCTTTCTAATGATAACATATTAGAATTAGGGTTTGTATGCGAAAAAACGATAAAAAAAATAGTTATGACCTAATCTCAAGATAAATAAGCATGAAAATGGACACACAAATCACACTTGCACCCCTAGGGTACTCCACTTTGTTGCCTTCAAATAAATGGGCCATATTGTATGTTAAACTTCTTTGGGCAAAGCAAACAATTTGAATGATCATAGTCCCTCGATAAAACTTTTCAAAACAAACAAAAACAAATGATCAAGTCCCTTAAAGAAAATTGCCCAAAGACGTTTAACGCCGTTGCAATTATGGTCTAAACGATGACCCACGCCTGTCCCTTTCACATCCTAACACAAGGTTGTCCACCAAATGCAATGGTGGAACAAACTTGTTAAAAGGGTTAAAACGTAGCAATAATCTTTTGAGAAATTTAGGAGTAGATAACCTCTTAGTTACTTGAATCAAACTTGCAAAACAAAGCACTTGCCTATTTTCTAAAACCACACCTCACAACACTTTCAAAACAACTTTCAAAAACAAATGAAAACCTTTTCAAAAGACATACATCTTTGTATACATCCCCACATGGATCATTACAAAGGTTGCCACCACATTGGCCTCTTTTCAAAACATTTTCAAACCCACACACTCAAGCACCATTTCAAACAATTGAAAACAAAAGGCAAGTGATCTAAGCAAGTAACTAAGAGCCCATGGATAACCATGGATAGAAAGGGTGCTAATACCTTCCCTTTCTATAATCTACTCCCCGAACCCAAGAAAACATCTCAAAAGGTTTTTGCTGTGCTTTTTAACCTTTCCTTAGGATAAAATAAAAAGTCGGTGGCGACTCTTGCTAACCGCAACATTTGCGAATACAAACGCAAAACACTAGTCAGTTCTCCCACCGTATCACAGAACTGGCGACTCTACTGGGGAAAATTTAAAAGTGGAGTAACCTTAGGGCTTAGATCACCTTTTGTTTTCAATTGATTGTCTTGTTTGCTTTTACATTTGTGGGCCTTGTATCGGAGTTTTATAGATCCTAACCCGGATCTGGGGAAACCCTTTTAGGTAGCAACAAGGCTGTGAGGGAACTGTGCGGGGTATACCGACATGGTTGAAGCAGTCTGCTACGTTGATGTGGCACTTTGGTGTGTACCGGTAACCCTTGAGTTCAGTCAAGGAGAATACGGGGCCGCCGCGTGGTGTCGTGAAGCATCAACTGACCTTAGGAACCTTAATTGAACCATCTTGGCCTTTTTAGGGTAGTGAGATAACTGACTTTGGTGCAGTCCGAGGTTGGTTGATACTCGATACTACACTCAATTGAGGGTTGCTTTCCTGGGATATTTCGGTCACCAGTTCAGTGGCTAAATCGAAACGATGAACAATGAAAGTAATCCAGTGATATTGGGACCCTTAGAACCCGGTTACTTCTAATAGGACAGGTTGAGCCCACCAAACTTCAAGAGGGTAATACCTAGACCCCATGCAGGCCTAAACTCTAAGGGTTTGTATTGTGTGACTTGTGTGCCTTACCATGTTTGCCTTTGTGAATATTTGTGGTGTATTTAATCATAACATCATGACATCATACAACATCATGAGCATTGACTAACCATTTCAAGGGTTTCAAATCTTCATCTTTGTTCTTGTTTTACAGGACATGGAAACTGCTCGCAGAAAGACAATTCAGATTAGCCTTGTGAAGATCCCTCCTCAGCTTAAGGAACTTATGTCTAGGATTCTCGAGGGTTCTTCATTCAGTGAGAGACATGGAAGACTCATCAGCTTGGTTAACACCAACATTGAGGAGGATTTGATAAAGGTCCTGTTCCAGTTCTTTGACCCTCTGCATCACTGTTTCACTTTTCCGGATTATCAATTGGTGCCTACATTGGAAGAGTTCTCCCGACTTCTGAAGGTCCCTATCCTTGATCAACTACCCTACAACGGTATGGAAGAGGAACCCAAGCTTGAAGAGATTGCTAAAGCCTTGCACCTACAACCGTCTGACCTCAAGGGACATTGGGAAGTTAGAAGTGGTATCAAGGGTTTCTTAGCCAGGTTTCTGTTCGAGAAGGCCCAAGAATGTTGGAACTCCCTTGACCTACAAGCATTTGAAGAAGTTATGGCCCTCCTTGTCTATGGTTTGGTGTTATTCCCTAACCCAGATCAGCTTATTGATATCAGTGTTGTCCATATCTTCATGACCAGGAATCCTATACCTACGTTGCTGGGGGACATCCTTCACTCATGTTACACTCGAACCATGAGAAGAAGGGGTGTCCTTATGTGTTGCACTCCTCTCCTGGGAAGGTGGTTTATTTCGCACCTTCCACAATCAGTTTTGAAGAACGAGCGGGGTTTGAGATGGTCACAACGGGTAATGACTCTCACGCATGCAGATATACATTGGTGCCCTAGGTCTAGGGAAGACGTCACTATCATTGATCGTTGTGGGGAGTACCCTAATGTTCCTTTATTTGGAATCAAAGGAGGTATTACTTACAACCCATTCCTGGCTTGGAGACAGTTTGGTTATGCTCGGAGGGATGGCCCTCATGACATGTTAATTCCTAACATAGTTTTTGACTTCGACAACGATACTCAAGGACTTCGTCAGAGATTTATCAGAGCTTGGAGGATGCCAAGTAGGATAAACAGCAAGACACTGGGGCACAGGAACTCCATCCCGTTGGAACCTTATCTCAAGTGGGTACGAGCCCGCTCCCAGAAGTTAGTGATGCCTTATCCTCATATGCTCCCTGTGATCAAAGAATCAGTCTTGGAAGGAGAGGTGTCCTACACCATTCAACATCCTGACATGCCCACGTCCTGGGAAGAGATGCAGAAGAGCTGGATCCAGCTTAAGGAAGAACGGAATTCTCTTGAGACCAGTCTACATGCTAGTGAAAAGAAAGTCCTGGAACTCACCCGCCTACTGCACGAGGAGAGGAATCTCAATACCTACATCGCACCAAAGAGGATGCGCAATGTTTTTTTACCTTAAGGAGTCATTTTGTAATATTTGGCCCATAGGGCATTTATGTACTAACGAATTTCTCCTTATTAATATGATGTGCGTTCCTTTTTGTCTACAACAAATTTTGAATATTCTAAATCCTTGAATGCATTGCATACATACGCATTCCATTGCACCATATGCATAGCAGGTACCCTATTTCACAGGTTGCTTAATTTTCTTCGCTGTTTGTGTGAACAGTCATCATGAATCCAGACTCATCCAGTGAGCAAGCAATCAAGGCCCTTCAGGCCCAAAGTGCACAGTTTCAAGAGATGCTCCTAAGCCTAGCCCAAGGTCAGCAAGAATTGAAGACTCTACTCCTGAAGAAGAAGAAGAAAAAGAGGACTGCGTTGTTCAACACCGGACGCCGATTTGGGAACACACTCCACAATGAAGCTGATCCAACCACTTCTTCTGCTGAGAAAAACAGTCCCCAAGGGGGAGGAGCTCCTAGTCCCGCAGTCTCCGACAACGAGACAGACTATAACGACGAACAATACCCACCTACTGCTGACAGGTACAAACAATTGGAGGACCGCTTGAGCGCCATGGAAATTCAGAATGTGCCGGGGCTGGATTTCGGAGATTTGGGGTTATCTTCTGGGGTAGTAATTCCACACAAGTTTAAGGCGCCTGCCTTCGCCAAGTATGATGGGGTCTCCTGCCCAAAGCTGCATCTGAGGTCGTACGTAAGGAAAATCCAACCTTACACGGCGGATAAGAACCTCTGGATTCACTTCTTCCAAGATAGCCTCTCGGGGTCACAGCTTGAATGGTTCTACCAACTAGATGGAGCTAGCATCCGACACTGGGAAGATTTGGCAACCGCATTCTACAGACAATACCAATACAATTCTGATCTCGCTCCTACACGTACCCAACTTCAGGGTATGTCTCTAGGAACGGGTGAAGGGTTCAAAGAATACGCTCAAAAATGGAGAGATTTGGCTGGCAGGGTGCAGCCTCCATTAACTGATCGAGAGCTGGTTGATATGTTCCTAGGGACATTGTCTGGTCCGTTTTTCAATCATTTGGTTGGTAACTCCTCCGCTGGGTTTACAGATTTGATATTGACGGGAGAAAGAATTGAAGTTGGCATCAGGTCAGGCAAGATACAAAAGGCTGCCTCCACAAGTGCTGAGAAGAGGCCGTTTAAGAAAGAAGCAAGTGCCGTCTATGGTCCCAGAAGACAAGTCAAGCCCGAAGGTCGCCAAGCTGTCAATGCTTTGGTCATCTCAAAACCTGTTGCTGCTCCTCAGCAGTATAATCAACAAAGAAGCGAAAGGCCCAAGAGGCAGTATACCCGACTGAGTATGACCTTATCTCAAATTTTACCCCAACTGTTATCCACCAACCTGGTGACCCTCAAAGAAGCTCCTAAGGTCGTCAACACTGCGTCTCCTAAGTATAACCCAAATGCCCGGTGTGCTTATCATTCTGATAGCCCCGGGCACACTACTGATGATTGCTGGGCCTTGAGAAACAAAGTACAAGATCTGATCGACGCAAATGAAATTCAGTTTGAAGCACCGGAAAGACCAAATGTTGTAACTGCTCCTATGCCCCAGCATAGAGTAAATGCCATTGAGGAAGAATTGTACGTTGTCTCGGTAAATGAAGTTGTTACCCCTCTGAAGACCGTTAAGAAGAACCTACTGCGGGCCGGTTTATTTCCGGGTTGCGGTGAAGGTTGCCTGTTCTGTGCTATTTCCCTATCTAATTGTCCCTTGCTGAGGTTAGGCGTCCAAAGCCTAATGGATAGCAAGGAGATTCTGTTTAAGAAGTCTGCTGTTCAGTTGGTTCCGATAAAAGAAGTTTCTGTGGTTACCATCTTCAATAATCCAATCAAGGCTCCCCCGAAGAAGCCTGTTCAAATCATGACTGTTGCGCCTGTGGTTACTACTGTTCCGGGGCCTCTCCCCTACGTATCTGATAAGGCTGTCCCCTGGCATTATGGGGCAGACGTATATGTAAATGGAATCAAACAAGAATTCGACACTGGCGCCAGTATCTGCGATATCACTGGTCCAGCCAAGGTCACCCGCAGTGGCAGGCTCTTCTCGCCTGACATTGCACCGCCTGCTATTCGAAAACCCCTCCTTATAACACCTACAAGTTTACCTGTTCCTGTTGCTGATCAAGTTGTGTCCCCTGCTGCCGAGTCATCTAATGCTCGGGGCAAAGAGATTGAAGAAGAGCCTGCCCGGATGGAGGCACCAATACCCATAAATGCTGAGGCCTCCCAACAAGAAGTGGAGGAGATCCTGAAAATAATAAAGAAAAGTGATTTCAATGTTGTCGAGCAGCTGGGGCATACGCCCTCCAAAATCTCCATGCTCTCTTTATTGCTATGCTCCGAGGCCCATGCTAAGGCCTTGATCTCATTTCTCAAAACGGCCCATGTGCCGCAGGAGACGTCTGCAGTCCAGTTCACTGATTGCGTAGCAAATCTGACGGCAGACAATGGCCTGGGTTTTTCAGATGCTGACCTGACTGCGAAGGGAAGAGACCACAATGATGCCCTGTAACACCCCAGTTTCAATTATTTGATTTATTTAATTGAGAAATTATTTTATTTGAATTAATAAAATAAAAAGGAATTATTTATTTCGGAATATTGGAAGAAAATAAAGAAATAGGAAATATGGGTTTCTTGTAAGTCTTGGGCTTGGATGTTGTTAGTGAAGAGTGGGGGTGCAAGAGAAATAAAGATATGTTTTGGAACTTAAGCTATTTTTCTCATTATTCACGATAACACAGGATTTGGGATATTGGGAAGCAGAGCTCTGAAGGTACGAAGAACGAAGAACATCGATCAAAGAGTTCAAAACTGCAAAATTGATAAGGTAAGGGGGGCTATTACTCGATTTACCTTTGTTTATGGGTTTATGTACGGTTGATTTGGGTAATCGTAGGGAAAAACCCAATTGTTATATGTTATTAGGGATCGATACCCTTAGGATTGAACCTTGTTAGAAAAGGGTTAGGTTCCCAATTTTTATGAATCGATTAGGAATTTTAGGTTCCAAATGGTGGATTGGGAGTATATCTGCATGATCATGAATTTACCTTAGAGGTTTAGGGATAACCTTAATGTTGTCAGAAATTCCCTAAAAAGGACGAGTAATCACTGTTAAGGTTACTATAATGATTGTTGGTAATTAGGAAATTGAGGTGTTGTTTTGAATTATACAAAATCGATGTCGTTAGGTACCGAAATGCGCGTTTTGGCTGGCATTTTCCCGCGTTTGGCTGCTGTTCTGAGCTGCTACAAGTACAGGAAAATTCTGTACGCGCTCAGCAACACGGGCCGTGTTGCACAACACGGGCACCCGTGTTGCACAACACGGGCACCCGTGTTGCTCTTCTGTGTTGGTAAAGTAATGTGTTTTCTGGACACATTACAACACGGGCCATGTTGCACAACACGGGTACCCGTGTTGGTCCCCTGTAATGAGAAAAAAATTGTGTTTTCTGGATATGTTACAACACGGGCCGTGTTGCACAACACGGGCACCCGTGTTGATGCTGCTGTGTTGATTTTCTGAATTTTGTTTTCTGTGCGTTATTGTGGATTTTATTGTCATGCTTTTGGATAATGCTATCGAGCATGAATTATGATATGACTTGATAGGATTGATGTTTAAATAGTATGCTGAGTGATTACATGCTATCCATATCCTGTTATGATTGATGTTGTTGATGTGCATGATATGTTGATTGATGTTCATAGTATGCTGAGTGTTACATACTTACATATCATGTTGCATTTGTTAATTCCCATTGTGTGGAATTAACATGGTGGCCAATATACGTGTCCGCGATTTAATGGAACGTTGAGGTGGTAGCCGTGTCCGCGATATAATGGAACGGTGAGTTATCCGTGACCCGAGATTTAATGGGGCGGTAAAGTGGTACCACATGCATGGGTGTGTTGCATTACATTGAATATGACATGAATGGATGATTTTTCGAATGTTGTATTTGATTGATTGTATGTATGTATTGAATACAAATCGTTAACGATGTTTGATGTTATTTATAAGCATGAAAAGTGAGATATTATGAATATATGACTCGTAAAGGTTTTTGTAATCTATAAAACATGCTAATTGTTGGGTGATGCTTATGGTTTCCTGAATTGATTGTTATGAACGTATAATCAAATGTATAATTGAGGTGCTCACCCTTACTGTTGAATATTTCAGATTGAGGAGCTTCGTTCAGGTGCTTGGCGAAGGCTTGTCGTTTCTAGTTTATTTCCGTTTTAGTATTGTCCGGGTCATGCTCTGGTAGTTGTAACTCCGGGAACGTTTGTTTGTCGAGCTGCTTTAGTCAGACTCGTTTAATTCCTTATATTTGTTATAATATGATGTTGGCATTTTTCCAGGTGTTAATCCCTGATGATTTTGAAAATATTATAACATTGATTTTATTAATTAAAGTATTCCGCTGTGTAAACATGTATGAGTTACTACTACGTTATGAATGACAGGAATTTGTTTTATTAAAAGAGAATTGTAGCATCCTCGATTATACATGTACTCTGAAAATATGATTTTAATTATTTGCGAAATTTTATGCGGGGTTTTAGAGGGTGTTACAATAGTGGTATCAGAGCATAGTCGGTCGTTGCGACCAGAGTCTTGAGTCAGTCATCCCTTTTGTATGCGATTAGTGTAAGGTAACACTGTCGATACTGTATTCTAATGAAGAGTATGTTTTGATTCTCAGGAATATGGCTGGAAGAGGTAACTGACGAAATGATGCTGCACTAGCTGAGGCTTTGGGGATGTTAGCTGGTGTACTTGCTGGAAACCCAACTGGAGGCGTGATTGGTGCTGATAGGCAATTGGGAAATTTCCAAAGGAACAATCCTCCGTTGTTCAAAGGTACACATGACCCTGAAGGTGCTCAGAAGTGGCTGAAGGAAATCGAAAGGATTTTCCGTGTGATTGATTATGCTGAAGATCTGAGAGTCAGATATGGTACGCATATGTTGGCAGAAGAAGCCGACGACTGGTGGGTTGCCACAAGGACTGAAATGGTTCAAGATGGAGAGGCACTGACTTGGGCTAACTTCAGAAGAGCTTTTCTGAGGAGGTACTTTCCTGAAGATGTTCGGGGAAGAAAGGAAATTGAGTTTTTGGAGCTTAAGCAGGGCAATCTGACTGTTAGTGAATATGCTACTAAGTTCACTGAGCTGGCAAAGTATTATGCACACTACAACAATGATGAGGCTGGGAAATTCTCTAAATGTATCAAATTTGAGAATGGTCTCCGAGATGAGATTAAGCAGGGAATCAGGTACCAGCGTATTCGTAGATTTTCTGATCTGGTGGATTGTAGCAGGATCTTGGAAGAAGATATTACCAAGAATAGGTCGTCTCACTCTCGTGGGGCTGTTGATAAAAGAGGAAAGCAACATATGGACCGTGGCAAGCCATATGGTAGAGATAACCAGAAATCAGGTGGTTGGAAAAGGCCTAGTGGGGGAGATTCTAAGGCTCCTATCAGATGCTACAGGTGTGGTGAGTCTGGTCATCACATTCGAGATTGCAAGAGTGATGAGAAGAAGTGCTATAAATGTGGAAAGGCTGGTCATTTGTCTATTGATTGCAAAGGGAAGTCTGTTACTTGTTACAATTGTGGCGAAGAAGGTCACATTCGTCCGCAGTGTCCTAAGCCTAGGAAGGATCAGTCAGGTGGAAAAGTGTTTGCTTTGTCTGGATCTGAGACTACCCCAGAGGATCGATTGATTAAAGGTACGTGTTTTATTCATGGCACACCTTTAGTTGCAATTATTGATACTGGTGCAACTCATTCTTTCATTTCTTTGGATTGTGCTGAGAGGTTGAAACTGGACATATCTAGTATGCAAGGTAGCATGGTTGTTGATACTCCTGCATCGGGTTCAGTGACAACTTCACTTGTATGTAGGAATTGTCCTATTGAGATTTTTGGTAGAGGTTTCGGTATGGATTTAGTGTGCCTACCGCTTGAACAAATTGATATTATCCTTGGGATGAACTGGTTGGAATTCAACCGGGTTCATCTGAACTGCTTTGCTAAGACGGTGATTTTTCCAGAAGCAGTTGGTGTCGAGAATTTGACTATGACTGCTAGGCAGGTACAAGAAGCAATGGAAGACGGTGCTAATGTGTTTATGTTACTTGCTTCGTTAGATGCAACAGGAAAGGTCAGGAGTGGTGAATTGCCAGTGGTGTGTGATTTTCCAGAAGTCTTTCCTGATGATGTTGGTGAGTTACCTCTTGAGAGAGAGGTGGAATTTTCTATAGATTTGATTCCTGGTACGAGACCGGTGTCGATGGCGCCATATCGTATGTCTGCGTCTGAGTTGGCTGAATTGAAGAGTCAGTTGGAAGATTTACTGGAGAAGAAGTTTATCCGTCCAAGTGTTTCACCTTGGGGTGCTCCGGTATTGTTGGTTAAGAAGAAAGAAGGTTCTATGAGACTGTGTGTTGATTACAGGCAATTGAACAAGGTAACCATTAAGAATCGGTATCCATTACCGAGGATTGATGATTTAATGGATCAACTAATTGGAGCCAGTGTATTCAGTAAGATTGACTTGAGATCGGGATATCATCAGATTCGTGTGAAAGCGGAAGATATACAAAAGACTGCTTTTCGAACGAGGTATGGGCATTATGAATATTCTGTTATGTCGTTCGGGGTTACTAATTCACCTGGTGTTTTCATGGAATATATGAATAGGATTTTTCATCCGTATCTGGATAAGTTTGTTGTGGTTTTTATTGATGACATTCTGATTTATTCCAAGAATGACGAAGAGCATGCAGAACATCTCAGAATTGTGTTAGAGTTGTTGAAAGATAAGAAGTTGTATGCAAAGTTGTCCAAATGTGAGTTCTGGCTGAATGAAGTTAGTTTTCTTGGACATGTGATTTCTAAGAATGGTATTGCAGTGGATCCTACAAAGGTAGAAGCAGTATCTCAGTGGGAAGCGCCGAAGACTGTTTCTGAAATCAGAAGTTTTCTTGGTCTTGCAGGTTATTACAGAAAGTTTATCGAAGGATTCTCAAAGTTAGCTTTGCCGTTGACGAAATTGACTCGTAAAGGACAAGCGTTTATTTGGGATTCTGATTGTGAGAAAGGTTTCCAAGAATTGAAGCGGAGATTGACTAGTGCTCCTATTCTGATTTTGCCGAATCCAGTGGAATCTTTTGTGGTCTATTGCGATGCATCTCTGTTGGGTTTAGGTGGTGTTTTAATGCAGAATCAGCAGGTAGTTGCGTATGCTTCGAGACAGTTGAAGGTTCATGAAAGGAACTATCCTACTCATGATTTAGAGTTGGCAGCAGTTGTGTTTGTCTTGAAATTATGGAGACATTATCTGTATGGTTCGAGATTTGAAGTGTATAGTGATCATAAGAGTTTGAAGTATCTTTTCGATCAGAAAGAGCTCAATATGAGGCAAAGAAGGTGGTTGGAATTTCTCAAAGATTATGATTTTGGTTTGAATTACCATCCTGGTAAGGCAAATGTGGTTGCAGATGCTTTGAGCAGGAAATCCTTGCATATGTCTATGATGATGGTTCGTGAATTGGAGTTAATTGAACAATTCCGAGATTTGAGTTTAATTTGTGAAAGTACTCCGAAGTGTGTTCGTTTGGGTATGTTGAAACTTACTAGTGGTATTCTAGAAGAGATCAGGATCGGGCAATAATCTGATGTTAATTTAGTTGATAAATTGACATTGATCAACCAAGATCAAGGTGGTGAATTTAGAATTGATGAAAATGATGTTATGAGATTTGGCGATAGAGTTTGTGTCCCTGATGTCGCAGAAATCAAGAAGACTATATTAGAGGAAGGACATCGCAGTGGGATGAGTATTCATCCGGGTGCCACGAAAATGTATCATGATTTGAAGAAATTGTTTTGGTGGCCGGGAATGAAAAAGGAAATAGCTGAATTTGTGTATGCATGTTTAATCTGTCAGAAATCGAAGATTGAACATCAGAAGCTGTCTGGATTTATGCAACCAATGTTTATTCCAGAATGGAAGTGGGATAGTATTTCTATGGATTTCGTATCTGGGTTGCCGAGGACTCCTATGAATTGTGAAGCGATATGGGTCGTTGTGGATAGGTTGACTAAGTTTGCTCATTTTATACCGGTGCGAATGGATTACTCAATGGAGAGATTGGCACAGTTATATATTGAGAAAATAGTGAGTTTGCATGGAGTTCCTTCTAGTATTGTGTCAGATAGAGATCCGAGATTCACTTCGAAATTTTGGGAAGGATTGCAGAAGGCTTTGGGTACTAAATTGAGGTTGAGTTCAGCTTACCATCCTCAGACTGATGGACAAACGGAGAGGACGATTCAATCGTTAGAAGATTTATTGCGTGCTTGTGTTTTAGAGAAGGGTGGAGCTTGGGATAGCTATTTGCCATTGATTGAATTTACTTATAACAATAGTTACCATTCGAGTATTGGCATGGCTCCGTTTGAGGCATTGTATGGTAGACGGTGTAGAACACCTCTGTGTTGGTATGAATCTGGAGAGAGTTTGGTGATTGGGCCAGAGATTGTTCAGCAGACTACCGAAAAGATCAAATTGATTCAAGAGAAGATGAGAGCTTCTCAGAGTCGTCAGAAAAGTTATCATGATAAGAGGAGAAAGAATTTAGAATTCAGTGCTGGAGATCATGTGTTTATGAGAGTTACTCCGATGACGGGTATTGGTCGAGCGTTGAAATCTAAGAAGTTGACTCCGCGTTTTATTGGTCCGTTTCAGATTACGGAAAGAATTGGAGAAGTTGCTTATCGTATTGCTTTACCTCCGAGACTTGCGAATTTGCACGATGTTTTTCATGTTTCTCAGTTGAGGAGATACATTCCAGACCCATCTCATGTAATCCAAATAGATGATGTACAGGTGAGAGATAACCTGACAGTAGAAACATTGCCTATGAGGATAGAAGATCGGGAAGTGAAATAGTTAAGAGGTAAAGAGATAGCATTAGTGAAGGTTGCTTGGGGAGGTCCAGCAGATGGAAATATCACTTGGGAGCTGGAGAGCCAGATGAAAGAGGCTTATCCGGAACTGTTCGTCTAAGGTATGTTTTCGAGGACGAAAACTCTTTTAGTGGGGGAGAGTTGTAACACCCCAGTTTCAATTATTTGATTTATTTAATTGAGAAATTATTTTATTTGAATTAATAAAATAAAAAGGAATTATTTATTTCGGAATATTGGAAGAAAATAAAGAAATAGGAAATATGGGTTTCTTTTAAGTCTTGGGCTTGGATGTTGTTAGTGAAGAGTGGGGGTGCAAGAGAAATAAAGATATGTTTTGGAACTTAAGCTATTTTTCTCATTATTCACGATAACACAGGATTTGGGATATTGGGAAGCAGAGCTCTGAAGGTACGAAGAACGAAGAACATCGATCAAAGAGTTCAAAACTGCAAAATTGATAAGGTAAGGGGGGCTATTACTCGATTTACCTTTGTTTATGGGTTTATGTACGGTTGATTTGGGTAATCGTAGGGAAAAACCCAATTGTTAGATGTTATTAGGGATCGATACCCTTAGGATTTAACCTTGTTAGAAAAGGGTTAGGTTCCCAATTTTTATGAATCGATTAGGAATTTTAGGTTCCAAATGGTGGATTGGGAGTATATCTGCATGATCATGAATTTACCTTAGAGGTTTAGGGATAACCTTAATGTTGTCAGAAATTCCCTAAAAAGGACGAGTAATCACTGTTAAGGTTACTATAATGATTGTTGGTAATTAGGAAATTGAGGTGTTGTTTTGAATTATACAAACTCGATGTCGTTAGGTACCGAAATGCGCGTTTTGGCTGGCATTTTCCCGCGTTTGGCTGCTGTTCTGAGCTGTTACAGGTACAGGAAAATTCTGTACGCGCTCAGCAACACGGGCCGTGTTGCACAACACGGGCACCCGTGTTGCTCTTCTGTGTTGGTAAAGTAATGTGTTTTCAAAACACATTACAACACGGGCCGTGTTGCACAACACGGATACCCGTGTTGGTCCCCTGTAATGAGAAAAAAAATGTGTTTTCTGGATATGTTACAACACGGGCCGTGTTGCACAACACGGGCACCCGTGTTGATGCTGCTGTGTTGATTTTCTGAATTTTGTTTTCTGTGCGTTATTGTGGATTTTATTGTCATGCTTTTGGATAATGTTATCGAGCATGAATTATGATATGACTTGATAGGATTTATGTTTAAATAGTATGCTGAGTGATTACATGCTATCCATATCCTGTTATGATTGATGTTGTTGATGTGCATGATATGTTGATTGATGTTCATAGTATGTTGAGTGTTACATACTTACATATCATGTTGCATTTGTTAATTCCCATTGTGTGGAATTAACATGGTGGCCAATATACGTGTCCGCGATTTAATGGAACTTTGAGGTGGTAGCCGTGTCCGCGATATAATGGAACGGTGAGTTATCCGTGACCCGAGATTTAATGGGGCGGTAAAGTGGTACCACATGCATGGGTGTGTTGCATTACATTGAATATGACATGAATGGATGATTTTTCCAATGTTGTATTTGATTGATTGTATGTATGTATTGAATACAAATCGTTAACGATGTTTGATGTTATTTATAAGCATGAAAAGTGAGATATTATGAATATATGACATGTAAAGGTTTTTGTAATCTATAAAACATGCTAATTGTTGGGTGATGCTTATGGTTTCCTGAATTGATTGTTATGAACGTATAATCAAATGTATAATTGAGGTGCTCACCCTTACTGTTGAATATTTCAGATTGAGGAGCTTCGTTCAGGTGCTTGGCGAAGGCTTGTCGTTTCTAGTTTATTTCCGTTTTAGTATTGTCCGGGTCATGCTCTGGTAGTTGTAACTCCGGGAACGTTTGTTTGTCGAGCTGCTTTAGTCAGACTCGTTTAATTCCTTATATTTGTTATAATATGATGTTGGCATTTTTCCAGGTGTTAATCCCTGATGATTTTGAAAATATTATAACATTGATTTTATTAATTAAAGTATTCCGCTGTGTAAACATGTATGAGTTACTACTACGTTATGCATGACAGGAATTTGTTTTATTAAAAGAGAATTGTAGCATCCTCGATTATACATGTACTCTGAAAATATGATTTTAATTATTTGCGAAATTTTATGCGGGGTTTTAGAGGGTGTTACATGCCCTGCATGTCTCTATCGAATGCAGAGGCACTACTCTGGTGCATGTATTGGTGGATACTGGTTCTTCCTTGAATGTTCTACCGAAAAAGGCTTTAGACCGTCTGGATTATGAAGGCCTGGAATTGAAGCCCAGCAATATCATCGTCAGGGCCTTTGACGACTCAAAAAGAATGGTTCATGGAGAGGTTAACATCCCTATTCGTGTGGGCTCTCAAGTGTTTGACTCTACTTTTTATGTGATGGATATACGTCCATCGTACTCTTGTCTACTGGGTCGACCTTGGATCCATAAAGCTGGGGCAGTGACCTCTACCTTGCACCAGAAGCTGAAGTACCCTGTCAGAGGGAAGATCGTCACTGTGCAAGGAGAAGAGGAGTATATGGTGAGCCATTTGAATTCCTTCAGATACATTGAGATGGACGGGGAGTTTATTGAAACCCCCTTTCAGCATTTCGAGGAGGTGCATCCAATTTCAGCAGTAGCAGAAACAACAGTCAAAGAGAATGTTTCCTTGAAGATGGCTTCCCTAAGGGATGCCCGGGCTGTGGTTCAGAAAGGCAATTGTGCAAACTGGGGTCAGCTTCCTGACTTCACTCAGAAGAATGACAAGTTTGGGCTAGGCTTTACTGCAGAGGCTCAGAGGGCTGTGCGCAAGGAGAAGGTCAGAAAGGCTCCGGTGTTTATCTCCAGCTCAAGGGTGAACGCTATCGAGGAAGATGTAGAGGAAGCAGAGTTTGACAGTTGGATCTACCCGACTACCAGCAACGGGCCAAGCAACTGGACGGCAAAGGATTTTACCCCTATCACATTTGTCACGCAGTAATTAATTTCTTTTGATTTCCAATTTGTAACAAACAATATGTTAAAACGTTGTTGGCTCGGTGTCCTACCCGGGGCATCGTAGCTCCATTTGTGAGGGCTTTTTGTATGACATTTTCATATATCATCAATCAAAACATTGGACGTTTGTTGCATTTCAAATCTTGTGCTCTTTTCCTTTCTGTGTTATATATATTGCAAAACAGCTATATTTACACACACTCACTTATACAGGTTTCAATCCACTCTAGATCTCACCGGTAACAGCTCTGCTATCGCCAGTTATGACTTCGAAAATCCGATCAACTTGGCCGAAGACGAAGGTGAAGATGATTGCGAAGTGCCTGGTGAACTCGCAAGACTGCTACTCCAGGAAGAGAGGGCTATTCAACCACATGAAGAGCCTGTGGAAACAATTAACCTGGGTACTGAGACAGATAGGAAAGAGGTCAAGATTGGTGCCAATCTAGAGCTCAGCGTGAAGCAACGATTGATACAGATGCTACAAGATTACATGGAAATTTTTGCTTGGTCCTATGAAGATATGCCTGGGTTGGATGCCGACATTGTAGTTCACCACCTGCCAACCAAGGAAGATTGCCCTCCGGTAAAGCAAAAAGTCCGACGGATGCGTCCAGAGATGTCTGAAAAGATCAAGGCCGAGGTTATGAAACAGTTTGATGTCGGGTTCCTTGCAGTGACTTCTTACCCTCAGTGGGTTACCAACGTGGTGCCGGTACCAAAGAAGGACGGTAAGGTCAGAATGTGTGTTGACTACAGGGATCTGAACAGGGCCAGCCCCAAGGATGACTTCCCCCTACCTCACATTGATGTCCTTATTGACAATACAGCTCAACACAAAGTGTTCTCCTTCATGGATGGTTTTTCGGGGTATAATCAGATCAAGATGGCTCCGGAAGATATGGAGAAGACTACCTTTGTAACTCAGTGGGGCACCTTCTGTTATAAGGTCATGCCATTCGGATTGAAAAATGCTGGGGCAACCTATCAACGTGCCATGGTTGCTTTATTTCATGATATGATCCATCATGAGATTGAGGTATACGTTGATGACATGATTGCAAGGTCTCAAACTGAGGAGGAGCACCTTGACCATCTGAGGAAGTTGTTTGACCGACTCAAGTTATACAAGTTGAGGTTGAATCCCAACAAATGCACCTTTGGGGTAAGATCCGGAAAATTGCTAGGTTTCATTGTAAGTGATAAAGGTATTCAGGTGGACCCTGCCAAGGTAAAAGCCATACAAGAGATGCCGACTCCAAGAACAGAGAAAGAAGTCAGAGGTTTCCTAGGACGACTGAATTACATTGCCCGATTCATCTCACATCTGACTGCTACTTGTGAGCCAATCTTCAAATTACTGAAGAAAGATCAAGTAGTACGCTGGAATGATGAATGTCAGGCCGCCTTTGAAAAGATAAAGGAATATCTCCAAGAGCCACCCATTCTTATGCCGCCGGTGGAAGGAAGACCTCTGATACTATACTTGACAGTACTTGACAATTCAATGGGGTGTATGCTGGGGCAGCATGACGAGTCTGGCCGAAAAGAGCACGCTATTTATTACTTGAGCAAAAAGTTTACCGACTGTGAGTCTCGTTACTCACTGCTTGAGAAAACTTGTTGCGCTCTTGTATGGGCTGCTCGCCGGCTGAGACAGTATATGCTGACTCACACTACTTTATTGATTTCAAAGATGGATCCCATCAAGTACATATTTGAAAAGCCCGCTCTGTCTGGAAGAATAGCGAGATGGCAAATGATCTTGACAGAATATGATATCCAGTATACAACTCAGAAAGCAATTAAGGGAAGTGTACTGGCAGATCATTTGGCACACCAACCTGTGGACGATTACCAATCATTGAACTTTGATTTTCCGGACGAAGACATCATGGTGGTAACTAACTGTGAAGTACCTGGACCGGATGAAGGACCTGAGGAAGGATCCCGATGGTCTATGCATTTTGATGGAGCCTCCAATGCTTTGGGCAACGGCGTCGGCGCTGTAATCATATCTCCCAAAGGAACTCATACTCCCCTCACCGCCCGATTATGTTTCAGCTGCACCAACAACATGGCAAAATATGAGGCATGTATCATGGGTCTACAAGCTGCAATCGACTTAAGGATAAAATTTCTAAGTGTCTTCGGAGATTCCGCTCTCGTGATCAATCAGATCAAAGGCGAGTGGGATACGAAACACCCGAATCTTATTCCTTACAAGGAGTATGTGTTGACCTTGCTCCCCCACTTTGAAGAAATAACTTTCGAACACTTCCCTAGAGAGGAGAATCAGCTAGCGGATGCACTAGCTACGATGTCTTCGATGTTCAAAGTTAAATGGGACAATGAGGCTCCCCAGATCATTATCTGGAAGTTGGACGAACCAGCATACTGCTGCGAGCTCGAGGCTGAGAAGATGATTGAAAAACCCTGGTACCATGAGGTGAAGAGGTACTTGGAAGTTCAGGAATACCCTGAAGGTGCGTCTGTCAATGATAAGAAGTTCATGAGGAGGTTTGCTGCAAAATTCTTCCTCAGCAACGGCATTCTCTATAAACGGAATCATGATTCAACTCTACTACGTTGTGTGGATAAGGCCGAGGCAGAGAAGATCATGATAGAACTGCACGAAGGCACGTTTGGAACACATTCCAGTGGGCACACCATGGCTAAGAAAATCCTTCGGGCAGGATATTTCTGGTCCACAATGGAAGCCGATTGTTACCAACACTCTCGAACTTGCCATAAATGCCAGATCTACGCTGACAAAGTGCATATCCCTCCGGTTCCTTTGAACGTCCTAACGGCACCTTGGCCCTTTGCAATGTGGGGCATCGATATGATCGGTGAGATCCGACCGACGGCATCCAATGGGCATCGGTTCATCTTAGTAGCGATCGATTACTTCACGAAGTGGGTTGAGGCGGCTTCCTATGCGACGGTAACCAAGAGCATCGTGGCACGTTTCATCCGGCATAATCTGATCTGTCGGTACGGAGTCCCGGAAAGAATCATTACGGATAATGGTACCAATCTCAATAACAAAATGATCACTGAACTCTGTGAACAATTCAAGATACAACACCACAATTCTTCTCCCTACCGGCCGAAGATGAATGGGGCTGTAGAGGCAGCCAATAAGAATATCAAGAAAATTGTGCAGAAGATGACAGTGACCTATAAAGATTGGCATGAGATGTTACCGTTCGCTCTTCATGGGTACCATACCTCAGCCCGAACGTCAACCGGGGCAACTCCCTTCTCCTTGGTCTATGGCATGGAGGCAGTCTTGCCAATTAAAGTCCAGATACCCTCTCTCCGGATTATGAAGGATGCAGACTTGAATGAAGATGATTGGATCCAAACTCGGCTTGATCAATTAAATCTGATTGACGAAAAGAGGCTCACTGCTATCTGTCATGGTCAAACGTATCAGAAACGGATGATCAGGGCATTTAACAAGAAAGTCAGACCGCAAGAGTATCGAGTTGGGGACCTGGTAATCAAACGCATCATCCTTCCTCAAAGTGATCCCCGGGGCAAATGGACCCCTACATACGAAGGGCCATTTGTGGTTAAACGTGTGTTCTCAGGAGGAGCCATGATCCTAACCACCATGGATGGTGACGACCTTCCTCACCCCGCCAATGCAGACATAGTGAAAAAATACTACGCATAAATAAAAGACCCGCTAGGTTGACATACCTAGGCAAAAATAAGGGCTTCCCGGCGAACCAAAAGGGTTCGGGCAAAAATAAGGGATGAAATGAATAAAATCTGTACACCCGGCAAGTCGAAAACCTGAAAAGGCGGCTTGGGCAAAAATGGGTATCCCGGTGGACTGAAAACCCGAAAGGGCGGTCCATGCAAAAGTTAGGGATAAAAGCGTAACACTATGTCTCATCGGGTTACTTCGCATCCGGAATTCGGCATCAACTATCTGGCTCAAGATTTCGGCATCGACCAATCAGCTTCATCTTCAATTAGGCAGCAAGGCGATGAGACGTTCGAAGACATAAAGGCGATAGCAGAGTTGGAACCCAGTGGGATTGTTCACATAGCTGTTTTGTTTCCTTTTTCAAATTGTAAACTCTATGTTATTTGGCGGCGTCCTCTTACTAGGATGTCAGCCTCTTGTACGAAAACGCCTATTCACAGGCAAAGTTTAAATCAATACAACTATGCTTTTCAGTTAAAAGTGCCAATTGTTTTCCTTTTTCTGTTTTGTCTTGCGAAGAACGTCCAATGTTCATTTTTTATATATGCATTTGACATTAAATTGCTAATTCATAAATGTTTACATATGAAACGAGAGATTGATTACAGGTGACATCAGAGACAGGGGCACTGTGAAGTTGTCTAATGCAGCCTGGTTGTTTTGTCCGCCAAGGTACCAAGGTGGGTCCAACTGAAAATATGGCCAAATCATCTCAACTCCCCGCAAAGTAAAACAAGATTCAGCAATACTTTCCCCAAGCGGAGTTGACTCCCCGACAATCCTGAAAGGACACAACATTCCCCGGCAGGTCTTAAAGCTCATCCCCTGCAGAGTACGGACGTCTCTCCCGAGTTTTATTTAGAGTTATTTCCTCACGAGGACTTATAACTGGGTTATCCTCAGCTAAAAACCACGGAAGACCGCCCTCGGCAAAGTTCCTTCAATCCCCAGCGGAGTTTATCATCATTATTCCCAGCGGAATCTATCATTAGAGTCCTCAACAGGCCTCGCATCAAAACTTCGGCCAAGTATCTCTTCCACAGAGCAACTCCCCGGTCGTTCGTCAAGGATTTATTTTCCTAAAAACGAAAATACATTCATAAACATTTCACATCTTCATACATTTTGCTTACATACATGATAAAGCGCATACAACAACATCTCATGTTGAATATCATGACATCATGCATATCATACATCATGACATCGCATACAACTTACGTTTTTTGCCTTTGCAGGATAAAGACAATCTCAAAAAAAAACAACTACCTTCAACTGTCACAATTCCAGATTCGATACCTGTATCTAGCCAGGGCACATCTGAGAGTGATCAGTTTCCAGACTCGATTCCTGTATCTAGCCAGGGCACGTCTGAAGAGTTCGAAGATTCGATTCCTGTATCCAGCCAGGGCACATCTATCAACTACAACATCTCCAGATTCGATTCCTGTATCCAGCCAGGGCATATCTGTTGACCACGTTTCCAGACTCGATTCCTGTACCTAGCCAGGGCACGTCTGAAGAGTCCGAAGATTCGATTCCTGTATCCAGCCAGGGCACATCTATTAACGACTATTTCCAGATTCGACTCCTGTATCCAGCCAGGGCATATCTGTGAGCAACCAATTGTAGATTCGATACCTGTATCTAGCCAGGGCATATCTGCATAAGAAGACTGAAGATCAAACACCTGTAACCAGCCAGGAAAACATCTGTCTTTCTCAAATACACAAGTTCTCGCTAAGGAATCTCTTATGCGATCGACACTTCCAAATGGCATCTATAAGCCCATTCCCGACAAGGTTCTGTCACGTCTCCAGATGGCATCTATAAGCCCATCTCCCTATCTACCACCTCTCCAAATGGCATCCGTAAGCCCATTCCTGACATCACATTGCTGATACTTCAACATGCGAGTGCAAATTTCCGGGCACTCTAGTGTCCAATCTTCTTTTACCCTCGAGTCGCGAAAGGCAAACTGGCCAATCTAACTCTTCAGGTTCAAGAAGATTGAACAGGGGCAACTGTTGTACCCCAAAATTTGCCCTCCCATTTCCTCAACATTTTCTCATCACAAGACCTTTGAAGATCAAGGTCCAGTTAGGGTTTCCTCTGCTCAAGACTTCTCCTTGCACTGTGGACTCAAATTAGGGTTTGTGTTTGCCTAAGGATGTTTTGACCTAAAATGCCTAAGATGACTTTCATGTTTCATGTTGGACTCCCAAGTTTATCCTCACCAAGTTTCAAGTCTTGATTCCAAGTTTTGACCAGTCAACTGTATTGGGGAAAAAGTCAACTGTGGCCAATTGACATTCAAAACTCATGAAAATTGACCCACATCAACATATTGAACTCATATGGACCATTTGATCAAGTTTGGAGCACAATTCCACAAGAAAATTGATCAGATCACCAAAAGGGCAAAATGGTCATTTTTTAGGGTTTTGACTGTACAAAGGCAATTTTTGACTGTTTGACCTAGCCAATGGCAAATCAAACTCACATATGGACTCAAGGACTCAATGAAATGGTATTGACACATTCATCAAGCTCAAAAGATCCCAAGTACACAAGATTGACAATTGAATTTCCCAATCAATTGATCAATTTTGACTATATACTGAAAAGTCAAACTTTGACTTTTGGGTCAAAATCAAGAGTCAAGATTCATTTTTCATCAAAACATGCCAAATCATGAAACTTGTTCACCAAGAAATCACAAAATGCAAATTAGGGTTAGAAAATGGAATTTTTCATAACTTAGAATTTTTCTAAGTTATGAAAAACCCTAATTTTTTCCCAACTTTGCTCCATCTTTTCACCAAGATCCATTTGGATTCAAACAAAAGTCAAAACATGAAAGTTGTAGCTTGTTGCATCATCTACAACTTTGATTCACAAAGTTTTCTCATTTGAAGCTTGTATCTCAAGTTACAATTTTTTGAATAAGGGCACTAAACCATTTTTAACTTAGTGAAATTTCAACCTATTTTGACAAGGTTTTCTACCCCACTTCAAGGCCACTTTTCATACCCTTCCACTTGGAATTTTAATTTGCATTTCAAAGATGGATTGTAGTACACATTCCAAGCTTTCCAAAATGTCCAAGAACTCATCAAACAACCTCATAACTTGAGAGATTCGAATTTCACAAGTTGGCAAAAACTCACTTTTGTTCTTCATCAAAACATGTTCATAATCTTGCAAATTTTAACTCAGCTTGCTTTATGCTTGATTACAGGTCCTTGAACCATTACATACTCAATAATTTAATGCATATTCAATGTGTTAAGGTGTTGTTCTTTGAGTGCAAGCATTGTATGCAAGATTAATCCTAAACTAGATAAAGTGCTTTATCCATTTTTGTAAAAAGCTAGCTTTATGTCAAATTGAAATCCAAGCAAGTACAGTTAGGATCTCATGGGCACAAGATTATGGGCAAATTGCTCTGATCAAGAGAGGCTTATGCAGCAGGATTAGAGGCCCCTACTGACCTAAAACACCAAGTGACCATTGCTTGCTTCAAATTCAAGTAACATTGCATAACTTGTACCATCTCTCTCTTCAGCATAGGAACACAAGAAAGAAGTTATCAAACACCTCACACATAACATATCCAAGCTTTTGCACGAGTCCTAAACCTCTCAAGCACCCTCCATCTCAGAATCACCTTGAAACTGCTTAAACAGGGGAACCCCTGCAGATTGAGTGCTATCTCTCAATCCCTTCAAGCATTCTTGCCCAAACCTGTTCCTCTACCTTCCTTACAACCTATGCAAGCTAACCATGACTTGAAACCTGACCTGTAACACCTCCAAGCCACTTCACCATTTTTAAATTTTTGTTTTGCAGTTGGAGTTCATTAGCTCGATTCAGGGAGTTTCAAGACAAAGTAGGAATTGGAAAAACATCCTTACACTTCAAGGAAGCTATACAAGTCATCATTTCACTCTGAAACATCCTCCATTGCAAAGCTCGATTCCAACTGAACAGGTACATTCTTGAAATTCTATCTCCCTTATTAGGCATTGTTAGCTTTAGGTTTGTGAAGAAAACTTGTCACAATCATAGCCCTGAACATGCTCATATGATTAGATTTCATTTATATTTCGTGTGCTTAGAGAATTTCATGTCTGAACATTGATGAAAAGTTAGGTCAGAAATTGGGGGAGGAGAAATTCTCCCTCATCTTGGAGAGTTAGGTCAAGTTCCATACATGGTTAGAACCGTCTCTTCATGCTGAACATTTGTTGTGTTATGAGTTTTTGCTGAAAAGCCAGGAATCGAGAGTTGGACATTGAAGAACAGGGGCGCGCGTTTTTTTGAATTTTGTTGCTGGAGGTTGAAGACAGTGTTCTTTGGGCTGGGCCTGTATATCTTTTCTTATTCACACCATTTAATTGCTATTACACCCCCCTGAGCCCATTTGCTTTATTTTTATTCTTTTTTGACTTTTTCTTTTTTGATTGACTTTGTTTATTTTTTCTCATGACATTAAAAAAATAAAAATATTTTTTCCATCATTTTTTGAATATATGGCATATTTATTTGATTTATTTCTTTGTTTGTATATAAATATTATATATATACTATTATTAGAATAAATAGAAAAATAGTGTAAATACCTTTTTTTTATTTTTTATTTACCTTCTGAAAATATTCCACATAAAAAATACTTTTTTATTTATTTTATTAAATATTAAATATTTTGCACATAATGCATATTTAAGAAATTAATATATATATAGATATATGTTTATTAATATATTTAAGCTAAAATATAAAAATACTTGAATTTTTCATTTTTATTAATATTTGATACAAAAATACTTTTTTTTCATAATATACTTCATTTTATTTTATTTTTATAAATAATAAATAAATATTTGTATTAAATTAGATAATAATACATTTTCTTTAAAATTAGGGTTTTTGCCCTAAATTCAAAATACTCCAAAAAAAAAAATATAATTTTTATTTTCTTTTCTCTTTTACATAAATAATATTTTTTCATACATATACAAAACATTTCTTTTGCATCTTGCATTCTTATTTAATTTTTGTACATTGATTAAATTGCAAATATTAAAAATGATGTAATAATTTAGATTTAAATTCTTGTCAATATCCCCATTTGAACACTTGTACCCCCCTTCCCATATTTGGTTTTGTAATAGCTTAGTAAATTTAATTTCGCACTTTATTGCTTTCTAATGATAACATATTAGAATTAGGGTTTGTATGCGAAAAAACGATAAAAAAAATAGTTATGACCTAATCTCAAGATAAATAAGCATGAAAATGGACACACAAATCACACTTGCACCCCTAGGGTACTCCACTTTGTTGCCTTCAAATAAATGGGCCATATTGTATGTTAAACTTCTTTGGGCAAAGCAAACAATTTAAATGATCATAGTCCCTCGATAAAACTTTTCAAAACAAACAAAAACAAATGATCAAGTCCCTTAAAGAAAATTGCCCAAAGACGTTTAACGCCGTTGCAATTATGGTCTAAACGATGACCCACGCCTGTCCCTTTCACATCCTAACACAAGGTTGTCCACCAAATGCAATGGTGGAACAAACTTGTTAAAAGGGTTAAAACGTAGCAATAATCTTTTGAGAAATTTAGGAGTAGATAACCTCTTAGTTACTTGAATCAAACTTGCAAAACAAAGCACTTGCCTATTTTCTAAAACCACACCTCACAACACTTTCAAAACAACTTTCAAAAACAAATGAAAACCTTTTCAAAAGACATACATCTTTGTATACATCCCCACATGGATCATTACAAAGGTTGCCACCACATTGGCCTCTTTTCAAAACATTTTCAAACCCACACACTCAAGCACCATTTCAAACAATTGAAAACAAAAGGCAAGTGATCTAAGCAAGTAACTAAGAGCCCATGGATAACCATGGATAGAAAGGGTGCTAATACCTTCCCTTTCTATAATCTACTCCCCGAACCCAAGAAAACATCTCAAAAGGTTTTTGCTGTTCTTTTTAACCTTTCCTTAGGATAAAATAAAAAGTCGGTGGCGACTCTTGCTAACCGCAACATTTGCGAATACAAACGCAAAACACTAGTCAGTTCTCCCACCGTATCACACCTATCCTTAGTCAACTACCCTACAACAGTACGGAAAAGGAACCCAAACTTGAAGAGGTTGCTAAAGCATTATGCCTACAACCATCTGACATCAAGGGACACTGGGAAGTTAGAAGTGGTGTCAAAGGATTCTTGGCAAAGTTCCTGTTTGAGAAGGCCCAAGAATGTTGGAATTCCCTTGACCTACGAGCCTTTGAAGAAGTTGTGGCTCTCCTTGTCTATGGGTTGGTGCTGTTCCCGAATCCCTATCAGCTTATAGATATCAATGCCGTCAAGATCTTCATGTCTAGGAATCCTATACCTACGTTGCTTGGGGACATCCTTCACTCATGTTACACTCGAACCATGAGAAAAAGAGGTGTACTTATGTGCTGCACTCCTCTCCTGGGAAGGTGATTTATTTCGCACCTTCCACAATCAGTTTTAAAGAATGAGCGGGGTTTGAGATGGTCACAACGATTGATGACTCTTACGCATGCTGATATACACTGGGGTTCTCGGTCCAGAGAAGTCGTCACTATCATTGATCGTTGCGGGGAGTTTCCTAATGTTCCTTTACTTGGAATCAGAGGAGGTATTACTTACAACCCGTGTCTGGCTTTGAGACAGTTTGGTTATGCTCTGAGGGATGGCCCTCACGACATGTTAATTCCTGACATAGTTTTTGACTTCGACAACGATGCACAAGGATTTCGCCAGAGATTTATCAGAGCTTGGAGGATGCCCAACAGGGTAGATATCAAGACACTGGGGCACAGGAACTCCATCCCTTTGGAGCCCTATCTCAAGTGGGTACGAGCCCGCTCCCAGAAGTTGGTGATGCCATATCCTCATGTTCTCCCTGTGATCAAAGAGCCAGTGTTGGAAGGAGAAGTCCCGTACACCATTCAACATCCTGACATGCCTACATCCTGGGAAGAAATGCAGAAGAGCTGGATCCAGCTTAAGGAAGAACGGAATTCTCTTGAAGCCAGTCTACATGCTAGTGAGAAGAAGGTCTTGGAGCTACCCGCCTACTGCACGAGGAAAAGACTCTCAATGCTTACATAGCTCCAAAGAGGATGTGCAGTGTCTTTTGGGATTAATTTACTTTGTAATGTTTTGCCCATAAGGCCTTGATGTACTGAATAATTATTCCTTAATGATAACGTGTGTTCCTTTTTGTCTACAACAAATTTGAACTTTCGAACCCTTGAATGCATTGCATAAACAGCATATCATGCATCATGTGCATAGCAGGTACTCTTTTTTACAGGTGGTTTAATCTTCTTCGCTGTTTATTTCAGCTCGTCTCATCATGAATCCTGAGTCATCTACTGAGCAATCCATCAAGGCCCTCCAGGTTCAAAACGCTCAGTTCCAAGAGTTGATCATGAGTTTAGCCCAAGGTCAAGAGGAATTGAAGGCTCTGCTGGTGAAGAAGAAGAAGAAGAGAACTGTATTATTCAACACTGGCCGAAGGTTTGGCAATACACTGCAGAATGAGGTTGATCAAGCTGGTTCTTCTGTAGGGAAAGGCAGTCCCCAGGGGGAGAGGGTTCCTAGTCCTGTGGTCTCTGACAACGAGACTGATTTCAATGAAGAATAGTACCCTCCAGCTAAAGACAGGTACAAGCAGTTAGAGGATCGTCTGAATGCCATGGAAATTCAACAGGTGCCTGGGTTGGATTTTGGAGACCTGGGTCTATCTTCTGGTGTGGTGATCCCACACAAGTTCAAAGCACCATCTTTCGCAAAGTATGACGGGGCGTCCTGCCCTAAGCTGCATCTCAGATCTTATGTGCGGAAGATCCAACCATACACTGTGGACAAGAAATTATGGATCCATTTCTTCCAGGAGAGTCTTTCAGGGACTCATCTCGAATGGTTCTATCAGCTCGATGGAACCAAGATTCGTAACTGGGAGGACTTGGCTACTGCTTTTTACAAGCAGTATCAGTACAATTCCGACCTCGCTCCTACGCGTACCCAACTCCAGGGTATGTCACTAGGGACGGGTGAAGGATTCAAGGAGTACGCGCAGAAGTGGAGGGACCTGGCTGGCAGGGTGCAGCCACCATTGACGGGTCGTGAATTAGTGGACATGTTCTTGGGGACCCTATCTGGTCCATTCTTCAATCATCTCATTGGCAATTCATCTGCAGGGTTTACAGACCTCATTCTGACGGGAGAGAGGATAGAAGCTGGGATGAAATCAGGGAAGATACAGAAAGGTGCATCCTCAATTTCTGAGAAGAAGCCTTTTAAAAAGGAAGCCAGTGTTGTGTATGGCCCCAGGAGGCAAAATAAACCAGAACGCCGCCAAGCTGTCAACACGGTGGTAATTGCCAAGCCTGCTGCCGCTCCTCGGCAACCTAACCAACCAAGGGGTGAGAGACCCAGAAGAGAATATACTCGGCTTAGTATGACCTTGTCGCAAATCTTGCCGCAACTGCTATCGACCAACTTGGTAACCGTCAGAGAAGCTCCGAAGGTGGTAAACACAACCTCTCCGAAGTACAATCCCAACGCCCGCTGTGCTTATCACTCTGATAGCCCGGGGCATTCTACTGATGATTGTTGGGCCCTGAAGAATAAGGTTCAGGACCTTATTGATGCGAAGGAGATACAATTTGAGGCGCCCGAAAGGCCCAACATTGTGACTGCTCTTATGCCCCAGCATGGAGTAAATGCTATTGAGGAAGACCTGTATGTAGTTTCTGTGGATGATATTGTGACTCCTTTATTGACTGTTAAAAGGAACCTGTTGCTGGCCGTTTATTTCCGGGTTGCAGCAAGGGTTGCCTTCTATGTGCTCTTTCACCTGCTGGTTGTCCATTGCTGAAGTCAGGCGTCCAAGACCTGATGGATAGCAAAGAGATCTTGTTCAAGAAGACCGCTGTTCCTATTGTTCCTACTGAAGAAGTATCTGTTGTCACCATCTTCAACAATCCTACCAAGGCTCCCCCGAGGAAGCCAGTCAAAATCATGTCTGTCGCACCTATTATCATTACTGTTCCGGGGCCCCTCCCCTATAAATCTGACAAAGTTGTCCCATGGCACTATGGGGCAGATGTGTATGTGCTCGGAGTAAAGCAGGAGTTCAACACTAGTACCGGCATCAGTAACATCACCGGTCCCGCTAAAGTTACTCGCAGTGGCAGGCTCTTCTCGCCTGACATTGCGCCACCAGTTATCCGAAGACCCCTTATCATCACACCTACAAGTGCGCCTGTTTCCCCTCCTGATCAAGTTTCTACCCCTGCTGCCGATTCATCTGACACTCGGGGCAAAGGGATTACTGATGTGCCTGCCCAGATGGAGGCACCCAAGACTGTTAATGTTGAAGCCTCCCAGCAAGAGATGGAGGAAATCCTTAAGATCATCAAGAAGAGCGATTTCAACGTCGTTGAACAGCTGGGGCATACCCCCTCGAAAATCTCTATGCTATCACTGCTGCTATGTTCAGAGGCCCATGCCAAGGCCCTGATTTCATTTCTGAAGACGGCCCATGTGCCACAAGAGACATATGCGGACCAATTTACTGATTGTGTGGCCAACTTGACCGCTGACAATGGTTTGGGTTTCTCTGATGCTGATCTGACCGCCAAGGGAAAGAACCACAATGATTCCCTGCATGTCTCCATTGAATGCAGGGGCACTACTCTCGCCCACGTGTTGGTAGACACCGGTTCTTCACTAAATGTACTGCCCAAGAAGGCCTTAGACAGGTTGGATTGTGAGGGTCTGGAGTTGAAGCCTAGTAACATCGTCGTCCGAGCTTTTGACGGGTCGAAGAGGATGGTACATGGTGAAGTGGATATTCCGATCCGGGTTGGTTCCCAAGTCTTTGACTCAATGTTCTATGTGATGGACATTCGTCCATCCTATTCCTGTTTGATGGGTCGTCCTTGGATCCACAAGGCTGGGGCTGTAACCTCCACTCTACACCAAAAGCTCAAATACCCTGTCAGAGGGAAGATTGTTATAGTGCAGGGGGAGGAAGAATACATGGTTAGTCATCTGAACTCGTTCCGGTATATAGAGATGGACAGGGAGTTCATTGAGACCCCCTTTCAACATTTTGAAGAGGTGCCTCCAACATTGGCGTCAGCAGAGACAGTGATTGAAGAAGACTCTCCTTTGAAGATGGCTTCCTTGAAGGACGCCCGGGCTGTGATTGAGAAAGGTGAATGTGCTAACTGGGGCAGGCTCCCTGATTTTACTCCTAAGACTGACAAGTTTGGGCTGGGTTTCACTGCAGAGGCTCAGAGGGCTATGCGTAAAGCAAGGATCGGAAGACCTCCCGTGTTCATCACCAACCCGGGAGTAAATGCTATTGAATGCGATGCGGAGGAATCTGAGTTTGATAGCTGGATCTACCCGACGACCGACGGTGGACTGAACAATTGGACTGCAAAAGACTACATACCTGTTACTTTTGTTACTCAGTAATGAACTCCTTTGTTTTTAAATTTATAACGAACAATAAATTGAAACTTTATGGCCCGGTGTCTTACCCGGGGCATCGTTGGCGTCATTTGTGAGGGCTTATTAACTGTCATTTCCATATATCATGAATAAAACATTGGACGTTTTTCGCATTTCAAATCTTGTGCTCCCTTCCTTTCTTTCTTTATTGCAAAACATCTATATTTACACACACTCACCTATACAGGTTTCAATCCACTCTGGATCTCACTGGTAACGACTCTGCTACTTCCAGTTATGACTTCGAAAAACCGATCAACTTAGCCGAAGACGAAGGTGAAGATGATTGTGAAGTGCCTGGCGAGCTTACAAGACTGTTACTCCTTTGAAGATGGCTTCCTTGAAGGACGCCCGGGCTGTGATTGAGAAAGGTGAATGTGCTAACTGGGGCAGGCTCCCTGATGAAACTTTATGGCCCGGTGTCTTACCCGGGGCACCGTTGGCGTCATTTGTGAGGGCTTATTAACTGTCATTTCCATATATCATGAATAAAACATTGGACGTTTTTCGCATTTCAAATCTTGTGCTCCCTTCCTTTCTTTCTTTATTGCAAAACAGCTATATTTACACACACTCACCTATACAGGTTTCAATCCACTCTGGATCTCACTGGTAACGACTCTGCTACTTCCAGTTATGACTTCGAAAAACCGATCAACTTAGCCGAAGACGAAGGTGAAGATGATTGTGAAGTGCCTGGCGAGCTTACAAGACTGTTACTCCAAGAAGAGAGGGCCATTCAGCCACATGAAGAGCCAGTGGAAACGGTAAATCTGGGTACTGAGGCAGATAGAAAGGAAGTCAAGATTGGTGCCAATTTAGAGCTCAGTGTGAAACAACGTTTGATTCAGATGTTGCATGACTACATGGAAATCTTTGCCTGGTCTTACGAAGACATGCCTGGGTTGGATACCGACATTGTGGTCCATCACCTGCCTACAAAGGAAGAATGCCCTCCGGTTAAACAGAAGGTCTGCCGTATGCGTCCAGAGATGTCCGAGAAGATCAAAGCTGAGGTTATGAAACAATTTGATGCCGGTTTTCTTGCAGTAACTTCTTAACCTCAGTGGGTTGCCAACGTGGTTCCAGTACCGAAGAAAGATGGTAAGGTCAGAATGTGTGTTGATTACAGGGATTTGAACAGGGCGAGCCCCAAGGATGACTTCCCCCTGCCTCACATCGATGTTCTGGTTGATAATACTTCTCAGCACAAGGTGTTCTCCTTCATGGATGGTTTTTCAGGTTATAATCAGATTAAAATGGCTCCTGAAGATATGGAAAAGACTACCTTTGTCACTCAGTGGGGCACCTTCTTCTACAAAGTCATGTCGTTCGGGTTGAAAAATGCTGGGGAAACCTACCAACGTGCCATGGTCGCTTTATTTCATGACATGATCCATCATGAGATTGAAGTATACGTCGATGATATGATTGCAAGGTCTCAAACTGAGGAGGAACACCTTGACCATCTACAGAAGCTGTTTGACCGGTTGAAGTTGTACAAGCTGAGGTTGAACCCAAACAAGTGCACCTTCGGGGTAAGATCTGGAAAGTTGCTAGGCTTCGTCGTGAGCGATAAAGGTATTCAAGTGGACTCTGCCAAGGTTAAAGCCATACAAGAAATTCTAGTTCCCAAGACAAAGAAAGAAGTCAGAGGCTTTCTAGGACGTCTGAATTACATTTCCCGATTCATCTCGCACCTAACTGCTACTTGTGAACCAATCTTCAAGCTGCTGAAGAAAGATCAGGTAGTACGTTGAATGTCAGGCCTCTTTCGACAGAATCAAAGAGTATCTCCAAGAACCACCCATTCTTATGCCACCGGTTGAAGGGAGACCTCTAATACTATATTTGACAGTACTTGACAGCTCAATGGGGTGTGTGCTGGGACAGCATGACGAGTCTGGCCGAAAAGAGCACGCCATTTATTACCTTAGCAAAAAGTTTACCGACTGTGAGACCCGATACTCACTGCTCGAGAAAACTTTCTGCACTTTGGTATGGGCTGCTCGCCGGCTGAGACAGTATATGCTGACTCACACTACTCTGTTGATTTCAAAAATGGATCCGATCAAGTACATATTCGAAAAGCCTGCTCTGTCTGGAAGAATAGCAAGATGGCAGATGATCTTGACAGAATACGACATCCAGTACACGACTCAGAAAGCAATCAAGGGAAGTGTATTGGCAGACCATTTGGCACACCAAGCAGTGGACGACTACTAGTCAATGAACTTTGAATTTCCTGACGAGAACATCATGGTAGTGACTGATTGTGAAGTACCTGGACCGGATGAAGGACCTGAGGAAGGATCCCGATGGTCTATGCATTTTGACGGAGCCTCCAACGCGTTGGGTAACGGTATCGGCGCTGTGATCATATCCCCAAAAGGCACTCATACTCCACTTACTGCCCGGTTATGTTTTAACTGCACCAACAACATGGCGGAGTATGAGGCATGCATCATGGGTCTTCAAGCTGCAATTGACTTAAGGATCAAGTTTCTGAGTGTCTTCGGAGATTCCTCTCTCGTGATCAATCAGATCAAAGGCGAGTGGCATACGAAACACCCAAACCTTATCCCTTACAAAGAGTGTGTGCTGACATTGATCCCCCATTTCACAGAGATAACTTTTGAACATTTCCCAAGAAAGGAGAATCAGTTGGCGGACGCGTTAGCTACAATGTCTTCTATGTTCAAAGTCAAATGGGACAACGAGGCTCCCCGGATCATTATCTGGAAACTGGATGAACCTGCATATTGCTGTGATCTTGAGGCTGAGATAGTAACTGAAAAACCTTGGTATCATGAAGTGAAGAGGTACTTGGAAGCTCAAGAATACCCCGAGGGTGCATCCATCAATGACAAAAAGTTTCTGAGAAGGTTTGCAGCAAAGTTCTTCCTCAGCAACGGCATTCTATACAAGCGAAACCATGATTCAACCCTACTGCGTTGTGTGGATAAGACTGAAGCAGAAAAGATCATGGCAGAACTGCATGAAGGTACCTTCGGAACGCATTCCAGTGGACATACCATGGCAAAGAAAATCCTTCGGGCAGGATACTTCTGGTCTAAAATGGAAGCCGACTGTGACCAACATTCTCGGACATGTCATAAGTGCCAGATTTATGCAGATAAGGTGCACGTTCCTCCAGTCCCTCTGAATGTCTTGACTGCACCTTGGCCTTTTGCAATGTGGGGCATTGATATGATCGGTGAGATTAAACCTACAGCATCCAACGGGAATCTCTTCATCTTGGTAGCAATCGATTACTTCACAAAGTGGGTTAAAGCAGCTTCCTACGCTACGGTAACCAAGAATGTCGTGGCACGGTTCATTCGGCATAACCTGATCTGTCGATACGGTGTACCAGAAAGGATCATTACGGACAATGGTACCAATCTTAACAACAAAATGATCACTGAGCTCTGCGAGCAATTCAAAATACAGCACCACAACTCTTCTCCTTACCGGCCGAAGATGAATGGGGCTATCGAAGCGGCAAATAAGAATATCAAAAAGATTGTGCAGAAGATGACAGTGACCTATAAAGATTGCCATGAGATGTTACCGTTTGCTCTTCATGGGTATCGTACCTCAGCAAGAACGTCAACCGGGGCAACACCTTTTTCCTTGGTCTATGGCATGGAGGCAGTCTTGCCTATTGAAGTCCAGATACCCTCTCTCTCCGGATAATGAAGGATGCAGATCTGAGTAAAGATGACTGGATCCAGACTCGACTTGATCAGTTAAACCTGATTGACGAAAAGAGACTCACTGCTATTTGTCATGGTCAAACGTATCAAAAGCGGATGATCAGGGCATTTAACAAGAAAGTCAGACCACAAGAGTATCAAGTTGGGGACCTGGTAATCAAGTGCATCATTCTTCCTCAAAGTGATCCCAGGGGAAAATGGACCCCCACATATGAAGGGCCATTTGTGGTTAAACATGTCTTCTCAGGAGGAGCCATGATTCTAACCACCATGGATGGTGACGACCTTCCTCACCCCGCCAATGCAGACATGGTAAAAAGATACTACGCATGATAAAAGACCCGCTAGGTTGACATACCTAGGAAAAAATTAGGGCTTCCCGGCGAACCAAAAGGGTTCGGGCAAAAATAAGGAATGAAATGAAAAAATCTGTACACCCGGCAAGTCGAAAACCTGAAAAGGCGGCTTGGGCAAAAATGGGTATCCCGGTGGACTGAAAGGGCGGTCCAGGAAAAAGTTAGGGATTAAAGCGTAATACTATGTCTCATTAAATCACCTTGCATCCAGAATCCGATATCAACATCAGGGTCAGACGGCATCGACCAGTCAGCTTCATCTTCAACTAAGTAGCCAAGTGATGAGACGCTCGAAGATATAAAGGCGATAGCAGAGTTGGAACCCAGTGGGATTATCTTTTCACATAGCTGTTTTGTTTTCCTTTTTCACAAAAAAATTGTATAAACTCTGTTGTTCGGCGGTGTTCTCTTACTAGGACGTCAGCCTCTTGTACATAAACGCCTATTTACAGGCAAATTCCAAAATCAATACAAATTCACTATTCAGATAAATTGCCAATTATTTTCCTTTTTCTGTTTTGTCTCACGAAGAACGTCCAATGTTCATTTTTGATATATGCATTTGACACTAATTGCTAACTCATAAATACTTGAATACGAAACAAAGGATTAATTACAGGTAACATTAGAAACAGGGGCAATAATGAGTTGTCTAAGCAATCTAATTGCTCTGTCCACCAAGGTACCAAGGTAAGTTCGGCTGAAGAATGTAACCCAGATACCTTCACTCCCCGCAGAGTAAGACAAGATCCAGCAATACTCTCCCAAGCAGTTGGTCTCCCATCAACCCTAACAAGGCACCGTATCTCCAGCAAGTTAGCAATACTCTCCCCGAGCAGAGTTATACTCAGTCAGCCTTAAGGAAGTTGGATTATCCCCCGAAGATCTCAACATTCCCCAACGGAGTATACAGACATTCCTAACAAGCATCCCCGGCAATCTTGATCTAATATTGTTCCCCGACGGAATACCGGACATCCAGTGGAGCCATTCCCCAGTCCAATTTGAAAAGTTTCCCCAGGAGAACTCAATCAATCTCCCCAACAGATTCAGGAAGCTTATCCCCAGTAGATTCTGGAAGCTTATCACTTGCAGAGTACGAATGCTCCCCCGGCTTTATTCGAAGGTTATCTCCCCACCAGGATATAACTGGGTTATCCTCAGCAAGTTGCCACGGAAAGATCGTCCCCGGCGAAGTCTTCCTATCCCCAGCGGAGTGCATCAAATCTTCCAACCAAGCTTAATAATGGTATCCCCAACGGAGTTATCATCAACATCTTAGCAAAGTACTTCTCTTCCCACAGAGTAATTCCCCGCAGAGTAATCTCTTTAGCAAAGCTTATTCCACAACGGAGTCATCTTCTCCTACCGGTTTATACTTGCAACTATCATCCCCAGCGGAGACGAAGAACTCTACTCTTCAATGTCAGCCCAGGATTTGAACTCCCGGCATTCGTCAAGGATTTATTTCCTAGACAAAAATACATTCATAAACATCACATCTTCATATATTATAGCATGCACATACGCATCATGGACATACAATCTCGTTTATTATGAGAACATCATGCATTTCATACATCATGACATCGCATACAACTAACGTTTTGTCTTTCCAGGACAAAGGTCAATACAAAGATGATCACTATCAACTGTCGCAATTCCAGATTTGATACCTGTATCCTGCCAGGGTGTATCTGTTGACGAATATTTTCCGGACTCGATTCCTGTATCCTGCCAGGGCACGTCTGAAGAGTTTGAAGATCTGATTCCTGTATCCTTCCAGGGTGTATCTGTTGACGACTATTTTCCGGACTCGATTCCTGTATCCTTCCAGGGCACTTCTGAAGAGTTTGAAGATCCGATTCCTGTATCCTGCCAGGGTGTATCTATTGACGACTATTTTTCGGACTCGATTCCTGTATCCTGCCAGGGCACGTCTGAAGAGTTTGAAGATCTGATTCCTGTATCCTGCCAGGGTGTATCTGTTGACGACTATTTTCCGGACTCGATTCCTGTATCCTGCCAGGGCACGTCTGAAGAGTTTGAAGATCCGATTCCTGTATCCTGCCAGGGTGTATCTGTTGACGACTATTTTTCGGACTCGATTCCTGTATCCTGCTAGGGCACGTCTGAAGAGTTTGAAGATCTGATTCCTGTATCCTGCCAGGGTGTATCTGTTGACGACTATTTTCCGGATTCGATTCCTGTATCTAGCCAGGGCACATCTGTGAGTAACTGATTATAGACTCGATACCTGTATCCGGCCAGGGTACATCTACATGAAGAGTTTAGAGATTCGATACCTGTATCCAGCCAGGGCACATCTACATAAAGAGTTTGAAGATCAACTCCTGTAACAGGCCAGGTAATTATCTTTCTTTCTCAGGTACGCAAGTTCTCGCTAAGGAATCTCTTACGCGATCGACACCTAGATGGCATCTATAAGCCCATCCACATACCAACAGTCTCCAAATGGCCTCTATAAGCCCATTCCCGACAAGACTCTGTCACAGCTCCAGATGGCATCTATAAGCCCATCCTCCTATCCATCATATCTCCAAATGGCATATGTAAGCCCATTCCCACCATCACACTGCTGATACTCTACTATGTGAGTGCAAATTTCTAGGCACTCTATTGTTCAATCATCTTCCACCTTCGGATTACGAAAGGCACGCCAGCCAATCTACATCCTCAGGTCTAAGAAGATTGAACAGGGGAAACTGTTGTACCCCAAAATTTGCCCTCCCATATTCTTCAAGATTTGGCAAGATCAAGCTCCAAAATATCTCAAGGGTTGCACAGTCCAATTGCCTCCTAACACAGTCAAAATTAGGGTTTTGGTTCTTGCAAATAAATTGAGGTTTCCAAGGGTTCAATCAAGTCCCATATGCCTAAATACATTGTCAAGCATCCATGTGTCAAGTTTCAAGACTCACAGCATCAAATTGCACAGTCAAAAACCCTAAATGCTCCACAGTCAACTGCAGGGGCAAAATGGTCATTTGACAGTCAAAAGTCAAAAATTTTGGTCAACATCTTATTTTGAATCCACAATCATCATTTTATCAATTCTTGATCATGATTCCACAGGCATGGCTCAAAAAGTCTCAAGATGTCAAAAGTTTATATTTTTGGACAGTTGAAAAGTCAACTGCAAATTGACCAAGGCATAACTTTTTCATGGTTCATCATAAAAATCCCATCCAATGCTCATTTTGAAGGGGATGACATTTCCTACAACTCATCTTCACACTCCAAGTCCAAGAAATGCTCTCACAAAAAGTTATCAATTTCAATATTATAGGTCATTTTCAAAAGTCAACAAAAAGGCACTTTAAGTCAAAGACCATAACTTGAGATTGGTAAATCAAAATGACATGGGACCAAAGGCATTGGTTAGAGGACTTCAAGACCTTTCCAAAATCTCCAAGAACATGTTCATAGCTTCAAAATTGAGCAAGATATGCATTGGAGAAGTTGGGAAATTTTTGGGAACTTTCAAAAGTCAACTTTGCCTAAAAAACTTCAATTTTGCTAATGGGCCTCAAATTCTTTCTTGAATCTTTACCCAAAGCCTATGCACGACCCATTGAACTTAAAATGATTTATTTTCTTATTTTTAATTAATTAATTGAATTGTTATTATTATTAATTCATTTAATTGGTTTTAATTGTAGAAAAATATCAAAGCATGGTTGTCAAATCTTTTTATGAAGCAAATACACTCCACACATGCTAAAGATTTCGTGCATCACTCAAGGGGACAAGATCTTCCATAATTGGCAAGGTTTCCATGGAAAAATATTGAAAATCACATAATTGAAAATCAAATATTCAAGTCATAATTCATGGACTTTTGGGCCAAGGTTTTGACCTAATTCTGATCACATACATATGCAAGAGCTAACCCTATTCCAAGAGACACGTGAAATCTGCTGCAACGACATAATCACTTTGCAAAAATTTCAAGAAATTTGTGAGACTGAAATCCTATTTGCAGGTGGATTCAAGGCTTAAGAGTGATTCAAACATATCACCTGAGTCCTCAGGAAGATATTACCATCAAGAACAAGCTCTCATACCCAAGGAAACGGTAGAACAGAGTCACAGTTTTCACAAATATTTCCATAATCGAATTCTAATTTCTATGCATCATTGTTGTGTTTTGATTATTGATTTATGTTGCTAACACCTTCCTGAAGCTTTTGAGATAGCTTAATTGTGCTAAAGCTGCCTGAATCGAAATTCACCATGGACGAAACCTAGGGTTTCTGGAGCTTCAAATTAGGGCTTTAGGCATAAGGAAAAATTGGATCACATCATGACTATGGTTGAATTCGTCAAGGCCAGACGAATCCAACCAGCCTATCGCGCCCTTTTTATATTGATTCCTCTTCTATTCGCTATTTTTCACAGTTTCAGTTTGTGGGGGTTTAAAACCCCCGCTATCTTGTTCATGTTGCACGTGAAAACAAAGAAGAAAACACGCGTGGCCTTATGTGACTGGAGTATTCAAATCTTAGCGCGTTTTTTTTCAATGTCCCAGTATAATTAATATTATTCATATATTATATTTCATTGTTGTTATGTATACAAACAAACGCAAATGGCCAGATGGTGGAGGACGTGTATTGCAAGCATTGGGACCTGGGTTCGATTCCCAGGTCCCCCCACATAATTCATAATTTTTGTCTTAACCCATTCCAATGCAGCTTTCATTCAATGGCCCATCATGCGCCCTCACGCCTAAGCTTGCCAAGTGGCTTCAAAGATCCATCCAATGGCCACAGAATGAATTCCATGGTGTACCCCAGTCAACCAACATGCACACAATCTGAAAAGTCAACAAGGCCTTGTGCTAATGGGCTAGAATTCCTCAAAGTTCACCTCCACATGGGCCAGACACCCCCCTTGGTTTGCATATTTAATTTAATCTTCTTTTCTTTTGAATTTCTTTTAATTACTTTAATTACCTCAAATTAATTTTCCTAATAAAAATCAGAAACTCAAAATTGTAAATATTTTTAATTATTTATTAATTGCATCATTAACCTATTTTTTGTAAATAAATATTAATAGCTAACTTAGTTAATTTAGGTTTTAATTTTAATCCTTTTTTCTTAATAAATAAAAATCACTTAGAATTAGGTTTTGACACTTTTATCTCTTTTAATTAATTATCATTATTATTAATTATCATTATTATTACTAATTATTATTATTTTTGTACATAAACATGTAAATTAATTAATTAGTCTAAATTAGGTCAACTTTGACGTTTTATTAATAATTAAAAATAATTTAGAACTAGGGTTTCACTAACTTTAATTTTAATTCCTTTTTTTTTTCTTTATTTCCATAACAAATACAAAAACATAAAAAACACTTTCTTTCCTTTAAATAATTAATTAGGTATTAATTTCATTTAATTTCAAGTAAGGGTCAAAACCCTCGGACGTTCAGTTTACTTTATGCTTTCGCACGTTATCATTATTTTCTTATTGATTATTATGTAACTGTTCAAGGATGTAATAGTAATTAGGTTTACCGCATTTTTACTTTCCGCATTTTTATCAAAAACGGGTCTTTGTATTTTGGCGATGTACAGACCCGCGCCTTGTAATAGCGTAGCTTTTATCTTTCCGTCTTTTAATTTTCCGCACTCCTAACTGCTAAACTCGCATGAAAGAATGTATGGTAATTAAAAACAACGTGTAGCTCATAATGCCATGATCAAAGATAACTGTTAACCTGAAAATAACACACAAACGCACACACCACTTCTAGGGTACGCCTCACTCGTTGCCTTCGAAATGTGGTCGTCAAGTATAGGACGTTTTAGCGGTCGCTCTTATGTCCAAGATCCAGTTGCCTCGAAACGGTTGCCTCGGATTAAAAAGGATCTAGGACATTAGGGTTACTTCTAAGGTGTCCTACTATTGCTTCGGTGACCACACTGTCCCTTAATCGAATTGACCCGAACACCTCCAACGGTGGTGCTACCTACCTCTCAATGGTGGGATGGCACTACCTTAAGGACTTTTACACAGCCTAATTCCTTAGGGTAGGTAGACGACTCATGGATACTTGCTCTCTTCAAAAACAAATCAAAAATACTTTTCACACTACACTTTCAAAAAGCTTTCAAAAAACAAAATTTTCAAACACTCTTGAGGACAGATACAAGAGTCATTCAGAAATCTTTCAAAGAAACTTTTTTCAAACCCACTCACATTTTGAAAAGCAAACATTTTGAAAACATAAGAGCAAGTATCTAAGAGCCCATGGATAACCATGGATAGAAAGGGTGCTAACACCTTCCCTTTCTATAAATCTACCTCCCGAACCGAGAAACAATCTCATAAGGAATTTTGCTGTGCTTTTGTCCTATCCATGTTGGAAAAAATAAAAGACGGTGGCGACTCTTGCTTCCGCGACATTTCGCGAACCAGCGTTAAACAGTCAGTTCTCATTTCCACCGATCATAATATACTCCACATCAAAAATTATGAACTCTCCAGGACATCCAGAAACAACATTTATTTCCTCTTCATACTCTTCCCTAGGCCTGATTATGTGGATGAGGCCCTCATCCATCATCTCCTACAGATCAGCCTTTATCTTGTCGCAACCCTGTATGTTTATACTGCAAATAGCACAACTGGCATGGTCATGCGTATAGTAGCTAAATTCACAGAGGTCTGCATGCATTTTCACCAAATCTCCTCTAACCAGATTAATATAAAAAATATGGAAGTCTCCTAGACAACCGACCACCATATTCACAACATTTGTTCCTCCATGCTTGGGCAGAGGATTGTCTTTCACATTAGGGCCCACATCTTTGAAAGATAGAATATCGGACTTCACCAATTTCTACACCTCAATCTTCAAAGGATAGCAATTCTCAACATTATGCCAAAGTGCTCCCTGATGAAAAGTACATGTTTGGTCCTCCTTGTAATACCAAGGCAAGGGTGATGGTACAGCGAGAGGTGGTCGGGTCTGAACCAACTTCTTCTGAATTAACGCCAGGAGTAACTCTGTGTAACTCATAGGGATAGGGTCATAACTCTCCCTTCTCTGATTAAACCCTTGATTCCCCTACTGGGAGGGTCTCTCGAAAGCAACGGTGGTTGGAGCTACACCAACAATTGGAGTAACTGAGGCGACTTGATGATGACGCTGATAACTTCTTCTAGGAGGATTAACTCTCCTCTCTTGCATAACAGCATTTGTATCTCCTTCCTTCTTTTTGGTAAACCCATAGGATGGCTTTTTCATATTTCCATAACTTTCACTCTTTGTTAGACGACCTTCTCTTACAGCTTCTTCTAAGCGGATACCCATGCCTACCATTTCAGTAAAGTCACTTGGTGCACTCGCTACTATCCTTTCATAGTAGAAAGCACCCAGAGTCTTCAAGAAAATATTAGTCATCTCCTTCTCTTCCATGGGAGGAATCACTTGGGCGGCTACCTCACGCCATCTCTATGCATACTCTTTGAATAATTCCCTGTCTTTCTGAACCATGGCCCTGAGTTGATCACAGTAAGGCGCCATGTCCATGTTGTATTTGTATTGTCAGATAAATGCTTCTCCCAAGTCATTGAAAGTATGGATATTGACATTGTCCAAACTCATATACCACTTCAGTGCAGCACCAGTCAAACTATCCTGAAAAAAGTGAATCAGCAGACGCTGATCATCAGTATGGGTAGACATTCTTCTTACATACATCACCAGATGAGCACGAGGACAAGTGTTTCCCTTGTACATTTCAAATTACGGGACCTTAAACTCCGCAGGTATCTTAACATTCGGGACCAAGCATAATTCATTCACATTCTTCCCGAACAATTCCTTCCCCTGAGGGCCTTCATCTCTCTCTGCATCTTGTCAAACTGCTCTTGAAAATCATCCATTTTGTCATAAAGATCCAAGTCTTCACTTGGTGGAGGAAAAGGATGACACATATCATCATTAACAAATGGAATCATATTCACCGAAGGAGGTGCAGCAGGAGCAACATCCACCACAGGAGGTGTAGGAGTAACAGTAGTCTGAACAACTGGAGCATCTTGAGGACCAAGATTGAAACTTTCAGGTGCAATGTTCTCCAGCATTCCCCATGGATAAACATTGAGGCATGCGATTCCGAACAACAGTTGGAGTAGCAGACACAGGAACAGTCAGAGCTTCAGTAGTAGCCCTTGCTTATTGAGGTTGAACATTCGGTGGATGATTTTGAACAGCCACCAGAGATTCTATCAAAGCAGTAAGATTGGCCATGCCCGCCTTCAAAGCAAAAACTTCCTCGCGCAGCTCGCGATTCTCTTGTTATAAGTTGTCCATCTTCCTTCTGAAATTAGCTCGAGTGTTGTAGTGGTGAGACAGCTTTCTGAACGAAGTAAAGAAGCTTGGTAAGACACCTGGATATGCATAACAAATGCAAGAAATACGTGCAATATGATGCATGATGTGTAATGTACATGATTTATTTTTATCGTTTAATATTTCAAGGGACTTAAATATTTACAGACACATTGCAAATATCAAAGTAATAACACATTTGAAAAATAAATTATTATAATAACTTCAAAATGGATTACAAGTTTCAATAATCCCAAGTACAAGATGAAAATAAAGTCTAAAACCATAAGAAGTAAAGCTGATGGGGATCACTCTATGCATTGGCGCTTCCCTGTAAGCCTGGCAATCTGAGCCTTCAACCTCTGGTTTTCTTCAGCATATCTGGTGGCAACCTCCTTCCAATCACCTGAATCAGGAAGTGAGCAACTATCAACTGACTGGGGCATAGGAGAAAATAAATCACCTTGCCTCTTTGTCATCTCTACAGCCCGACTCTCAAGGATCTCAATCAAGTCGTCTTTCTCCTTCAAGTCTTCTCTATAGGAAATCTGTAATGTTTGGCACTTACTCTTCAAAGCATCCTTTTCTTGCTGCATCCTGACTAAAGCAAGTTATAGCTCTTCTATGTCATCCAATAAGGGAGGAGTGGTCTTCACAAACAAATCAGTCATAGGTGTTGCCCGAGAATACGGCATCTTCAACTGAATAGATCTCGCTTAAACCCAGTGAAGATATGGCTCTAAAGAAACAACCCCTCTCAGTCCAAAATCTTTCCTACTCTTCTTGTGAATGTGACACCAGGCCTTCACAATATTCTCCCTAGCTTCCTTATGGTCTTCTCCCTATTTCAGAAAGAAACTACTCAAATGAATACTATTTGGTTTATCCCTAATCGGATAACCAAGTTGTCGTCGTGCAAGAACAGGGTTATAGTTAATTCCTCCCTTTGTACCAAGAAGAGGTACATTGGGGAAACTACCACAACTGTCGACAATCTCTACATCCTGGTAAGCTCGATGATACCAATCAATATCTGAGTGAGTAAGTGCTATGATATTAGGAGCCCAACGGGGTTCCTTCCTGACATCCCAAAAAGCATCCGATTGAGGCATATGAGAGATGAACCACTGGTACAACAGAGGCGTGCAACAAATAATCATCCCTCCATGATAAGAATTTCGAAGATGAGTAGAATAATAAGCATCACCCAACAATGTGGGAACTGGGTTTCCAATCATGAAGATCCTGATAGCATTAACGTCAACAAACTTATCCACATTAGGAAATAAAAACAACCCGTAAGCAAGTAGAGCAAAGATGGCCTCAAAAGCGATTGTACTCTTCATCCTGGAAAAGTAATGAGCTTTCTCCAATAAGAAATGAGATGGTAATCCTCTAATCCCTCCTTTAGTAGTCATATGGGCTTCAACCTTAGACTTCCCCAGATGAATCAAAGCAGCAATCTCATGTGATTTTGGTTCACCCACCAAACCGGTGAAAGGAACACGATCGGTAATAGGTAAATCCAACATATAAGAATACTCCTCCAGCATAGGCATCAACTGATAGTCAGGGAAAGTAAAGCAATGATACATCATATCATAGAAATGGACCAAGGTCGATAGAATACCCTCCTTCATCCTAAGCTTCATGAGAGGAATGATGGATCCATAGTTCTTCCGAAAATTTGCAGAACACTCAATCTCAGGAATTAGACTGATCAACTCATCTATCTTGGGATCCTTGAAACTGTATCTTCCGGTCTTTCTTTTTCCAGAATCCAGGGTCAAAAAGTACCTGAAATATTCAAAAATGGTCAACTTTTAAGTCCCTTGAAATAAAATTTCTTCAAAAGATGCTTAAGAGTGCATGGATGCATGATGCAACAATCACACACAAGATAAAAAACATAGGGTTCATAGGTTCAACGTCACGAGCATGAGGTTGAAGGTACTACCCATTAGGTATGGTCTAAAAGTTATCACCTTCTGAACAAGGTTCTAGAGGTTCCCAGAGTCTACATCCTTCCTTCGGATATTACAAACTTCTCGATTAACTCAATAATTAGTAATATTCTCAAGAAAAACTCATCCGAGTGTAGTATCGCGTGACAACTATTTCTGGATTACTCCGTCATAGCTTCCGCACTAAACCTAAAAGGCCAAGATGGTTTAGGTATTCTACGGTCCTCAGCTTCAGCAGGCTCCCAGGTCGGAAGCAGTACGTCTTCTCGATTACTCGGTAAACGACACTACAGTCAAAGGGGCCTTCACTGAGTGGGGGATCTCATGCCTCCTTTTTTGGGATTACTCTCTTAAAGTTAACATGACTATACCGCCCGTCCTATCTTAAAGTTTTCCCAAGTCCGGGCATAGGACTTACAAGTAATCACCAAGCACCCTGAAAACCCGGAAAATCCAGACAAACATATATACAACATATAACACATAAACAACAATAGCACATATACAAATATAAACAAAGATAGGCTCAACCCATTTAGGGATGGACCAGCAAGAGGTCAATCTTTCCCCAGTGAAGTCACAATTTTCTCTGTAGCGGTAGAAATGTTTAAGACTAAGCCATTGGATTGACTAGACTTATACAGATCAAAAATAAAAATCTCCACCGCGCTTTATTGTTTCCAAAGGAATTGGAAAAGAGCGAATAACCCAAAAAGAGGGTGAAATATTCAAGGTAAGGGGGTTGGTTATGCAAAGAGAAGGTATTAGCACCCTAAACATCTATGGTACTCTGCAGGAACCTCTTTGTAAATCTGTATATTTTGGCTATAAAATATGTTCTGTGTAAAATAGATGGTGGAAGTGAGAAAAGAAATATATTTTTTATGATTTTTGCACCCGCCGCAGTTGCAAACCTTTAGTGCTTACGTACCACCTTTCGTGCAATAGGGGATCAGGGTACACGTAATTCACCTTTTGAAAATTTTAAAACATAAGTGTGTTTGTTGATTTTAAGAGATAAGACATCATCGTCATTGTCCATGTGGAAAACATACTTACTACCCACAATCATGAGAAAGGAGAATTTGCATTATCTCAAAGTGGAGGATATGGCTTGGATTTTAAAATCAACAATGCCTCACTCAACACCCAAGTGGAAAATATCTCACTACACTACATATTGTAGAAGTATAGTTGTTTGCATCACTATAAGGATTGACAAGAGTATAATCTTTTGAGAAAAGTTTAAAGATAAAAGCCAAAGTGGCAAAATGCTTTTAAATGAGATATATTGACTTTAAGTATTCTCATAAAAAAATGTCAAGGTATTATTAAGTTGATTGAAGTTTGTTTATGAAAAAATTGATAAAATGCATGGACATAAGTCCAAGTTAATTATGAAAGTGATTCAAGTTTAAAAACAAGAAGAGTTTTCAAAAGGAGGAAGAAGATTTTTGAATTTAAAGAAGATGAGAGGAGAAGAAGAGACTATCTTAAAGCATAAGGTAAAAGCTAAGGAGAAGAACCATCTAACCAACAAGGAGCCAGTACTTGACATTATGAGTCAAGATAGAATTCCCATTCTTTAGATTGAAACCAAACAAGCAAAAGATACTAGACCCCTTGAGAGAACTAAACTTCAAGTGTATTAAGTCTTCACAAAAATTGGACAGAGTAACGGCTGCGTACGGGTGAATTCCAGATTACAAACAAAAAATGTAATCAATAACCTGCACACAAAACAAACAAACAACCCAATGTCTTGAGGTAAACCTCAAGAGCTCCAGACAAAACATCAATTAAGGCCACAAGATCTCCAACATAGGTCAAGATTTCTAATCCTAAGTCCAAGAAGTCCAATACTCCATAATGCCAAGGATAGTAACCAAATAGTCCAAGTACCATTAAAGAATTTTTAGGGTTCTTGTTGATTATTAGGTGTCTTGAAAAAGAAAAGAAAGGCTCAAGTGAGAAAAATAAAGATAACAAGGATATAAATGCTCAAGTGAGCAAAATACAAATAACATGAAATGTAATTCTTAAAGTAAATGGTACATAAAGCATAAAAAATAAAAGCATAAAGTGAAACAAATTAATAATTAGTGGTTAGTTGGATGACCATCTTGAAACTTGCTTTTGGAACTCATTAGAGGATTGGTAGAACCAAAGCCTCCACACAACAAGTTGCATTTGCTTTTTGTCAAGTATATCATCCATTTGGAATCCTCACAAGTATAATTTAATGATCAACAATGTTTAAGTGATTCACGTTGACCAAAAGTGTTGTAGATCCATTAGAGGATTGATAGAATCAAAGCCTCCACACAATGAATCTCAAAGTTATTGGATCAAAGGGTTAAAATTAACATACTTGGGCTTGCAAACATAGGTTTGGGCCATGAATGATCATTTATTCGAATTGGGACAAAAATTTAGCGCTATGTTAAGCAATCGTAAGTGGACTTATATAGAAGTCACACCTATTTTGAGGCCGGTCAATAGCAATCTATGCACCATTTGTTTTGAGACATGATATAGAGATCATTCTCCAACAATACTTAGTGCAATAAGAAAGGGATGAGATGAACAGGGGTGGGAAAGAATATAAACCACATTTGAATTAAATTTATAAAATTATTCATCCATTTTTATGGAGTTAAACTCAACACCATGGATCCAATAATGTTAACTAAGTTCATACTAAAAAATTCAACCCAAGATCAGCCAGAAAATAATCACAAAATAATATGACATTTAATATATACATTAAAAAAGTTTTAAAATGTTTAAAATAGAAATAAAAGAGAAAAATATCAACTATGTTCAAATTAATCAAGAAATAAATAGTAAGACCATATAAAAATTAGAAAAGGACTCAAATATTTTTATAAAATTTTTTGTAATTTTTTAAAGTCAGAAACTAATTTTAAAATTAAAAGAAATTAGTAAAATAAACCAAAAATGATCAAAAATAAGAAAGTCAGAAATAAAAAATAAATGAGGTCACTAATATTTGTCACAATATCATTGGAACATTCCATATTTTTTTTATAATTTAAAAATGTATAAAAGTATTTTTAAACATTTAAAAATAATTCAAATAAAGTGAAAATTTATAAAAAAATATCAAAACACAAAATAAAATTGTGAAAAAATAAAAATCAGAAAAAGAATAATCAAAAATATTATTCATAATTTTTTCAAATTTTTTGGACTAAAAATGAATTTTCTATGATTTTTTGAAATTTAAAACAATTAAATATAAAAATCAGAAAATAAAATAAAAACCAAAAAGATTGGACCAATGGATAAGATTCAAAATGTGTTAGTAATCAAATTCAAGGTATCTAACGCGTTGTGTGTATCATGGTCATTAGTGAATAAAACACTGGATCACTTATTAAATCAGAAAATTCAAAAAAAAAAAATAAGTGGCGTGCCTTCATTTGTTGGAAGTTGACACGTTGGTCATCTTCAACCTCCAGCCAATGTGAACTTCAGGTCCCTTAAACTGTAAAATCAGAAGCTCAGGCCTATGACATTCGCTTCGTCTCTTCAAGACGAAGACAACCACACATTCGCGACAAATTTATATAAACTGTAGCTCAAGCAATTTGGAAGGAAAATTTTGAAAAGGGATTTGAAATTTCATGGTCAAAACGTGTTTCCAGATAAAAGTAAGTGTTGCGACTAGAACCATGGAAATGAGAGCACCACAATGATATCAAAGTTTTGAAGAATTGATGGAGAAATCTACCTATTGAAGTTGAGTTGCAGAGCTCTGAAACTGGACGTCTATGGAGAAATATAGGGAACGATTCTTGAAGGTAATTGTATGGTTAGCTTCAGGGAAGATCAAGGAATGTGAATTGATAGAAAAATTAGATTAAAAAAGGCTTGAATACTGATTACGAAGTTAAAGAAAATTGATTTATGGAGCAAGTTTGGCAGGGTAATTCTGGCTATTCAAACTTGAGAAAATGAATGGGATAGTTCATGTATTTATAGGAGAATAAAATGGGATCAAAAGGAAGAGTGAATGATGCATTTTGGAGGGAATTCGTGTGGAACTGATGCACAAGTGAAGTGTGATCTTATTTTTACCAAAACTCATCCAATCTTTGCGTTTTGAGGTGCTAAACACTTCTGGCAAGTTTGTTAATCAAGTTTAAATCAAAAACACGCATAAATCTTGTGATTAGAGGCCACATTATGGATTTCAAAATTGTGACTTGGTGAGAAATTCAGTTCCAAGTTACCAATTTCAAAACAATGGCATTTTCAACTCAAGGGGTCTTAGGGCATGATTCTTGATGCTTTAGAAATATGAGGTTACAAGCTTTGTAATGGAATCAAATGGATGCTTGAGCTGAAATTTGCATTGAGTCAAAGTTGGAGAAAAAATGTTGACTTTCCATACTTAGAAATATTTCAAATTTTTCTTCAAAAGTCACCTATAATGTTTTGCATCCAAACATGGCCTTACACTTGGAATTTGCTCTTGAACAAAAAAGATGGCATGAAATATACCTCTTGAATGACATTTTGAGACTTGAACCATTCAAAATATCCAAAAATTGAGAGAGTTATTAATTGTTGAAGTTGGAAATAAATCATGAAATGACCTATAATCTTTTGTATCCTTAGGGCATATTCCATCCATTTTCTCACTTTGTATATAAAAGAAGGCATAAAGTTCACATCCTCAAGAACATTACGGAAAAAAATGGGCTCAAGGTGATAAAAATTGACCAAGTTATGATCATTTGAAGTCACACATGAGAAAATGAGGGTTCATCTGGAGGACTTGTAATCTTTCTTCATCATCAAGTTTCTTCCACATGAAAACTACTTGAAAATTTTGAAGTGATTTGTTAATAACCCTTTGAAGATAGGGATGTCTTTGGAATCACTTAAAAATACCAAAAGATGAGTAAGATATACTTCTTTGAAGTTCAAAATCCTAGCTCATAGATCAAGAAAATGCTTTGAGGAACTTTGACAATTTTGAACAACCTTCTTGTACCAACACTATTGCTTTGTAAATAGAATTTATTGAGGATGATAATGAGAAATCATAGCCACCAAAACCACTTCTATATCTTGAGAATTTAGATAAATATGCATTTGTGATCAATGGGAACAAGATCTTGTCCAATCATGATAACTTCTTCCTTCAACCCCCTTGTACCTTTGAATAATTTTGATAAATTTGAAATGTAATGAACCATAAATAAACCTTGACATGCCATTTCTTCCAAAACAACTTCAATGGTGAGGTTTGTACTTCTCAACTTTTATTGACTAGGGCATGGAAATAAACTCATGAACCCATGGATCAACTTGCTAAGCCATATTTCCCTTACTTACATTATTAACAAGTAATACAAACCAACATTGTATTTTATTAATTAAAAGGAAAATCAAGGCAAAACATTCATGATCACAAAAGAAAACAAGTCAAGGTGCTTGGTGATTCCTCAAAGAGCAAAGCTAAAGATAGGGAGGAGAACCAAAAGCCCTAATGTGATCTTGTTGTGATTAAATCAACATGGTATGATGAAGGAATATTAGGGGGGGGGGGGGGAATTGGGGTACAACGGGATGGTGTGATCAACACATGCTATAAGGCAGTGTATAAAGTGTGTTTGAATGTGCATGTGCATATATTGGGACTATTTCTTTTCAGCAGAAATAGTCCAGAACTAATAAAGTCATGCAAGTTGTTTTGGACATTGCACATTGATTTTGGTGGAAGTTTTCTCCTTGAATAAAGATTCCTTTTGACCAATACCATTACTACAATAAAGGATCGTTATTTTCCAAGCAAATATTCAGCTAGTTATAGAGGTTAATCCTTTCCTCTTTCACCTTGTGATTGTTCTGAATTTTCACAATCCTGATGAGTTTTGTTCGAGTATGGGTGAGTTGTGTTTGGGTTTGGTTTTGTGAGGGCCTTCTTTGTCAATTTTTGGCTAAAACGGGGGGATAAAGGTATTGTTCAGATGGATCTAGAGTTTGTTCTTCCAGATATGTTAGAAACATGTCGAATTGGATGTCTGATCCTATGTTTGTTTGGACTTGTTTTGTGACTTGTAATCTGAGTTATGAGCACAGTTGTGACCTGTGTTCTGAGTTACTCAAGGTGGTGGTTAATTTGGTCTTAAGTTTCCTCTTATGCTCTAGGTTAACTTTTAGTTGCCGACTAAGGATTGATTAAGGGTTCTGTTATGCCACCATTGGTTTTCTGTGACAAGAATAGGTTCTTAGGTTGAGGGGGAGTGTTTTCTATCTTTTTCCTCGTGTACACCAAATGACTTCAAAACTTTCTACTGAGGTTGTTGCTCATTGGTGTTGAAGTTCTTGCTGCAATGGAGTTTCTATGAAGATGATGTCGAATATGATGTCCTAATACCATTGTGATTGTGAAGACTTACTTTATATTACTATGATGTTGTGTTTAGTAGTTACTAAAGACTAATGATGAAGGATTGTATTTTTGTTTATTGTTGTAATATGGGTTGTAATTTTTATTATTTTTTTATCCAAAACTTGCCAAAAGTGGAGATTGTTAAATCTCTATTTTTAGGATTGGCATTAATTTTAGTAAAACAAATATTGAAGAAATATGTTAGATAGATGTGTTTTCTTTCTAAACAGGAATAGGTTGAGCAAGAAGTTATATCATATGAAGGAACATGTTGAGTTGATATGTTTCAACATCCGGAGCAACATGTCGGATAAGATGTCCCATGCAGGGCCATATGATATCGCGCCTGAGCTGAGCTGGATTAGTGGATTCTGTTATGATCTAATAGTTTCAAAATGTTTTAGAGAGTATATGCAATCTTATGTGGCACTGATTTAAAGGTCTGGAAGAACCAAGTTAGAATATTGAAGAATATGTAGTTTCTAAATATGGAGATATATTAGGAAACTAATGATTGAAGACCTTATTTGAAGCAGAAGTTTCTGCTGATTTGTAACAACTAATGTGTTGTGATTAAAAGCCCAAATCTAGTTGGGAATAGGTTATAAATAGAATTCTTGTAACCTAGAAAAGGCACAGGTCCAAGATGTAGAATTTTAGGGCTTTATCTTTGTGCCGCTCTCTAGGAGCGTTGGTTTTGTTCTCGTTGAAGCTATGAAGCAACAATGAGTATTCTTCTTGGAGGAAGCTTTTAAGCAACTCCAAGTTGTGTTCTTAGATAGGAGTAAAGTTGTAAATAATGGAGTTTAGCTTTAAGTCTTGACTGAGTGTTGTCATGGAAGTGTATCCTCTGTTTTGCTGTCATGGAAGTGTGTCTTCCTATTTGTTGTCTAATCGCTGTCTGTAATTGATGAGGGATTGAGGAGGACCTTACATCGGGTGTTGACTTCCACCAATGTAAAAAACAACCATTACATCGGTTATTGACTAGAACCGATGTAAAAACATCATTCTGAAATAACTATTACATCAGTTATTTCGTTCCACCGGTGTAAAAATCATAATATATATTTAAGAAATAAATCCTACTGCTGTACATTTAGTTATTTTCTCTTCAAAACCAATCCGCTCCACCTACGAACAACATCTGCACTCTGCTCCGCTACACAGTCCGTCCTCTGTCTCCGCCCACCGCTCTACCAACATCGTTTGTTCGTCTCCGCCCACTGCTCCTCCAACACCGTTCGTTCGTCTCCGCTACGAACGCCCTCTGTCCGTCTCTGCCCCGAACGTCCGCTACGAACGCCCTCCGCCCGCCGCACTTTCCCTCCGTTCACGAAGATGGTTCCGGTAAGAAATCCCCTCCGCCTTTTTAGGAACCCCCTTCGCCGTTGAACTACAATTCTGGTAAGAAATTTTCTATTTTGTTCAACTTCATTGTATATCTATGGATTTCTAAGAGATATATATACAAAAAAGTTTTTAAGATATTCTTGTTGCTTTGATTTCTACTGAGATACATTATAAAAAATTAGAAGTACATATAAAAACAATTAGAAGATTATACTAGATACTAACTTAGTGGCTTGGTGAATCCATTCCTTTGTCCATATATGTTTTTTAATCACTAAATAGTTTATTATTCTTAGAGAGGTTAATTAAGTCTAATTAGTTATAAATAGTATATATTTTGTATAGAGTTAATAATATAGTACATGGTGTGTATATGTCATTCTTTTTCATTAGAGAAATTGTCTCCTTAGAAACCTCCGAATAAAATGTTAATGGTCCTATCAGAAACACACAGTTTATCTTTAACCTATCAAACTTAATAGAGTTATCACCTTGTCATTGAAATTTGATTCTATTTTTATTTCTTCCCGAAGTAACGCAACTTGCCATTGAATATTTTTGTATGTTTTGTGAAGAATATATATTTGTAAGTTTGTTTGTTGTGATACAATTCAAGTTTGCAATACAATTGTTCATTTTGTAAGTTTGTTGTGAAAAATATGAAAATATTGACCTAGATGTGGTGTATGTGATGTTGGAAAGCTATGACATATATAGCGACCTAAATTTAGTCTGTCTGATATTGGAAAAATATGAAAAAATGGGTACCAATTTTTTTTATAGGGAATCATCTAGAAAATAAATAATTTATTCAAAAAAAATTGCTTACATTTTACATCGGTCATTACTACCAACCGATGTAAAAACTGTCAACATTGTATCTATTACATCGGGCATTAAGCCCAACCGATGTAAAAATGGTATATTTTACATCAGTCCACACGTTCGCCCGATGTAAAATGTTGCGTCAGTTTTTTTGAAAATAATGTTATAATTGTTTTTTAAATCAGGCTTAGCTTATAACTGATGTGTTAACTGTCTTTTTCACATCGGACCCATAACCAATGTAAAAAGTCACTGATTTACTATATCGTCTGACTTTACATTGGACCCAGAACCGATGTAAAAAGTCAGTTTCTCCCGATGTAAAAAGTCATTTATGCACTAGTGTTCTTAAATAGAAGTATAGCCCGGGTAGTGATTAAGTGAGTAGATAGTAAACTGGTATGTTCTTTGTAGGGTCTATCAATTGATACTATCATAGTGGATTTATCCTTGGCTTGGTATGCCCCCAGAGTAGGAGATTTTCTCTGAACTGGGTTAACAATTTTTGTGTGTTATTTATGCTTTTTAGTATCGTTTTTATTGTTTATACCTTGCATGTGTTGTTTAAGTCAGATTAGATGTTCCAACATGTCATAGGACATCTGAAGTTCTGACCTACCAGAATTTCAATATCAGGCCACCAAAATGAATTCTTCAAATCTTGGTACATTTTTGTAGCACCGAGATGAATACTTTGTCCACTTCGACGCCCTTCTTCAAGAATAATTCTCTTAAACTCTAGCACATCCAAAAAACAAAATCTACCACCAAAACTCATTATTCCATTCTCGTCAACTCTGAATTCACCTCATTTACCTTGGTTAATCAAGGTCAACTGATCAACTGACTTCAAATCAGACTTCTGACCTTCTCAAATTTCTTCTAAAATGCCACTAGTCAGTTTCAACATCCCCAATTTCACAATATTAAGAGTCTCTTCACACATCAAGCTTATATCTTTGAATTGTTCAATCAATTCTAACTCTTGAACCATGAGAATTGACATATGCAATGACTTCCTACTCAATGCATCAGCTACCACATTTACTTTACCAGGATGGTAATTCAAATCAAAATCGTAATCCTTCAACAACTCAAGCATCTCCTCTGCCTCATATTTAACTCTTTCTGATCAAACAAGTACTTTAGACTCTTGTGATCACTAAATACTTCGAATTTAGAGCCAAAAAGATAATGTCTCAAAATCTTTAACACAAACACCACAACTGCTAACTCTAAGTCATTCGTAGCATAATTCCTTTCATGAAATTTTAGTTGCCTAGAATCTTAAGCAACAACATTTCCATTTTGCATCAATACATCACCAAGAATCATCTTATACGCATCACAATACACCATGAAAGACTCACTCGGATTAGGAAAAATTAATACCGGAGCAATCGTCAATTACTTCTTCAATTCTAAAAAACTTTCTTCACACACAACATCTTACACATAATCTTGACCCTTTCGAGTCAACTGAGTTAATGGTAATTCCAACATAGAAAGTCCTTCAATGAACCTTCGATAATAACCCCCAAACCAGGAAAACTTCAAATCTCAGTCGCATACTTCAGAGTCTCCCATTGCAACATTGCATCAACTTTAGAAGGATCCACAATAATCCCACCACTAGAAATCACATGGCCAAGGAAACTCACTTCATTCAACCAAAACTCACACTTCAACAACTTTTCATACAACTTATTTTCTTTCAACACTTGCAACACAATTTGCAAATGCTCGGGATGTTCTTCTTCTGTTAGAATAGATCAGAATATCATCAATGAAAACTATAACAAACTTGTCAAGATATGGATGAAATACTAGATCCATATACTCCATGAAGACACATGGCGCATTAGATACACCAAACAACATCACAATGTACTCATAATGACCATATCTTGTTCGAAAAGCCGTCTTCAGAATATAATCTAGTTTAACATGAATCTGATGATAACCTGACCTCAAATAAATCTTGCTAAAAACATGAGCACCCACCAACTGATCCATCAATTCTCAAGAGTGTATACTTAATCTTATTAGTCACTTTGTTCAACTGCCTGTAGTCCACACACAATCTTATACTTCCATTTTTATTCTTAACTAAAAACACAAGTGCACCCCACGGAGAAACACTCGGTAAAACAAACTTCTTCTCGAGCATTTCTTCCAGTTGTTTCTTCAACTCACTCAGCTCTGAAGCTGACATTTTGTAAGGATCCATCGACACTGGACTTGTACCCAGCACCAACTCTATAGAAAACTCCAATGCATGTTCTGGAGATAGATCACTTATATCATCTGGAAACACCTATGGAAATTCACAGGCAATAGGTAGATCAACACTCGCAGCTTCAAGATCAACTTGCAACAACGTAAACATCGCAAGCATCAAAGCTTCATCTTCTAGGAGTTCGTTCACTTTCTTAACAGACAACAACATCGGTTCTCCATTATCACCAAACTTATGGAACCTCAGAGTTTTATTATAACAATTGATATTAACATAGTTGAACTCTAACCAGTTCATCCCTAGAATAACATCAATTTGGTGTAAGGGTAAACTCGCCAAATCCATCACAAAACTCTTGCCAAAGATAGTCAAAGGACATCTTGAACAAACAAAATTAGTAGTAACAGAACCACTAGCAGGAGTATCTATTACCATACTACCATTCATATCATACAATTTCAATCCCAACATAGAAGCGCATTCACGCGAAATAAATGAATGAGTAGCCCCATTATCAATAATAGAAACCAACTCGACATTGTTAATAAAACAAGTACCTCGAATTAAGTTGTCCTTCTTAGAATACTGTGATCCACTCAAAGTGAACACTCTATTGTTAGTCTTGGTGGCAGAGCATCCTTCTTTAGCTTCCGACACTGGATACTGATATGACCCTGTTCTCCATAATTAAAACAAGTTGGACCATCGTTCTTGCACTCATGAGCACAATGACCCATCTTACCACATTTGTAACATCTCATGACCTTATTCTCGCTTTCATTGGAACTGTACCCTTGTTCGCCACACCTGAAGCACTTGACATGAGAAGGAGATCCTCCCCCACTTGTCTTCTTCCCTTTGAAAACCTTTTGATTCCCTTTATCAGCTGGAGCATTGTAAGGCTTCCCAAGGTCTTGATTCCTCCTTCTCTTATTGTTCATGATTATATAATGAGCCTTACTATCCTCTTCATAAATTCTGCATTTATTCACCAACTTTGGAAATCTACGATTCTGTTGCTATCCAATTGCTCACTTGATCTCTGGACGCAACTCATTCTCAAACTTGATACACTTGGAGAATTCATCCATCGCTTCACTCCAATGCGGATAATACTTTTCCAGTTCCATAAACCTCAAAGCATACTTAGTCACTGTCAGATTCCCTTGTTTCAACTCTAGGAACTCAATCTCTTTCTTCCTGCACACATCCATGAGAAATTACTTCATTAGAAACTCTCTACTGAACGCAACCCAATAACGACTTCAACCACCGCTACCTGTCTCTAAAGGATGCCGACCCACCAGTCATCCGCTTCTTCTGCAAGTATTTGCATACGAAACTGCACCTTTTGTGCCTTTGAGCAATCTATGACCCGAAATATCCTTTCTATCTCCTTAAGCCAAGTTTGAGTTCCATCATGATCGTACCTACCCTTGAAAGTAGGAAGATGGTTCCTTTGAAACTTCTCCAAGATATGGGATCCATCATTCCCGCCAACATGAAGTTGTCCTTGCACAACCTGAGCAACAACCTGCAAAGTTGCATCATCGTTTCTTCTAGCCATTTTACACACAGGAAAAATAATTTCATTAAACAATGTATCGACATTGTACTCACACTAATCGACCGACAGGACATTCACATCATAAGAAAACCTGGTCGGACATACCGACTTGCTATGATACCACTAATGTAACGCCCTTATAAAGCCAACAAATAATTCATGAGTAATTATAATGTTAATCAAACATAAATCACCAACAAGAGTGTCACATCTTCATAAAAACATCATATAAAACATACTGCTCCATAACACAGGCTTTCAAATTATTTTAAGCAATTGTTTCTTTGATAACATCAACAAAAAATTCAAATATCTCAGTGGAATCATAGTCTCAAAATAAATTCATTTAGTTCATCAATATCTAAACCTTTTAGTCAATATCAAAACTCATTATCAAATAAATCCAGCATAGTAAAAACTCAAAGAAAAGAATATGTTTATCAAAACAACGGAAACTTCGACTCAAGCGTTTCCCCACCCGATGTTACAATATCAGAGCAAGACCACTATCATTAATGGAAATAAATGAATAACTCCAAGTTATCCTCAAACTTTTACGAGATATTCTTGATTATCTGCAAGTTACCCACATATAGAGGCAACGTTTCCAAGCAGAAAAGGTGAGTAATCACATACCATTATAAAAGATATACAGAATAAATATAGTAGTTACAACAACATTCATCAAAGATTTCACATATTCATCATACTCCATATATATTCTAACACTTTTTCAATACACATATAGTATATCATTGTATCATCATTTAACATTCATCACCAAACATCACTTATATCACAACATAATCAGCATCACTCAATCAACAATCATGCAATGTCCCAAAAAAGTCAATGCAACATCATTGACTCATGCGTGTGGTGCCAAACTTCACTGATGGCTGAGTCATCTTTCCTCTAAATATCTCCACCTTAGGATCAATTTCCTCTTGGAACTGGAGCACTTCACAAAAATGCACTCAATCCACACCATGGGATTAAGGTCGTCACTGGACCAACGTCCTAACAACATCACTGGACCAATGTCCTAATATATGCCATGAATTCACGATGTGCAACAACATACAAAACACTTGACCACTACTAGTCAAAATGCATCATCATCTATGTAATCATCATAATATCATCACATATTTCACAATACACACACCATCATCATAACAACACCAATTCATTATATAAACATACATCACATTGCATCAACGTATAATCACATCAATTCATCATAGCCTCATCATAATTCATCACTCAAAAGTTTATTTTAATCATAGAAAAGTTATTGGTAAAAATATAACATCTTACTTTATTTATTCTACTAAGACATAGATCATCGTGTTAGCTTTCTAACGCTTTAAACATCACGTCAAACGGAGTCCCGAAACTCAAGTTACGACACTTTGAATATTCTGTCAACTGCCCCTCGCCCGAGGCTCGCCCGACGAGGCTGGGGCGACTCAACTTTTCCCATATAAAATCCAAAGAGCTCTATTTTTCACCATTCTCTTCGCCTCTTGCTCTCCTGGTGAAGCTCGGCTTCGCCATCTCTCTCGCCCGACGAAACAGGCGCGTGTCTCACCCTATATACATTTTCCAGAAACTTGGTTTTCTATCATCTCTCTCGCCTCCCTCTCGCTTGGTGCTGCCTAGGCGAAGCTCCTTTTCCAGACAAAGTAGATGGAACACCTGGCGACTTGCTCGTGACAACAACATGTTTTTACGTTTTCTACATTGTCCAGTCTCAATTTTCTTGTGATAGTATACCAATATAGCCCCAAAATTCACGTAATTCAACATATTTTCGTCATACAACAACAACACCTCATAGTACACATTACATACATCAAATCATGGCATTGCTAGCATCAATTATTCACAATTTCATCAAGGATTCATCATATAATAAAATCATCACAAAACCCCAATAAACCTACATCAATCTAACCCCATATCAATCATAATAATAATAATGATAACCTCATTATCTTAGATTCCAACTTTGATTCATGTTCCAAGCTTTATAGTATATTCTCTTCTCTTTTCTTCGTTCCTTAGCTCTTCACTACTCTCTTCCCAATTTTCACGATCATGCAGAATGAAACACTGACTCGCTCTTTGTCTTTTTTGTCCAACTTACCCCTTGGACCCCTAATATGTTATTCCATTTTTTCCCTCACTTTCTCCACATAACATGACTAATAAGCCCTTAACATCTCTACTCCAATTATTCTATTTTATTTAATTAATAAAAATAATACTTCTAATTAGTAATTCTAAATAATTATACTAATTATCTAAATTATTATTGAAACAATCGGCTGAACAATCAAATGATAATGAAATCAATGAAGTCACCCTCGAACATTTTTTATCCCACAAGAGGGGAAAGGTAAATGTAACACCCTCTAAAACCCCGCATATAATTTTCGCAAATATTAAAAACTATAAACTCAGAGTACATGTAATAATCGAGGAATGCTACAATTCTCTTTTAATAAAATAAATTCCTGTCATGCATAATTTTAGTGGTAACTCATACATGTCTACACAGCGGAATAATTTATTTAATAAAATCAAATGTTATAATATTTTCCAAAATCATCAGGGATTAACACCTGGAAAAGTCAACGTCATATTATAATAATTAAAAGAAAATAAACGAGTCTGACTAAAGCAGCTCGACAACCAAACGTTCCCGGAGTTACAACTATCAGAGCATGACCCGGACATACTAAAACGAAACTAAACTAGACACGATAAGCCTTCGCCAAGCACCTGAGCGAAGCTCCTCAATCTGAAATATTCAACAGTAAGGGTGAGCTTCTCAAATATACATTTGGTTATACATTCATAACAATCAATTCACGAAATCATAAGCATCACCCAATAATTAGCATATTTCATAGTTTACAAAACCTTTACAATTCATATATCCATGACATATTGCCTTTCATATTTGCAAATATTCATCAAACATCATCAACCATTTATCAATCATACGTGCATACAAACAATCAAATATAACATTGGAAAAATCATCCATTCATGTTATATTCGAGTAATGCAACACACCCATGCATATGGTACCACTTCACCGCCCCATTAAATCGCGGGTCACGGATAACTCACCGTTCCATTATATCGCGGACACGGCTACCACCTCAACGTTCCATTAGATCGCGGACACGTATATTGGCCACCATGTTAATTCCACACAATGGGAATTAACAAATGCAACATGATATGTAAGTATGTAACACTCAGCATACTATGAACATCAATCAACATATCATGCACATCAACAATATCAAACATAACATGATAGGAATAGCATGTAACCACTCAGCATACTATTAAACATCAATCATATCAAGTTATATCATAATTCATGCTTGATAACATCATCTAAAAGCATGACAATAAGATCCACATAGTGTTGGTATCATAACATACAATCGTTATTCGATACACACATCAATCAACACTAGGAATTCAATAAACACATATTCAAAACATGTCAAACACTGCACATCAAAACCGGATCAATCCGTACTTAACAACATGCACGGAAAACATAGTTTAAAAACCAACACAGGAGGTTTAACACGGGTGCCCGTGTAAAACAACACTGCCCGTGTGGAAATGTGTCCAGAAAACACGTTTTTTTTGACAAAACAGGGGATCAACACGGGCGCCCGTGTAAATCAACACGGCCCGTGTTGAATTGTGCCCAGAAAACCCATTTTTATGCCAACACAGTGAATCAACACGGGCGCCCGTGTTAATCAACACGCCCGTGTTGAATTATGGCCAGAAAACACTTTTTCATCAGCATTACAGTGAATCAACACGGGTGCCCGCGTAAATCAACGCGCCCGTGTTGATGAGTGCGAACCCAATTTTTCTGTTTTTGCAGCAGCTCATATACCCATTTTTTTTCACGAAAATACCTCTCTACGGCGGTGCAATATAGTACAAAGACATCCAATCCATCATAGGAACCTAAAGTCTCTAATTGATTCATAAAATCGGGAACTTAAACCTTTTCTAACAAAGTTCAATCCTAAGGTTATCGATCCCTAGAAACATCTAACAATTGGGATTTCCTACGATTACCCGAATCAACCGTACATAAACCCATAAACAAATATAAATCGAGTATAAACCCCCCTTACCTTATCAATTAGCAGCTTTGAGTTCTTGAGCGATGTTCTTCGTTCTCCGTTCTTCAGAGCTCTATTTTCCCAAATTCCAACTTCTGTTCTTACGTGAAAACCAAAAATGAGAAAATGGCCTAAGTCCCAAACATAACTTTATTTCTCTGCACCCCCACTCTTTACTAACAACATCTAAGCCCAATAACATAAAAATCCCAATATTCCTTATTTCTTTTATTTTCCTCAAATACTCCAAAATAAATAATTCTTTTTATTTTATTAATTCTAATAAAATAAATTCCCAAATTTAAATAAATCAATTAATTGAAAACGGGGTGTTACAACTCTCCCCCACTAAAAGTGTTTTCGTCCTCGAAAACATACCTTAGACGAACAGCTCCGGATAAGCCTCTTTCATCTGGCTCTCCAGCTCCCAAGTGATATTTCCATCTGCTGGACCTCCCCAAGCAACCTTCACTAATGCTATCTCTTTACCTCTTAACTGTTTCACTTCCCGATCTTCTATCCTCATAGGCAATGCTTCTACTGTCAGGTTATCTCTTACCTGTACATCATCTATTTGGATTACATGAGATGGGTCTGGAATGTATCTCCTCAACTGAGAAACATGAAAAACATCGTGCAAATTCGCAAGTCTCGGAGGTAAAGAAATGCGATAAGCAACTTCTCCAACTCTTTCCGTAATCTGAAACGGACCAATAAAACGCGGAGTCAACTTCTTAGACTTCAACGCCCGACCAATACCCGTCATCGGAGTAACTCTCATAAACACATGATCTCCAGCACTGAATTCTAAATTCTTTCTCCTCTTATCATGATAACTTTTCTGACGACTCTGAGAAGCTCTCATCTTCTCTTGAATCAATTTGATCTTTTCGGTAGTCTGCTGAACAATCTCTGGCCCAATTACCGAACTCTCTCCAGATTCATACCAACACAAAGGCGTCCTACACCGTCTACCATACAATGCCTCAAACGGAGCCATACCAATACTCGAATGGTAACTATTGTTATAAGTAAACTCAATCAATGGCAAATAGCTATCCCAAGCTCCACCTTTCTCTAAAACACAAGCACGCAATAAATCTTCCAACGATTGAATCGTCCTCTCCGTCTGTCCATCAGTCTGAGGATGGTAAGCTGAACTCAATCTCAACTTAGTACCCAAAGCCTTCTGCAATCCTTCCCAAAATTTCGAAGTGAACCTCGGATCTCTATCTGACACAATACTAGAAGGAACTCCATGCAAACTCACTATCTTCTCAATATACAACTGTGCCAATCTCTCCATCGAGTAATCCATTCGCACCGGTATAAAATGAGCAGACTTAGTCAACCTATCCACAACGACCCATATCGCTTCACAATTCATAGGAGTCCTTGGCAACCCAGATACGAAATCCATAGAAATACTATCCCACTTCCATTCTGGAATAAACATCGGTTGCATAAACCCAGACGGCTTTTGATGCTCAATCTTCGATTTCTGACAGATTAAACATGCATGCACAAATTCAGCTATTTCCTTTTTCATTCTCGGCCACCAAAACAATTTCTTCAAATCATGATACATTTTCGTGGCACCCGGATGAATGCTCATCCCACTGCGATGTCCTTCCTCTAATATACTTTTCTTGATTTCTGCGACATCAGGAACACAAACTCTATCGCCAAATCTCATAACATCATTTTCATCAATCCTAAACTCACCACCTTGACCTTGGTTGATCAATGTCAATTTATCAACTAAATTAACATCGGATTTCTGCCCGATCCTGATCTCTTCTAGAATACCACTAGTAAGTTTCAACATACCCAAACGAACACACTTCGGAGTACTTTCACAAACCAAACTCAAATCTCGGAATTGCTCAATTAAATCCAATTCACGAACCATCATCATAGACATATGCAAGGACTTCCTGCTCAAAGCATCTGCAACTACATTTGCCTTACCAGGATGGTAATTCAAACCAAAATCATAATCTTTGAGGAATTCTAACCACCTTCTTTGCCTCATATTGAGCTCTTTCTGATCGAAAAGATACTTCAAACTCTTATGATCACTATACACTTCAAACCTCGAACCATACAGATAATGTCTCCACAATTTCAAGACAAACACAACTGCTGCCAACTCTAAGTCATGAGTAGGATAGTTCCTTTCATGAACCTTCAACTGTCTCGAAGCATACGCAACTACCTGCTGATTCTGCATTAAAACACCACCTAAACCCAACAGAGATGCATCACAATAGACCACAAAAGATTCCACCGGATTCGGCAAAATCAGAATAGGAGCACTTGTCAATCTCCGCTTCAATTCTTGGAAACCTTTCTCACAATCAGAATCCCAAATAAACGCTTGTCCTTTACGAGTCAACTTTGTCAACGGCAATGCTAACTTTGAGAATCCTTCGATAAACTTTCTGTAATAACCTGCAAGACCAAGAAAACTTCTGATTTCCGAAACAGTCTTCGGCGCTTCCCACTGAGATACCGCTTCTACTTTCGTAGGATCCACTGCAATACCATTCTTAGAAATCACATGTCCAAGAAAACTAACTTCATTCAGCCAGAACTCACATTTGGACAACTTTGCATACAACTTCTTATCTTTCAACAACTCTAACACAATTCTGAGATGTTCCGCATGTTCTTCGTCATTCTCGGAATAAATCAGAATGTCATCAATAAAAACCACAACAAACTTGTCCAGATATGGGTGAAAAATCCTATTCATATATTCCATGAAAACACCAGGTGCATTAGTAACTCCGAACGGCATAACAGAATATTCATAATGCCCATACCTCGTTCGAAAAGCAGTCTTTTGAATATCTTCCGCTTTCACACGAATCTGATGATATCCAGATCTCAAATCAATCTTACTGAATACACTGGCTCCAATTAACTGATCCATTAAATCATCAATCCTCGGTAACGGGTACCGATTCTTAATGGTTACCTTGTTCAATTGCCTGTAATCAACACACAGTCTCATAGAACCTTCTTTCTTCTTAACCAACAATACCGGAGCACCCCAAGGCGAAACACTTGGACGAATAAACTTCTTCTCCAGTAAATCTTCCAACTGACTCTTCAATTCAGCCAATTCAGACGCAGACATACGATATGGCGCCATCGACACCGGTCTCGTACCAGGAATTAAATCTATAGAAAATTCCACTTCTCTCTCAGGAGGTAACTCGCCAACATCATCAGGAAAGACTTCTGGAAAATCACACACCACTGGCAATTCACTACTCCTGACCTTTCCTGTTGCATCTAACGAAGCAAGTAACATAAACACATTAGCACCATCTTCCATTGCTTCTTGCACCTGCCTAGCAGTCATAGTCAAATTCTCGACACCAACTGCTTCTGGGAAAATCACCGTCTTAGCAAAGCAGTTCAGATGAACCCGGTTAAATTCCAACCAGTTCATCCCAAGGATAATATCAATTTGTTCAAGCGGTAGGCACACTAAATCCATACCGAAACCTCTACCAAAAATCTCAATAGGACAATTCCTACATACGAGTGAAGTTGTCACTGAACCCGATGCAGGAGTATCAACAACCATGCTACCTCGCATACCAGATATGTCCAGTTTCAACCTCTCAGCACAATCCAAAGAAATGAAAGAATGAGTTGCACCAGTATCAATAATTGCAACTAAAGGTGTGCCATGAATAAAACACGTACCTTTAATCAATCGATCCTCTGGGGTAGTCTCAGATCCAGACAAAGCAAACACTTTTCCACCTGACTGATCCTTCCTAGGCTTAGGACACTGCGGACGAATGTGACCTTCTTCGCCACAATTGTAACAAGTAACAGACTTCCCTTTGCAATCAATAGACAAATGACCAGCCTTTCCACATTTATAGCACTTCTTCTCATCACTCTTGCAATCTCGAATGTGATGACCAGACTCACCACACCTGTAGCATCTGATAGGAGCCTTAGAATCTCCCCCACTAGGCCTTTTCCAACCGCCTGATCTCTGGTTATCTCTACCATATGGCTTGCCACGGTCCATATGTTGCTTCCCTCTTTTATCAACAGCCCCACGAGAGTGAGACGACCGATTCTTGGTAATATCTTCTTCCAAGATTCTGCTACAATCCACCAGATCAGAAAATCTACGAATACGCTGGTACCTGATTCCCTGCTTAATCTCATCTCGGAGACCATTCTCAAATTTGATACATTTAGAGAATTCTCCAGCCTCATCATTGTTGTAGTGTGCATAATACTTTGCCAGCTCAGTGAACTTAGTAGCATACTCACTAACAGTCAGATTGCCCTGCTTAAGCTCCAAAAATTCAATTTCCTTTCTTCCCCGAACATCTTTAGGAAAGTACCTCCTCAGAAAAGCCCTTCTGAAGTTAGCCCAAGTCAGTGCCTCTCCATCCTGAACCATTTCAGTCCTTGTGGCAACCCACCAGTCGTCGGCCTCTTCTGCCAACATATGCGTACCATATCTGACTTTCAGATCTTCAGCACAATCGATCACACGGAAAATCCTTTCGATTTCCTTCAGCCACTTCTGAGCACCTTCGGGGTCATGTGTACCTTTGAACAACGGAGGATTGTTCCTCTGGAAATTTCCCAATTGCCTATCAGCACCAATCACGCCTCCAGTTGGGTTTCCAGCAAGTACACCAGCTAACATCCCCAAAGCCTCAGCTAGTGCAGCATCATTTCGTCCATTACCCCTTCCAGCCATATTCCTGAGAATTAAAACATACTCCACATCAGAATACAGTATCGACAGTGTTACCTTGCACTAGTCGCATACGAAAAGGAATGACTGACTCAAGACTCTGGTCACAACGACCGACTATGCTCTGATACCACTATTGTAACACCCTCTAAAACCCCGCATATAATTTTCGCAAATATTAAAAACTATAAACTCAGAGTACATGTAATAATCGAGGAATGCTACAATTCTCTTTTAATAAAATAAATTCCTGTCATGCATAATTTTAGTGGTAACTCATACATGTCTACACAGCGGAATAATTTATTTAATAAAATCAAATGTTATAATATTTTCCAAAATCATCAGGGATTAACACCTGGAAAAGTCAACGTCATATTATAATAATTAAAAGAAAATAAACGAGTCTGACTAAAGCAGCTCGACAACCAAACGTTCCCGGAGTTACAACTATCAGAGCATGACCCGGACATACTAAAACGAAACTAAACTAGACACGATAAGCCTTCGCCAAGCACCTGAGCGAAGCTCCTCAATCTGAAATATTCAACAGTAAGGGTGAGCTTCTCAAATATACATTTGGTTATACATTCATAACAATCAATTCACGAAATCATAAGCATCACCCAATAATTAGCATATTTCATAGTTTACAAAACCTTTACAATTCATATATCCATGACATATTGCCTTTCATATTTGCAAATATTCATCAAACATCATCAACCATTTATCAATCATACGTGCATACAAACAATCAAATATAACATTGGAAAAATCATCCATTCATGTTATATTCGAGTAATGCAACACACCCATGCATGTGGTACCACTTCACCGCCCCATTAAATCGCGGGTCACGGATAACTCACCGTTCCATTATATCGCGGACACGGCTACCACCTCAACGTTCCATTAGATCGCGGACACGTATATTGGCCACCATGTTAATTCCACACAATGGGAATTAACAAATGCAACATGATATGTAAGTATGTAACACTCAGCATACTATGAACATCAATCAACATATCATGCACATCAACAATATCAAACATAACATGATAGGAATAGCATGTAACCACTCAGCATACTATTAAACATCAATCATATCAAGTTATATCATAATTCATGCTTGATAACATCATCTAAAAGCATGACAATAAGATCCACATAGTGTTGGTATCATAACATACAATCGTTATTCGATACACACATCAATCAACACTAGGAATTCAATAAACACATATTCAAAACATGTCAAACACTGCACATCAAAACCGGATCAATCCGTACTTAACAACATGCACGGAAAACATAGTTTAAAAACCAACACAGGAGGTTTAACACGGGTGCCCGTGTAAAACAACACTGCCCGTGTGGAAATGTGTCCAGAAAACACGTTTTTTTTGACAAAACAGGGGATCAACACGGGCGCCCGTGTAAATCAACACGGCCCGTGTTGAATTGTGCCCAGAAAACCCATTTTTATGCCAACACAGTGAATCAACACGGGCGCCCGTGTTAATCAACACGCCCGTGTTGAATTATGGCCAGAAAACACTTTTTCATCAGCATTACAGTGAATCAACACGGGTGCCCGCGTAAATCAACGCGCCCGTGTTGATGAGTGCGAACCCAATTTTTCTGTTTTTGCAGCAGCTCATATACCCATTTTTTTTCACGAAAATACCTCTCTACGGCGGTGCAATATAGTACAAAGACATCCAATCCATCATAGGAACCTAAAGTCTCTAATTGATTCATAAAATCGGGAACTTAAACCTTTTCTAACAAAGTTCAATCCTAAGGTTATCGATCCCTAGAAACATCTAACAATTGGGATTTCCTACGATTACCCGAATCAACCGTACATAAACCCATAAACAAATATAAATCGAGTATAAACCCCCCTTACCTTATCAATTAGCAGCTTTGAGTTCTTGAGCGATGTTCTTCGTTCTCCGTTCTTCAGAGCTCTATTTTCCCAAATTCCAACTTCTGTTCTTACGTGAAAACCAAAAATGAGAAAATGGCCTAAGTCCCAAACATAACTTTATTTCTCTGCACCCCCACTCTTTACTAACAACATCTAAGCCCAATAACATAAAAATCCCAATATTCCTTATTTCTTTTATTTTCCTCAAATACTCCAAAATAAATAATTCTTTTTATTTTATTAATTCTAATAAAATAAATTCCCAAATTTAAATAAATCAATTAATTGAAAACGGGGTGTTACAGTAAACATCGAGTAAACCTGAGAAGGGTGAAATCAAGTTCGAACGACCAAGAGATACGGGTAAGGGAGTCTTTTACGCGAGGGGAAAGTATCAGCACCCCAGACACCCGTAGTACTCTATGGTATCCACTCTTGTTGTTCTAATCAATGGGTGTGTAAGAAACTATATCTAAGTTGTACAGGGAATGCATGCAAAAGAAAGAGAAAATAATGTAGGGAAAATAAAAATTTTGCTCGTTCCGGCCCTACCCCAATGCCTACTGTTGTACCCCAAAATTTTCCCTCCCATATTCCTCAAGATTTGACAAGAATAATTCTCAAATTGCTCAAGTCTACTCAATGATTGCACAGTCAAACATCCTCCTAAGCTAGCTGAAATTAGGGTTTTGGTTATTTCAAGGAATTTGAGGTTTTCAATGGCTCATTCAAGTCTCATAGGCCTCTATACATTCTCAAGCATCTACATGTCAAGTTTAAAGGCTCACAGTGCCAAAATGCACAGTCAAAAGCTCCATTTGATCCACAGTCAACTGCAGGGGTAAAATGGTCATTTTGCAGTCAAAAGTCAGAATTTTTGGTCAACATCTTATTTTGAGTCCACAATCATCATTTGATCAAGTTTTGATCATGATTCCACAAGGATAGCTCAAAAATCATCAAGATGCCAAAAGTTGCTATTTTTGGACAGTTGAAAAGTCAACTGTATCTTGACCAGGGCATAACTTTTTCATGGTTCATCAGAAAAATCCCATCCAATGCTCATTTTGAAGGGGATGACATTTCCTACAATCCATATTCACACTCCAAGTCCAAGAAATGCTCTCATAAAAAGTTATCAATTTCTACATTATAGGTCAAATTCAAAAGTCAACAAAAATGCACTTTCAGTCAAAGACCATAACTTGAGATTGGTAAATTCAAATGACATGGGACCAAAGGCATTGGTTAGAGGACTTCAAGTCCTTTCCAAAATGTCAAAGAACATTTCCATATGATCAAAATTGAGCAAGATATGCATTGGAGAAGTTGGGAAATTTTCATGAATTTGCAAAAGTCAACTTTGCTCAAAACACCTTGTTTTTGCTAATGGGCCTCAAATTTCTTCTTGAAACTTTATCCATGACTTATGCACGACCCATCAAGCCTATTTGAATTTATTTTCTTATTTTTATTAATTAATTGGATTTTTAATTGATTTTAATTCATTTAATTAATTTAAATTGTAGGAAATTCAAAAGATATGGTTTTTCAATCTTTTTTGAAGCAAGAATGACCTAATCAAGCTGGAAAATTCGTGTGCAAATCAAAGGGACAAGAATCTCCAAGTTTGGCAAGTTTTTCCAATCAAAAAGATTCAAAAATATATGATTGCAAATCAAATATTCAAACCATTATTTCATGGATCTTTGCTCAAGGATTTGACCTAATTCTATTCTACTATAAGTACACAAGCCAACCCTAATGCATTGGACGTGAATTTGCTGCAGAAAAAGCCATAACCACATTCAAGAAAATCCCAAGAAATTTGAAAACTTATTTCCACATTCCAACGTGATTCAAAGGCTTTTGTGGTTTCTAATACATTGCAGGGGTTCCCAGAGACATATTGCGATCCAAACCAAGTGCTAAAGCTCAAGGAATACCCAAGAACAGTTTCACGGTTTGAACATTTTTTTCAGAATCGCATCTCATTATTCATGTGCATTTGACATATTTTGTTGATTGTTTTGTGTTAATAGGAACTGTACAAAGCTAATGATGTAGTTTAATTGCATTGAAACGCACAGAATCCCAAGTTACCATTGGAGAATTCTAGGGTTCGTAAGCTCTCAAATTAGGGCTTTATTATCCAGGAAAAATTGAGACCCCTAATGCATATGGTTGGAATCGTCAAGGCCAGACGAACACAAAGCTGCCTTCGCGAAATATTTATATAGCCTGTAGGGCTATTCGCTATTTTTCCTCATGATGCTTTGTGGGGGTTAAAAACCCCCGCTATCTGTTTGTGTTTTACAGGAAATATGAGGAAGACGAAGGACGTGTAAGCCTCTGGTTGGAGCATTCAAAAAGGGCGCACGTTTATTTGTTTGTCCAGCATATTGTTTGTTTCTTAATATTATATTTGTTTATCATTATACTAACAAAGCGTGCAAGTTGGTGTAGTGGAGGACGTGCTGGCATGTAATCATTGGGACCTGGGTTCAATCCCCAGGTCCACCCAAAATACTTAATATTTCTTTTCTTAACATATTCACATGCAGGCATCCTAAAAGCATTCCACCATGCACTTCATTCATCCAAACGCCATGTGTCTACATGCACAAATCCAAAGTCAAACAGGCTTGTGCGTTAATGGGCCCAGAATTGCTTTCTAACCTCCATATTGGGCCATCACCCCCCCTAGTTTATTATTTATTTTTATTTTCCCTTTCTTTTATTTTCTTTTATTAACTATTATCATTATTATTTAATTAACTTAATTAATATTTTCCATAATAAATTCAGACAACTAAAAAATGTAAATATTTTTATTATTATTATTATTTATTAATTTCACTTTATTATTTTGTAAATAAATACTAACAAATCAATTTAGTTTAATTAGGTTTAATTTTGACATTTTCATAATAAATAAAATAAATTAGAATTAGGGTTTTGACAACTTTTAATTTCTTTTATTTTTATTTTCATTAAGACATTAAAAAAACTAAAAAATATTTTTTCTTTTAATTATTTAATTAATTAGAATTAGGTTTAATTAATTACAAAAAGGACCAAAATTCATTCTTTTCTCAAAAAAGGGTCAAAACCCTAAGGACTTTTCCCGATTCAATTTTTATTCGCGCATTATTATTTTGGATCATATTTGTGTAATTGCTCCGAGGATGTAATAGATAATTAGGACTTTTTATCGCTTTCTTTATTTTCCGCATTTACTTTTCAAGGGTTATGTTTTTGGCGATGTAAATACCCGACGCCTTGTAATAGCGTAGATTCACTTTCCGCACAATTATTAACTGTTAACTATACATGACAAGACTTGCCTGAAAATTAAAATCAACTCATAGCTCACAATAGCATGTGCAAAGATAAACTTAACATGAAACCTGACACACATGCACATGCCACTCCTAGGGTACGCCTCACTTGGTTGCCTCAACGTGGTCATTGAGTATAGGGTGTTTTAGAGGTCGCCCTCCTGTCTAAAGATCCAAGTTGCCTCGAAACGGTTGCCTCGGATAAAAAAGGATCTAGGACATTAGGGTTACCGCTAAGGCGTCCTACTATTGCTTTGGTGACCACACATGTCCCTATAATCGAATTGACCTGAATAACTCCAACGACGGTGCTACCTACTTCTCAATAGTGGGATAGTACTGTCTAAAGGACATTTACACAGCTTAATTTCTTTTGAGTAGGTAGATTTCTCCTGGGTACTTGCTCTTTCAAAACAAAACAACTTTTCGCACCTACACTTTTCTGACAAAAGTTTTCAAACAAACACTTCATACACTCTTGAGGACTGATACAAGAGTCAAAACTATGTTTTTTCAAACGAAACTCTTTTCAAAACCCACAAACACAAGAAAAGCAAACATTTTTGAAAACATAGTGAGCAAGTACCTAAGAGCCCGTGGATAACCACGGATAGAAAGGGTGCTAATACCTTCCCTTTCTATAATCTACCTCCCGAACCGAGAAACATCTCGAAAAGGAATTTTGATGTGCTTTTGTCCTTTCCTTGTTGGTGAAAATAAAAGACGGTGGTGACTCTTGCTTACCGCGACATTTCGCGAACCAGCATTCCAAAACAGTCACTTCTATTTCCACCGATCACAGAACTGGTGACTCTGCTGGGGAGATTCTTATAAGTGAGGTGTACCTTAGGATTAGATCATTCTATGTTTTCAATTGCATGCTTTGTACGATTTATATTTGTGGGCTTGTATTGGAGTTTCATAGATCCTTACCCGGATTTGGGGAATACCCTTTAGGTAGCAATAAACTGTGAGGGACCTGTCCAGCGTAGACCGACACGGGTGAAGCAGTAGCTACGTTGGTGTGACACCTTGGTCTGTACCGATATCCCTTGTGTTGGAACGAGGAGAATATGGGTCTTCTGAGGAGTCATTAAGCACCAACTGACCTTAGAACCTTAAATTGACCCAACCTGGCCATAGAACAGTAGCAGTATGTTACACTCATTGAGGCTAAACTATCGCGATGGTTCCAGCCGCAAGAAAAGGTTGCGAAGCTGGAGTTATGACCGATTGAGGGTAGTTAGTGATATTGAGATCCTCTAAGAACCCGGTTACTATTTTCTAGGACAGGTCTTAACCAGCTGAAACTGAGAGAGGGCAGTACCTAAACTTCATGCCAGCCTGAAATCTAAGGGCTCTTTTATGTGACTTGTGTGCCTTCAAAATTGAACTACTTGCACATTATTGTTATCTGACATCATGGGTTCCTTGCAGGTTTTGTTTACAGTCCTTAATCTGGACTTATTACAGGGCTTACTTACACCTCACACCTTTGCATCCACGTACATAACATCATACACATCATAACATCATACCATAGGATTTCCTTAACCATTTCAAGGATCTCAAGGGTTTGTGATGCAGGTCCTGATGAACCAACTGTCTAGCAAGGGGCAAAGGGGATTTATTTTCCTCTAGCCAAGGTTGTTTGGAGATCAAAACATGATAACTTGAGTCAGGGGCTATGACCCACTCGATATGGTGAGCCTAACTCTTGAAGAAGGACTCTCAGCAACATGAAGTTCCTTCAATCAAAGCCACAAAATTCAAATTCTAACAAGTTTCTTTGTTTACCCCGCGAGATCCTTGAAAACATTGCATACATATCTCATACATACCGTTGCATTACAGGTACCCTTTTGACAGGTCACTTATCTTCTTCGCTGATTATTTCAGCAATCATCATGTCTACCGAACCTTCAACTGAACAAGCTATCAAGGCCCTCCAGGCCAGAATGCCCAGTTCCAGGAGTTGGTTATGAGCCTAGCCCAGGGTCAACAGGACTTGAAAACTCTGATTCTGAAAGAGAGGAAGAAGAAGAAGAAGAGGATTGTTTTGTTCAACACTAGACGCAGATTTGGGAATGGATTACAAAACGAGGTTGATCTGACTACTTCTTCTGTAGGCAAAGATAGTCCCCAAGAGAGAAGGGTTCCTAGTCCCGTGGTCTCTGACAACGAGACGGATTACAATTATGAACAGTATCCTCCTGCCGAGGATAGGTATAAACAGCTGGAAGACCGCTTAAGTGCTATGGAGATTCAACATGTGCCCGGGTTGGACTTTGGAGACCTAGGCTTATCCTCTGGGGTGGTGATCCCACATAAGTTCAAGGCACCTGCTTTTGCAAAGTAAGACGAAGCTTCCTGTCCTAAGCTGCACCTCTAATCGTATGTAAGGAAGATACAACCTTATACAGCCGACAAGAATTTGTGGATCCATTTCTTCCAGGATAGCCTTTCAGGGACTCAACTCAAATGGTTCTATCAGCTGGATGGAGCCAGTATTCGTAACTGGGAGGATTTGGCTACTGCGTTCTATAAGCAGTATCAGTATAATTCCAACCTCGCTCCTACGCGTACCCAACTCCAGGGTATGTCACTAGGGACCGGTGAAGGATTCAAGGAGTATGCTCAAAAGTGGAGAGACCTTGCGGGACGGGTGCAGCCACCCTTAACTGATCGTGAACTTGTGGATATGTTCTTGGGGACCCTGTCTGGTCCGTTCTTCAACCATTTGATTGGAAATTCTTCAGCCGGGTTTACAGACCTTATCTTGACTGGTGAAAGAATTGAAGCTGGTATCAAAAGCGGGAAGATTCAAGAAGCCACACCCTCCGATACTCAGAAGAAACCCTTCAAGAAGGAATCCAGTGTTGTCTATGGTTCAAAGAGAGAGAATAGACCGGAACGCCGCCAAGCTGTCAACGCGGTGGTTATTTCAAAACTTGTCGTTGCATCTCAACATCATAACCAACAAAGGGGTGAGAGAAGGCAGTTCACTCGGCTCAGCATGACCTTGTCCCAGATGTTGCCACAGTTGCTGAAGACCAATCTGGTGACTCTAAAAGAAGCTCCAAAGAATCAAAATACAATGTCACCAAAGTATAATCCCAATGCCCGCTGCGCTTATCACTCTGACAGCTCGGGGCATACTACAGATGATTGTTGGAGTCTGAAAAATAAGGTCCAAGATTTGATTGACGCAAAGGAAATTGAGTTTGAGGCGCCCGAGACTCCCAATGGGATCACTGCTCCCTTGCCAAAACACGGCTAGGATTGAAATACTTTTGTTCATTTAAATTATGAAGTTGTACTTTTCTTTGCTTATTCAAACAATTATCATGTCAAACTCTTTTATTTCATTAATGCATTACACGTGTCTGTTTTGAATTAATTGTTTTCACTATGCTTAAAATTGCTTCATTTTTTTTGTGATGATCAACTCTCTCGAAAAATTTCTAAGCCTTTTGAGGGAGGATGACGAAAATGATACCACAATTTTTACAGTATGCTTTTGAACAGACCCTGCTGATGAGGTACAGGCATTGTTTCAAATCCTAAACAGTGGAGTTATAAGGAAGATAATCCCTCGTCAACCCCTTTGAGCCAAAGAAGTTGGAGTTTTTCTTTTCACGTAAAATTAAAACCCTTAATTATAACCTAGGGCAGGGTAGTTTTCTCAGCTGATCCAGGTGCACAACGAATGGCATCAAAGAAGTCCTTCCGAAACGAAAGACAGTGATGGTTCCCTATAATCGTCAAGATAGGCGGTCATTATCTCTCAGAAATAAAAGCCCAATAAGTCAAAACCTATGAAGGAGACTTACAAAAACAAAACTGGGGCATCCCGCTGACTGTAATCATAAAAGAAATAGTTCAGGCAAAAAACAGGGATAATGAAATCAAAAAGAAAAGAGGTCCTACAACCCTCAACAAAAAAGAACTGACTGTCTGTTCAAATAAATTGTCAGTATCCGAACCATCACCGGAATATCAGAGCAAAGACTCAAACAAGATCTGATGCACGATTAGCTGAGTTTAGGATCGAAGAACATCACGAAGAGCGGGTGGGTACAAATAAAATTTGAGCCTTTATCCTTTGTTTCTTCAACCGTGAACCAGGCCACGTTATAACCCTTAAAAAGTCCTAGCTGAAACATGGGTTAGTTCGAAAGCATACTGTTACAAAAGGTATCCTGACTCCTTAAGGCTTGCTGTAAAATACTGAGTTGACATCACATTTTACAAAAATTCACTTGTTTTATTGAAAACTGCATTTTCAAAAAATTCAAGACAGACATAAGCTTTGCATTTTTAATATAACATTGTTTGCATATGACTATTTGTTCGAGCAGCAGAGAAGTTCGCACGAAGAATATCTAGTGAACAAAAGCACTTCCAACCAAGGGGCACAGCATGATCATTGTCCATAATCTGGGGTAGTCAAGTCAAGATTCAAGGAATCTCTCAAAATGCCAAATAGCCAGGGGCAAAACTCCATCTGAGTCACTTGGGGCATTGGACATGAATTCCAGCAACGAATCTTGCAGAATCAAATATCTTCTGGTAGTACGGCAACACAATACTACTGACAGTGACAACTCCCTACATCCTGAGAACATGGACATAGTCGAAAAAATACTACGCATAATCAAAGACCCGCTAGGTCGACTGGCCTAGACAAAAATAAGGGCTTCCCGGCGAACCAAAAGGGTTCGGGCAAAATAAGGGATGAAAAAAAATCTGTACACCCGGCAAGTCGAAAACCTGAAAAGACGGCTTAGGCAAAAATGGGTATCCCGGTGGACTGAAAACCCGAAAGGGCGGTCCAGGCAAAAGTTAGGGATCAAAAGCGTATGACCATGTCCCGTCATCTCGTCACTCGCCTACCAGAAGAAGATTTGTCAATCGGTAGTCATCAAGCGCCTCATAGGCCTCCTTCTCTCGCAGAAACTGGGGCAATAAGAATTGTCTGAACTGTACAAGCGGCTCTGTCCTCCAGGTACAAGGTAGATTCAGTTGAAGAGTATGACCAAGATACCTTCACTCCCTGCAGAGTAAGACAGTAATGGAAGCTCTCCCCACTGAGACCTGCAACCATGGACGAATCAACAATACTCTCCCCAAGCAGAGTTGGTCTCCCATCAGCCCTAAAAAGGCACATTATCCCCAGCAAGTCAGCAATACTCTCTCCCCAAGCAGAGTTGGTCTACCATCAGTCCTGAAAAAGTTGGGTATCCCCAGAAGATCTTAATATTCTCCAGCAGAGTATACAGATATTCCTCAACAAGCATCCTCAGCGTTCTTAACATTCCTCAGCAGAGTATAAGATTGTTCCCCGGTGGAATACAAGATACCCCCAGTGGATTCATTTCCTCAAGAATTTCCCCAGGAGAGTTGAATCATCCTCCCCAATAGATTCTGGAAGCTTGTCCCCTGCCGAATACAAAGGTATCTCTCCCCAGCCATATCCAAAGGTTATTCCCCATCAAAGTCTAACTGGGTTATCCTCAGCAAATTGAAACGGAAAGATCGTCCTCAGCAAAGTTCTTTCTATCCCCCAGCGGAGTTCATCAAAATCCCCAACAAAGCTTATCAACGGAACCCCCAGCGGAGTTATCGTTAAAATCTCAGCAAGGCATCTCTTCCCACAGAGTAATTCTCCGCAGATTAATCTCTTCATCAAGTTTATTCCCCAACGGAGTAATTTTCTCCTACCGGTTTATTCTTGCAATCATCTTCGTTCATCATCCCAGCGGAAACGAAGAACTTAACACTATTCTCCAGCAGCTCCGGGATTTATTTTCCCCAACTAAAAACATCACATCTTCATACATCATGACATGCATACGCATCATACAACACAAATCTCATTTATTCTTGAGAACATCATGACATCATGCAGTTCATGCATCATGATATTGCATACAGCTAATGTTTTGCCTTTTCAGGAAAAGGTCAATCAAAAGATGGCTACCATCAACCTTTCCAAGTCCCAGATTAATACCTGTAGCAAGCCAGGAAAATGTTGTGGACGACTGATTGTAGGTTAATACCTGAAACCAGACAGGACAATTATCTACTTGACAATCATGAAGCAACCCTACACCGGTTCTTTCTCTTTAGGATGAAGTTTTACACGGACCCGTCCTCAGGAAACCCTACACCGGTTCCTCCTCAATTCCAAGACGAAGTCTTACACGGACTCGTCCTCAGGCAACCCTACACCGGTTCCTCCTCAGTTCCAAGACGAAGTCTTACACGGACCCGTCCTCAGGCAACCCTACACCGGTTCCTCCTCCCTTCTAAGACGAAGTCTTACACGGACCCATCCTCAGGCAACCCTACACCGGTTCCTCCTCAATTCCAAGACGAAGTCTTACACAGACCCGTCGTCAGGCAACCCTACACCGGTTCCTCCTCCCTTCCAAGACGAAGTCTTACACGGACCCGTCCTCAGGCAACCCTACACCGGTTCCTCCTCAATTCCAAGACGAAGTCTTACACGGACCCGTCCTCAGGAAACCCTACATCGGTTCCTCCTCAATTCCAAGACGAAGTTTACACAAACTTATCTTACAGTAACCTTACCCCGGTTCATCCTAAAGTTTTACACGAACTTATCTCACAGTAACCTTACCCCGGTTCATCCTGAAGTTTTACACGAACTTATCTCACAGTAACCTTACCCTGGTTCATCCCGAAGTTTTACACGAACTTATCTCACAGTAACCTTACCCCGGTTCATCCAGAAGTTTCACACGAACTTATCTCGCAGTGACCTTACCCCGGTTCATCCAGAAGTTTCACACGAACTTATCTCGCAGTAACCTTACTCTGGTTCATCCAGAAGTTTTACATGGACTCCTCATCAGGCGACCCTACACTGGTTCCCTCTCTTTCCAAGATGCAGTTTTACACGGACTCGTCATCAGGCAACCCTACAGAGGTTCCCTCGTTCCAAAGATGAAGTTTTATACGGACTCCTCATCAGGCGACCCTACACCGGTTCCCTCTCTTTCCAAGATGCAGTTTTACACGGAATCGTCATCAAGAAACCCTACACAGGTTCTCTCTTTCCAAAGATGAAGTTTTACACGGACTCCTCATCAGGCGACCCTACACAGGTTCCTCCTTTCCAGATGATGTTTTACATGGACTCATCATGAAGTAATCTTACCCAGGTTCCTCCTTACAATTTCCCGACGTAGTTTTACCCCAAACTCCTTGCAAAGAAACCCTACACAGGTTCCTTCCTTCCAAGATGCAGTCTCACACGGACTCATCATCAGTCAACCCTACACAGGTTTCCTTCCTTCCAAGATGCAGTCTCACATGGACTCATCATCAGTCAACCCTACACAGGTTTCCTTCCTTCCAAAATGCAATTTTACACGAACTCATCATTAGGCAACCCTACACAGGTTCCTTCTTTCAACTTACAAAGTTACAATTCTACAAACTACAGGTATGCAAGTTCTCGCTAAGGAATCTCTTACGCGATCGACACCTCCAGATGGCATCTATAAGCCCATCCCCCGACAAGATTCTGTCACATCTCCAGATGGTATCTATAAGCCCATCCTCCTATCCATCATCTCTCCAAATGGCATCTATAAGCCCATTCCAGACATCACATCACTGATACTACACAATGTGAGTGCAAATTTCTGGGCACTCTAGTGTTCAATTATCTTCCACCTTCGGATCACGAAAGGCTCGAACGCCAATCTATATCCTCAGGTTTAAGAAAATTGAACAGGGGCAACTGTTGTACCCCAAAATTTGCCCTCCCATATTCCTCAAGATTTGACAAGAATAATTCTCAAATTGCTCAAGTCTACTCAAGGATTGCACAGTCAAACATCCTCTTAAGCTAGCTGAAATTAGGGTTTTGGTTCTTTCAAGGAATTTGAGGTTTTCAATGGCTCATTCAAGTCTCATAGGCCTCTATACATTCTCAAGCATCTACATGTCAAGTTTCAAGGCTCACAGTGCCAAAATGCACAGTCAAAAGCTCCATTTGATCCATAGTCAACTGTAGGGGTAAAATGGTCATTTTGAAGTTAAAAGTCAGAATTTTTGGTCAACATCTTATTTTGAGTCCACAATCATCATTTGATCAAGTCTTGATCATGATTCCACAAGGATAGCTCAAAAATCATCAAGATGCCAAAAGTTGCTATTTTTGGACAGTAGAAAAGTCAACTGTATCTTGACCAGGGCATAACTTTTTCATGGTTCATCAGAAAAATCCCATCCAATGCTCATTTTGAAGGGGATGACATTTCCTACAATCCATCTTCACACTCCAAGTCCAAGAAATGCTCTCATAAAAAGTTATCAATTTCTACATTATAGGTCAAATTTAAAAGTCAACAAAAATGCACTTTCAGTCAAAGACCATAACTTGAGATTGGTAAATTCAAATGACATGGGACGAAAGGAATTGGTTAGAGGACTTCAAGACCTTTCCAAAATGTCCAAGAACATGTCCATATGATCAAAATTGAGCAAGATATGCATTGGAGAAGTTGGAAAATTTTCATGAATTTGCAAAAGTCAACTTTGCTCAAAACACCTTGTTTTTGCTAATGGGCCTCAAATTTCTTCTTGAAACTTTATCCATGACTTATGAACGACCCATCAAGCCTATTTGAATTTATTTTCTTATTTTTATTAATTAATTGGATTTTTAATTGATTTTAATTCATTTAATTAATTTAAATTGTAAGAAATTCAAAAGATATGGTTTTTCAATCTTTTTTGAAGCAAGAATGACCTAATCAAGCTGGAAAATTCGTGTGCAAATCAAAGGGACAAGAATCTCCAAGTTTTGCAAAATTTTCCAATCAAAAAGATTCAAAAAGATATGATTGCAAATCAAATATTCAAACCATTATTTCACGGATCTTTGCTCAAGGATTTGACCTAATTCTATTCTACTATAAGTACACAAGCCAACCCTAATGCATTGGACGTGAATTTGCTGCAGAAAAAGCCATAACAACATTCAAGAAAATCCCAAGAAATTTGAAAACTGATTTCCACATTCCAATGTGATTCAAAGGCTTTTGTGGTTTCTAATACATTGCAGGGGTTCCCAGAGACATATTGCGATCCAAACCAAGTGCTAAAGCTCAAGGAATACCCAAGAACAGTTTCACGGTTTGAACATTTTTTTCAGAATCACATCTCATTATTCATGTGCATTTGACATATTTTGTTGATTGTTTTGTGTTAATAGGAACTGTACAAAGCTAATGATGTAGTTTAATTGCATTGAAACGCATAAAATCCCAAGTTACCATTGGAGAATTCTAGGGTTCATAAGTTCTCAAATTAGGGCTTTATTATCCAGGAAAAATTGAGACCCCTAATGCATATGGTTGAAATCGTCAAGGCCAGACGAACACAAAGCTACCTTCGCGAAATATTTATATAGCCTGTAGGGCTATTCGCTATTTTTCCTCATGATGCTTTGTGGGGGTTAAAAACCCCCACTATCTGTTTGTGTTTTACAGGAAATATGAGGAAGACGAAGGACGTGTAAGCCTCTGGTTGGAGCATTCAAAAAGGGCGCGCGTTTATTTGTTTGTCCAGCATATTGTTTGTTTCTTAATATTATATTTGTTTATCATTATACTAACAAAGCGTGCAAGTTGGTGTAGTGGAGGACGTGCTGGCATGTAATCATTGGGACCTGGGTTCGATCCCCAGGTCCACCCAAAATACTTAATATTTCTTTTCTTAACATGTTCACATGCATGCATCCTAAAAGCATTCCACCATGCACTTCAATCATCCAAACGCCATGTGTCTACATGCACAAATCCAATGGCCAGGAGATGAAGAACACCATGCTCCCAGTCAACCCTGCGCATGGGGGATTTCCAAAGTCAAACAGACTTGTGCGTTAATGGGCCCAGAATTTCTTTCTAACCTCCATATTGGGCCATCACCCCCCCTGGTTTATTATTTCTTTTTATTTTCCCTTTCTTTTATTTTCTTTTATTAACTATTATTATTATTTAATTAACTTAATTAATATTTTCCATAATAAATTCAGACAACTAAAAAATGTAAATATTTTTATTATTATTATTATTTATTAATTTCACTTTATTATTTTGTAAATAAATACTAACAAATCAATTTAGTTTAATTAGGTTTAATTTTGACATTTTCATAATAAATAAAATAAATTAGAATTAGGGTTTTGACAACTTTTAATTTCTTTTATTTTTATTTTCATTAAGACATTAAAAAAACTAAAAAATATTTTTTCTTTTAATTATTTAATTAATTAGAATTAGGTTTAATTAATTACAAAAAGGACCAAAATTCATTCTTTTCTCAAAAAAGGGTCAAAACCCTAAGGACTTTTCCCGATTCAATTTCTATTCGCGCATTATTATTTTGGATCATATTTGTGTAATTGCTCCGAGGATGTAATAGATAATTAGGACTTTTTATCGCTTTCTTTATTTTCCGCATTTACTTTTCAAGGGTTATGTTTTTGGCGATGTAAATACCCGACGCCTTGTAATAGCGTAGATTCACTTTCCGCAATTTACTTTCCGCACAATTATTAACTGTTAACTATGCATGACAAGACTTGCCTGAAAAATAAAATCAACTCGTAGCTCACAATAACATGTGAAAAGATAAACTTAACATGAAACCTGACACACATGCACATGCCACTCCTAGGGTACGCCTCACTTGGTTGCCTCGACGTGGTCATTGAGTATAGGGTGTTTTAGAGGTCGCCCTCCTGTCTAAAGATCCAAGTTGCCTCGAAACGGTTGCCTCAGATAAAAAAGGATCTAGGACATTAGGGTTACCGCTAAGGCGTCCTACTATTGCTTTGGTGACCACACATGTCCCTATAATCGAATTGACCCGAATAACTCCAACGACGGTGCTACCTACTTCTTAATAGTGGGATAGTACTGTCTAAAGGACATTTACACAGCTTAATTTCTTTTGAGTAGGTAGATTTCTCCTGGGTACTTGCTCTTTCAAAATAAAACAACTTTTCGCACCTACACTTTTCTGACAAAAGTTTTCAAACAAACACTTCATACACTCTTGAGGACTGATACAAGAGTCAAAACGATGTTTTTTCAAACGAAACTCTTTTCAAAACCCACAAACACAAGAAAAGCAAACATTTTTGAAAACATAGTGAGCAAGTACCTAAGAGCCCGTGGATAACCACGGATAGAAAGGGTGCTAATACCTTCCCTTTCTATAATCTACCTCCCGAACCGAGAAACATCTCGAAAAGGAATTTTGCTGTGGTTTTGTCCTTTCCTTGTTGGAGAAAATAAAAGACGGTGGCGACTCTTGCTTACCGCGACATTTCGCGAACCAGCATTCCAAAACAGTCAGTTCTATTTCCACCGATCACACCTACGTATCCCTTTTAAGGAATCAGAGCAATCGCAGTTCAACTTCAAAAGTTTTGTTGGTTTGTATTTTTTAATGAACAATATTAATTTCGACTTCTGCCGCAGCTCGACCTTTGGAGACTTACGCGTCATCCCAGAAGTGAATTAACATGTTCTTTCTGAAAAGAATTTGAACACAAAGCCCGAAGGCACAAAAGAGTTTGCATTGGTTGATATTTTTTACCTTAACGAGGGATTTGAAAATTATTAGATATTTTATGCATTTGCCAAGAAAAAGAGTTTTTGTTTTAAATGCAAGGATGCAAAAGAAAAGAAAAAACATCTAAGGGAAACTAGCCTGAATCTAATCCCTAATGTTATCATACAATGATGGTCCTATGGTTGAGTTTTGAAGGGAAATATCTACCTTATGTTAACATGATTGGATAACAATCCTAATGTCTATCTCGACTCATCATCTATAGATGAATCAAGAAGTCCTAAAGGAGCATAGCAAGGGTCTATCACCTAAAACCATGTCTATCTCGAATCATCATCTATAGTTGAATCGAGAGCTCCTAAGGGAACATGCCGAGGGTATATCATCTCAAAACATGCACACAAAGACGAAATCCAGCAAGCAAGACAATAAGCTCAAGAGAGCCCACCTAGAGAGATCCTGTCTAGACTAGCATGCCAAAGAAAGTCTAACAAAACTATCCTATAGGAAACATGCAATGAGAGTGATGTCGTGATCTCAATATCTAAATTAAGTGAATCATCAGTCAACAAGAAATCAAGGAAAGAGATAAAACCCTATAGGGAGCATGCACTGAGAGCGAAGTCGTGATCTCAATTTCTAAATTGAGTGACTCATCAATCAACAACCAAGGAAACAAACACAAGCACAACACATATAGCAAATGAAGTTCGGAATGCCTGCTACAGGTCTTTAAACAACGACTTCGAGCGCACGCTCTTTATTTCCCACTTCTCATGATATCTAGAAAGTGATAAATGCTGAAATGAGATAAATAAGAGAAAATACCAAACAGATATCAATCAGTAGAGAAGTGTATCGAAACAAAGAAACCTGACCATCTTCGCGAGAACTTCACCAATAAAAGAAAAGAGTTGGAAATCAAATTCTTGGAATAAGCATCGAAGCATCATCGATGTGAAAATAAATCACAATCGAAAAATCAAGCATATCTCCATATCACACGATAAACCTGCATAAGACTCAAATCTCAATAAGCAAAGGTGAATTACAAATCCCAAGTAATCGAATAATCCCGATATAATTCCCAAAATCAAATAAAAAATCTAACAAGTTTTACTGATTTTATTATTTTTTTGTCATGAGAAAAATAGAACAAATCTAAACAATTAACAACTTTATTCAACAAAATTGACAAAATAAGAAAAAACAAGGCCCCAGGGGGTGCAAAAATCGGATTAGGGCCTATGGTGGAGTAAGTTGGCGCTAAGGCCCAACAATGTGATCCAAAAGCAGCTTTTTTCTTTTGCCCCCATAGTTTCAGACTTCACAAAAAAAACCGGAAATGGGTCTGGTTGCTTCAATCCAACCACCATGAGCCTAAGCGCTTTATTTTCTCCACCAATGGTTCCCAAAAAACATGATGGGCCTAGTGGAACTCGGTCCACACTCCAAATCCAACCCCATCTTATTTCTTCAGCATAATGTATCAAATCCTATTGAATAAAAAATGCAGTGACAATGAAGATAAAAAATTGAAAAAACAACAAGGGAACACATGGTCGTTTTGGGGAAGATTAGTGTTAGGGTTCAACATTGTGCGATGCTTCAGCTCCCCAGAAATGCAAGTTCTTTCTCCTTCAAATCCTGAATCTTCTTCAAATCCCTTACATCGCCACCGTAATCACACAGTTCCTCCATGACCACACATTTCGTTCGTCACCCTCTCAATCGGGGTTTGTCTCAACATTGTGATCTCCTTCTGATCAACAAATCTCCTCCTCGCTATCGCAAAAAACTCCATATCTCCTTTCAAATTCCGTGGCACAAATACCTTCATCACTAGTGATTTTGTCATCCGACCTTCACCTTCTTCTCAGATCGACGGTTTCATCTACTAGAGAGAAGTCTGGCGTTTTTGCGATGACGAGGACCCTACCAAAAATACGTAGATAATAATACACTTTTCCAGGCAAGCATTTCATTCTCGGTTATTCTTATTTTTGCTTGCGATTTTGAATCTTCTTCCCCTGAATTTCCACATTTCTGCATTTTTGTTACTGCAATGACGTTGCACTTGTAGTGATACGTCGTTGATAACAGGTGGAATTAGCAATGAAGATGATGATGATGATGATGGCAATTTGCGTTATTTCCGTAGATACAGAACGAAGATTGATGTTGAAGTAGAAGATGAAGATGTTTTTATGCTTGAAGAATCAGCTTAGGGAGAACGAGGATTGGTGATGAAGGTGAAAGGAGAAGAAGGAGTATTTTTGCGATTCTATTGCAGAATAAAGAATTTGCGGTTCTTTTCTGAAGATTGAAGGAAGAGGATGAAGATGAAAGTGAGAGAAAATGGAGATTGAAGAGGGAGAGAATTTTTCTGTGTTTCTTGGTTGTGATTTCTGTGATTCCCAAGAATGAAAAATCCCTCCCTGGCTTTCAAAAGTTTGTTTCCAAAATAGATGGCTAGGATTGCATCAGATACTGAGCTGGATTTTTGTTGGAGACAATTTTGATTCAGTTAGGAGGTTAGAATATTAGTTAACAGTTAGGGATGGAAGAGTTATGCAGAAATCTGTTAAGAAATCAGTTTGGTAGTTCGGTTAGGAATCGGTTGTATGAACTGGAAAATTAGCAATTATGTTAAGACCTTAAAACTGAAAAAAAATTAAGTGTTTATTTGACGAGTAGGTTTAGGGATTAATGATGGTTAGTTGGTTGTTGAATTTCTGTTATTTTCTATTATGCTGAGCTGGATTTTTGTTATTCTGTTCACATGGTTTCTTTTTATATTTTCCTGATAACTGGACTAGTCTTCTATTTCCTGTTAGTTTGACAGTTAACTGTCAGTTCTGGCCTATTTCTATTTTCCCATTATTTTCTGATTTTTGGGTTTTATTATATCACCTTTTCTGATTTAAAACTGATGCACAGTATTGAAACAAGGGCTGATTTATTGATGAATGGAACATAGTCTCTTTTCCTTCTGATATCTCCTGATTGAATTTCTAATATTCTTTCTTGAATTTCTCTTTTCATAAGTTGAGCTGCCAATTCTGATTTTTCCTTCAATTTTTTGTTTTGCAAGATAACTTTGATTTCCGAATTGGTTTTGGATGGTTGCTAATCGTATGCAGCATGCAGGCTTGACGTTAAGGGCGAGAACCAAATTGCAAAGTTACCTTGATCATGGAGGACTTGAAGAGAATTGAAGAAGTAGTAGATGTAAACGGAGAAGTTATTGAACAGTCTGGAAAAGAAAACATGAAGACCACTGAAGATGAAGATTGGTGTTAGGGATAGGCATATATTTATGTAGTTTTTTTTCATGTATTTGATGCACTTTGAATGTAATCATATACAATTTCATTTCCCTTTGAAAATGATGATGGAATAATGTTTGCAGTCTTCTTGTAATGGAAAAATAGAACTTGAATGAAGATACGAATGCAACTTAAATGATTATGTAACCTTGCAAACTCTTGACTTTAAATGCCGAAATACCTATTATTCAAAGCATTCTCCTCTTTCAAATTGAACTTGAAAATATGATTTACTTTAATTAATGTCTTGCATAATATCATGTGATCATGATGTGAGTTCAACAAGATACTTGTCAAACAATCCAAATTATTTTGGAGTATTAACTTCTCACTTTTGTGCATTCCACGTAGTCAAAGTAGAAACTTGAATGGGATTAGATGTAATCTTGAGTGATGCTTAAATGAAATTCACTTCCTTTGCTAAAACCTCAACATTCTAATGATCTATCGATTATGGACTTTAGCAACCCAAATTGAACCTAGAGGCTTCGAATGAACATCCTAAAGGGACTGTCTTGTACCAATTATTCACGAATCGAGTCTTGAGAAACAAAAACTTATCAGACAATGTACCTAGGATCACTATGTATCCAACTCTGATTGATTGACTGAAGAAAAGATGAATCTAGTGCATTAATGCCATAATCAGTACCTTGTGATTTAAACAACAAGCATGCCTTGAATTGATGAAAGACGAGTCTCCAATAGCCATTATTAGATAAACCACACTTGACTAAAGGATGAAAACCCCATGTCAGAAGATGACTTGATTCATCCTCGACAAAGAAAATCTTAAATCTAAATATTCATCCTTGAGAAAATCACTTGATTGTATTTAGAAATACACCTCAGACGAAAACCCAACCAAGCCTGACCATAAAGGATTAGAAACCCTAATTCCTCACTTCACTGCTTGAAGAATTAACCAAAAGAATCAGAAGAAATGAGCTTTTATTGGATGCGAACACCTTAACCTCAATCAATAGAACATCACTTTTAACTGGTTCTCCAAGAAAGTTAAGTGAATTATTCTCGAACCATATTAAAACCTTCCATTCCATGTTCATCTTAAATCAATCCTCACCTGTAACTTGAACGTTCATGACAAGTTGAATCTCAGGTAGCTTCAAATGGCGTGCTTGATTAAGGAACCCATAGACTCATAATTGAATCTCAACTCCAGAATGCTTTACATCCTAAGCCCAAAGTTAACCAGAAAAGTAACTTTGGAACATGATACACAGATCTCTAATTGATGGAGTGAAATATAGACGAATCTAAACTTTATTCTCTTGTATCAAAACCATGTTTTATGCCTTGTAATCCAAGTAATTGATCGAATCGACCCTTGGATGGTAGTGAGACACATGAATTGGGAGACGAGCCCTAGTTTCGATGATAAGCATAAGCATAAAAATGAAGCTTCTTACTCCATGATTCGCAAGAACCACATGCATGATGCACATGCCTTTGAAAGAAATCCAACTGAATGACTTGAACCCTATCAATGGCGCCACATCTTATATCATGCACAAAAACATGTGTTTAGGAAGAGGAGGACATAATTCATAATTCACCACTTGAGGAATGAACCAAGGAACTCAAACTTTATTGAACATTTATATCTCAGTTCATTGTAAAAACCTTAGCTTGTACACCTGCCAAACTTCTGAACCTCCGACGCTTTATTCAATGTAAATACATGCTATGTTAGTGCAGATGACCTAATGAAAAGATGTGAATGCAAAAGTCTAAGCCAGATAAAAGAAATTAGGAGGGAAAATTATGGGGTGCAATAGCTTCCCCTATTTAATCGCCTTCAACCTGAAGGTGAGATTGGCGTTAGCCTTTCAAACTTTCAGGGTGGAAGAAGATTAAATACTTAATGAACCCAGAAATTTGCACTCCAAAACTAGTCAGGAATTATTATATTTTTGGTTTTCTGTATTTTCTATTATTTTTTTGCTTTTTGGGATTGAAATAGTTATCTGGGTAAATCTCTCGGATGTCAGGTCAAGGTTAGACATACACAAGAAAGATATCGACCGAAGAAAGCTCTAACAAAGGAAACGCCAATCAAAGGCGAACTTACTAGGGATATAAATATACGTTGACTCTAAATAGAACGTCGATCGAAGGCGAAATTACAAAGAAAAGAGACCAAACGAATGAGACTCCTAACAAATGATACCAGCCGAAGGTGGATTTTAAGGGGAAAGAATATCGGTCAAGGGCAAATTTACAAAGAAAAGAGACCAGCCGAAGGGGACTCTCAATAGAAGGTACCAGTCGAAGGTGGATTTAACGGGTACCAGCCGAAGGTGGACTTCAAGATAAAGAAACCAGCCGAAGGGGAATCTTTAACAAGGAATACTATGTCGAAGGTAGATTCCTAAGAAAATAACACCGCACAAAGGCGAACCTGCGATGAAAAGACCAGCCGAAGGTGACTCTCAACAGAAGGTACCAGCCGAAGGTGGATTTTAAGGGTTCCAGCCGAAGGTGGACTTCAAGATAAAGAAACCAGCCGAAGGGGAATCTTCATCAAGGAATACTATGTCGAAGGTAGATTCCTAGGGAAAGAACGCCAATCAAAGGAAAACTTACAATGAAAAGAGACCAGCCGAAGGGGAATCTTAACAAATGATACTAGCCAAAGGTGGATTTTAAGGGTGCCAGCCGAAGGTGGAATTCAAGAAAAGAAACCAGCCAAGGGTGACTCTCAACAGAAGGTACCAGCCGAAGGTAGATTTTAAGGGTGCCAGTCGAAGGTGGACTTCAAGATAAAGAAACCAACCGAAGGGGAATCTTCATCAAGGAATATTATGCCGAAGGTAGATTCCTAGGGAAAGAACGCCAATTAAAGGCGAACTTACAATGAAAAGAGACTCACTTGAGGGGACTCTTAACAAATGATATCAGCCAAAGGTGGATTTTAAGGGTGCCAGCCGAAGGTGGACTTCAAGATAAAGAAACCATCTGAAGTGGAATCTTTTAACAAGGAATATTATGCCGAGGTAGATTCCCAAGGAAAGAACGCCAATCAAAGGCGAACTTACAATGAAAAGAGACCAGCCGAAGGGGACTCCTGACAAAAGGTACCAGCCGAAGGTGGATTTTAAGGGTGCCAGTCGAAGGTGGACTTCAAGATAAATAAACCACCGAAAGGGAAATCTTCATCAAGGAATACTATGCCGAAGGTAGATTCATAAGAAAAGAACGCCAATCAAAGGCGAATTTACAATGAAAAGAGACCAGCCGAAGGGAACTCTTAACAAAAGGTACCAGCCGAAGGTGGATTTAAGAAAAGAACGCCAATCAAAGGCAAACTCACAGGGGATAAAGATATCCATATCTGGTCAGAGTTAGACACACACGAGCGAAATAGAGCATCACGAAACAACTGTTCAGAGTTGATAGAAAACACAAAAACGAGACTAACTGAAGAAAGCCCCAACAAGAAAGGACGCATCCTCCTAAACAAGGACGCCAAACAACTGGACTTTAAAGAGATACTGAAGGAATCTTAACAGGAAGGGTTAGATAAGTTAACAAAAGGAGAACCTGACCAACACAGATAAACCGAAGACAAGGAACCGACTAAGCATGACCTTCAGAGAGCACCGATCGGAGGTGAACTCTACAAGAGAAAGAGACCGGTCAAAACAGACTTTAACAAGGATCGCCAAAACACGTTGGGCTTTCGATAGGTTGAAAATACACAAGAACTACAAAATCCCTCAGGCCAAAGGCGGGGTGTAATTCTTCAAGAGCGATAATTACTTGAATTACCACACACCAAGTATGGATACTCAAATACTTAAGAAATAAGAAAGGTTATACACCAACTCTTACTCGCACTCTAATCACAAAGAAAACACGGGTAAAATAACCAAAGGCTTGTAAGGGAAAGCGCAAACCACAAACTTACTAGGGATTCCCATATGTATTGAACCCAAACAGAACGCCGGTCAAAGGCGGACTTGTGATTAGAAAAAAAAAGACCAACTGTAGGGACTCTAAACAAGGATTTCCAACACGCGTTGGGCTTTAAAGGTTTGCAAATACACAAGAACTACCAAATCCCTCAGGCCAAAGGTGGGGTGTAATTCTTCAAGAGTGGCAATTATCTGAATTACCATGCACCAAGTATGGATACTCAAATAATTGAGAAGCAAGAATGGCTATACATTGACTCTTACTTGCATTCTAACGGCAAAGGCTAACACGGGTAAAATAACCAAAGGCTTACAAGGGCAAGAGAAAACCCTGACTTACTGGGAAAATGAGAAATACCAAAGACCCTACTAGCCGTAAATTGAACAGTCTCCATCAAGGAAACAAAATAGAGTCACCCTAGGCTTGCTGTGGAGATGATCCAAATGCGAGTGCATAACAATCTGGCTACCACGGGTGAACAAAATTGGGTTATACTTATGCATGTTTGATTTTTTTATATAGCGTAATGCTCCATACAATGGAAATGCTACGCGTTTTGGTAGATGCAATGTAATGATGCATGTTTAGTAATGCACTGGGGAAGCACATCAATAATCGGATGCTGAGAAGAAAATGAACTAATAAACGATTATTCTTGCACATCTGATCTTCTGTAGAGAAGAGGCAATCTGAACTTCAATGGGGAACCGGGGTTTGGAACCACCAACCTCTAAATATCGATATCACTGGGGAAGTAACTTTCTGAAGAGAAATACTGCAAAAATAAATTGCAGTTCAAAGAAAATCTTGAATTCTGATCAAACTCCCAACTTCCTAGGGAAAAGATCTTTATCCTCTATTTGAAAGAGGAGAGTTTTATTAGGGATGGAAAATTTTTGGACAAAGATAACTTTTATTGAGGGGTATAGAAATTCCTAAATAAAAGAATTCTACTCAGACCACACTGGGGATAACACCGTCGGGGGGTAAAAAAAAATCTTCACTTGGGGAATTAACAAACATCCTGGGACAGAAACTCCACTGGTGATATCTCAACAAAATCTTCTATTACCGGGGATGAAAGAGTTATAACTGACACTCCTATGCACACCACACTTGGGAGATAGGACACTTGCTCTACTATGGAAAGAAGAATTCACTCCACTTGGGAATGATAGATAAGTTACTCTGGCAGGTCCTCGAAATTCGGCTTAGGCTGGGGATAAAGACTACCTCATACACTAGGGGGCCAAAGCCTTTAGATGATAGCATCAATAATATCTGGTTGCACTGAATGTAGCCATCTCTGCAAGATTCAAGCCGACAAGAATTTCTATACTGGGGAGCATAAATCATTTCATTATGGATGATGGTCGTCCTCATGAGGATAACAAACTAGAATCTCCCATAGGAAAACATGAGTCTCTTTAAGAACTCTGGTATAGGAAAACCACATTGAAGATAGAGGGAGTGCATCCCTCACTGAATAGTAAAATACATACTTCATGGGGAGGATGAGTGCAAACCTCATTGGGAAAGATGCAGAATGTCGACTTCAAAGGAATTATGCCAAAAATATCCAATTGGTGAATAAAATATTTCTTTTGAGAAAAACCTGGAAAGAAACAAACTGCACTGAGAAGGAGGAATTCCCGGGCGAGATTACGCCTTTACTGGGGAAAATACTGCAAAAATAAATTGCAGTTCAAAGGAAATTTTAAACTCCGATCCAACTCCAAACCTCCTGGGGAAAAAACGAGGGATACTACCATCGAGGGTAACAATCTTCACTCGAGAAGAGGAAAGTATCTTTGAACCGTAAGCTTGAGATTAAGAACTCCACCAAGGGAAATTTCAGCAATACTCTATCACTGGGGGTCAAAGAACCCTAGATGGAACTCGTCTATGCACACCGCTCCAGAAAAATAGGAGACTTTCTCCACTGGGCATAACAAACATGTTAATCAAACATCTTTCCAAGAAAACCCAACTTGGGAAAAACTTCCCTGAGGAGAAAAGATACGAACTTCATAGAGACGATGAATGACAACCTCACGAGAGGGATAAATGCTAACCACAGAGTTCCAGGGTATCGACTTCAAGGGGATATAACAAAGGTATACAATCTAATGAAATGATCTTTCCCAGACTTGTCGAAACAAAGTAGACTACACTGAAGAAGAAAATTATACAAGACCTGTTGGAATGCACTTCTTCGGAGATAAACCCTCTGGAAGGGACAAACTCTCATCAAGAGTGATGACTTCAATGGGGATTATGCATGGGTATACTTTCACTAAAGATAAAGAATTATGTCTAGGCGGGAGTACACCTTCACTAGGGATACAGGATTTCATTCTTGAGCAGAAGTGAGCATTCAATGGGAAAATTGGATCCCATTATACAGAAATCCTCATATTGGCCGCAGACAGACCTTTCTTGATTCATTTGTTTGTATGCTTCTTGTCATAAGAGACCAACAACACTTACAAAAAGAGAAATTCTAGTAATATGCCCCTGTTTGGAATGGAAAACCTCATTGAAAAATAAAAAATTTGAACTACCAACCACTGGGTAAACACTGCGATGCAAGATTACAACTTCATCATATCAACTCCGAGGAAAAATACCACTGAAAAGTGGACTTTAGAGATGATGCTGCAAAAATAAATTGCAGCCCACTGAAAATAAATCATCTCGACTTCAAACAACTTCTGAATTTCCATGGAGGAGAAGAATTCTCCTCCTTCGGAGACATGAGGAATGCTTTGCTGGAGAATAAAGATCTCTAAAGAGAAACCCCTTAGCAGAAAAACTTTAGTCAAATAGCAGCGGATCTTTTACTAGGGAAATGAGTCTTTTTGGGAAACATCGTTTTCATCACGAACCTCGTATGGGTAATAACCTCAAATGATCTTTGTGTTACATCTAATATCCTATTGAGGATAACAATCAAAACCTCAACTGGAGATAAAGATACTGACTTCTGATGAAGGAACATCAATAAATGGACTTAAGTCTATGATGAGTCGAGGATAACGATCCTGACTTCTCAACATGCTTTACAAATTCACGAGTCATTTAGCCTGCATATAGACTTGATCTGATCAACCCTTGAAGAGGAGAAAATGCCCCTGTAAAATTTCTTACCTCAGTCTGTAGGGACTTTGAAGAAAATTTCCTCTATATGACTTTCTGAGATATGTACCATAAAGAAAAGTAACCCTGGTATTATGAACTTTGGAACACGACTCCTGGTTAACCAAATCTGGAGATGGTTTCAACCATGCTTGGGCGAGTGCCGCTGATAACTCAACACTTTGAGAGATTCTTCGAATATTTGTGTAATTGCCCCAGTTTGACTGCCCTTTGAGAGATAAAATCCCAATTTGAATGCCTCAGATTGGCTGAATACCTACTCGACAGAGTATTTAACATGCTTTCCCCTGCTCAATAGAGTCTTGACAAACCTTTTCTTCATCTTATACTCACAGAGATCGGAGAAACTTGTGAAGTTATGAAGACAACACAACCTTGGGTGGCTGACTTACATCTTTAAAGTAGGTTATTACACAACAATACTTCTCAAATTGGACTGCTTCGCGTCTAAGAAAATACTTGAAGAAATACGTCCCTCAGGCTCAGCTGAAAGTAACGCACCATTGCCCGACATTGACCTCTGGACAATCACTTTTGCAATATGATTCATATCATTCCTCAAGCTGGTATTCTTTTTACTCGACGAATTCAATAGAAGGTCTACCCTAGATTAAGATTATTCTCACAAATGGTTTACCTTTCAATGGTATCCTGAAGCAATTTGTCCCTTGAGATAATCAATTTTTCATCTGATGCTCATTATGCAAACTTACTTGATGTTTAAGCGCTTATTCATATGCAAAGAATGTTTATTCTAAGAATGATAATTCTAATGCAAAGCTCATGTTTGTCTTGAAATTTAAAAAACTTTTTATTGAAAAGATTAAACATCAAAAAAAATTGTGTGAAAAGAATTAAAAATATGGTGTGATACCAACTCAAAAGCTTTAGCAAACCTCATAGGAGTCAGCTTATCGTACTCTCGTTAAAATTCACTTTCAAATTAACCCATGCTTCAGTTAGGAATTTTCAGGGTTGTAACGTGGCCTGGTTCACGGTTTTAGAAAAAAGGATTTAAGGCTCAAAATAGAAAGGGTCTATCACCTAAAACTATGTCTATCTCAAAAGGAGCATAGAAAGGGTCTATCACCTAAAACTATGTCTATCTCGAATCATCATCTATAGTTGAATCGAGAGCTCCTAAGGGAACACGCTGAGGGTATATCAACTCAAAACATGCACACAAAGACGAAATCCAGCAAGCAAGCCAATAAGCTCAAAGAGCACACCTAGAGAGATTCTATCTAGACTAGCATGCCAAATAAAGTCTAACAAAACTATCCTATAGGGAACATGCAATGAGAGAGAAGTCGTGATCTCAATTTCTAAATTAAGTGACTCACCGATCAACAAGAAATTAAGGAAAGCGATAAAATCCTATAGGGAGCAGGCACTGAGAGAGAAGTCGTGATCTCAATTTCTAAATTGAGTGACTCATCGATCAACAACCAAGGAAACAAACACAAGCACAACACATATAGAAAATGAAGTGTGGAATGCCTGCTACATGTCTTTAAACAGCGACTTCGAGCGCACGCTCTTTATTTCCTACTTCTCATGATATCTAGAAAGTGATAAATGCTTAAATGAGACAAACAAGAGAAAATACCAAATGGATATCAATCCATAGCGAAGTGTATCGAAACAAAGAAACTCGACCATCTTCGCGAAAACTTCACCAATCAAAGAAAAGAGTTAGACATCAAATGCTTGGAATAAGCGTCAAAGCATCATCGATGTGAAAATAAATCACAATCGAAAAATCAAGCATATCCGTATATCACACTATAAACCTGCATAAGACTCAAATCTCAATAAGCAAAGGTGAATTACAAATCCCAAGTAATCGGATAATTCGAATTTAATTCCCAAAATCAAATAAAAAATCTAACAAGTTTTAGTGATTTTATTATTTTTTTTCATGAGAAAAATAGAACAAATCTAAACAATTAACAACTTTATTCAACAAAATTGACAACATAAGAAAAAACAAGGCCCCGAGGGGTGTAAAAACCATATTAGGGCCTATGGTGGAGTAAGTTGGCGCTAAGGCCCAGCAATGTGATCCAACAAGCAACTTTTTTCTTTTGCCACCATAGTTTCAGACTTCACAAAAAAAACCCGAAATGGGTCTGGATGCTTGAATCTAACCACCATAAGCCCAAGCGCTTTATTTGCTCCACCAATGGTTCCCCAAAAACGTGATGGGCCTAGTGGAACTCGGTCCACAATCCAAATCCAACTCCATCTTATTTCTTCAAAATAATGTATCCAATCATGTTGAACGAAAAATGCAGTGACAATGAAGATAAAAAATTGAAAAAAAAAACAAGGGAATACATCGTAGTTTTGGGGAAGATTGGTGTTAGGGTTTAACATTGTGTGATGCTTCAGCTCCCCGGAAATGCAAGGTCTTTCTCCTTCAAATCCTGTATCTTATTCAAATCCCTTACAGTGCCACCGTAATCACACCGTTCCTCCATAACCACACATTTCGTTTGTCACCCTCTCAATCGCGTTTTGTCTCAACATCGTAATCTCCTTCCGATCAACAAAGTTCCTCCTCGCTATCGCAAAAAACTCCATATATCCTTTCAGATTCCATGGCACAAACCCATTCATCACCAGTGATTTCTTCCTTCGACCTTCACCTTCTTCTCAGATCGACAGTTTTATCTACCAGAGAGAAGTCCGATGTTTTTGTGACGACGAGGACCCTACCAAAAATCTGTATATAATAATACGTTTTTCCAGAAAAGCATTTCGTTCTCGATTATTCTTATTTTTGCTTGCGATTCTGAATCTTTTTCCTCTGAATTTCCACGTTTCTGCGTTTTTGTTACTGCAGTGACGTTGCACTTGTAGTGATACGTCTTGATAACAGGTAGAGATTAGCGATGAAGATGATGATGATGATGATGATGGTGATTTGCGTTACTTTCGTAGATACAGAATGAAGATTGATGCTGAAGTAGAAGATGAATATGTTGATATGCTTGAAGAATCAGCTTAGGGAGAATGAGGATTAGTGATGAAGGTGAAAGGAGAAGAAGGAGTATTTTTGGGATTATGTTATAGAATGAAGAATCTGCTGTTCTTTTCTGAAGATTGAAGGAAGAGGATGAAGATGAAAGTGAGAGAAAATGGAGATTGAAGAGGGAGAGAATTTTTGTGTTTCTTGATTGTGATTTCTCTGTGATTCCCAAGAATGAAAAATCCCGCCCCCTCTGATAAAGGTTATTTTTCTGTTATATAATTCAGTTGAGATCTGAAAGTTAGTTAGGGCTGTTTGAATCTAAGCCCTTTCCTTCAAAAGTTTGTTACCGAAATAGATGGCTAGGAATGCATCAGATACTGAGCTGGATTTTTGTTGGATACAGTTTTGATTGAGTTAGGAGGTTAGAATATTTGTTTACAGTTAGGGATGGAAGAATCAGGGAGAAATCTGTTAAGAAATCAGTTTGGTAGTTCTGTTAGGAATCGGTTGTATGAACTGGAAAATTAGCAATAATGTTAAGACCTTACAACTGAAAAAATTAAGTGTTTATTTGAGGAGTAGGTTTAGGGATTAATGATGGTTAGTTGGATGTTGAATTTGTTATTTTCTATTATGCTAAGCTGGATTTTTGTTATTCTGTTCACATGGTTTCTTTTTATATTTTCCTGATAACGTGACTGGTCTTTTATTTCCTGTTAGTTTGACAGTTAAATGTCAGTTCTGGCCTACTGTTATTTTCCCTTTTTTTTATTTTTGTGTTTTTATCTATCACCTTTTCTGATTTAAAACTGATGCACAGTATTGAAACAAGGGTTGATTTATTGATGAATGGAACATAGTATCTTTCCTTTTGATATCTCCTGATTGAATTTCTAATATTCTTTCTTGAATTTCTCTTTTCATAAGCTGAGCTGCCAATTCTGATTTTTCTTTCTATTTTTTGTTTTGCAAGATAGCTTTGATTTCCGAATTGGTTTCGGATAGATGCTAATCGTATGTAGCATGTAGGCTTGACGTTAAGGGTGAGAACCAATTTGCAAAGTTACCTTGATCATGAAGGACTTTAAGAAAATTGAAGAAGTATTAGCTGTAAACGGAGAAGTTATTGAACAGTCTGGAAAAGAAAACATGAAGACCACTGAAAATGAAGATTAGTGTTAGGGATAGGCATATATTTATGTAATTTTTTTCATGTATTTGATGCACTTTGAATGTAATCATATACAGTTTCTTTTCCCTTTGAAAATAATGATGGAATAATGTTTGCAGTCTTCTTGTAATGGCAAAATAGAACTTGAATAAAGATACGAATGCAACTTAAATGATTATGTAACCTTGCGAACTCTTGACTTCAAATGATGAAATACCTATTATTCAAAGCGTTCTCCTCTTTCAAATTGAACTTCAAAATCTGATTTACTTTGTTTAATGTCTTGCATAAGATCCTGTGATCATGATGTGAGTTCAACAAGATATTTGTCAAACAATCCAAATTATTTTAGAGTATTAACTTCTCACTTTTGTGCATTCCACGTATTTAAATTAGAAACTTGAATGGGATTAGATGTAATCTTGAGTGATGCTTAAATGAAATTCACTTCCTTTTCTAAAACCTCAACATTATAACGAGCTCTCGATTATGGACTTTAGCAACCCAATTTGAACCTTGAGACTTCGAATGAACATCCTAAAAGGACTGTCTTGTACCAATTATTCACGAATGGAGTCTTGAGCCACAAAAACTTATCAGACAATGTACCTAGGATCGTGATGTATCGAACTCTGATTCATTGACTGAAGAATAGATTAATCTAGTGCATATATGCCACAATCAGTACCTTGTGATTTAAACAACAAGCATGCCTTGAATTTATGAAAGACGAGTCTCCAATAGCCATTATAAAATAAACCACACTTGACTAAAGGATGAAAACCCCATACGAGAAGATGACTTGATTCGTCCTCCACAAAGAAAATCTTAAATCTAAATATTCATTCTTGAGAAAATCACTTGATTGTATTTAGAAATACACCTCAGATGAAATCCAAACCAAGCCAGACCATAAAGGATTAGAAGCCCTAATTCCTTACTTCATTGCTTGAAGAGTTAACCAAAATAATCAGAATAAATGTGCTTTTATCGGATGCGAACACCTTAACCTCAATCAATAGAACGCCAATTTTAATTGGTTCTCCAAGAAAGTTAACTGAATTAATCTCGAACCGTATTAAAACCTTCCATTACATGTTTATCTTAAATCAATCCTCACCTGCAACTCGAACGTTCATGACAAGTAGAATCTCAGGTAGCTTCAAATGGCGTGCTTGGTTAATGAACCCATAGACTCAGAATTGAATCTCAACTACCGAATGCTTTACATCCTAAGCCCAAAGTTGACCAGAAAAGTAACTTTGAAACATGATACACAGATCTCTAATTGATGGAGTGAAATATAGACAAATCTAAACTTTATTCTCTTGTATCAAAACCATGTTTTATGCCTTGTAATCCAAGTAATCGATCAAATCGACCCTTGGGTGGTAGTGAGCCACATGAATTGGGAGACGAACCATAATTTCGATGATAAGCATAAGCACAAAAATGAAGCTTCTTACTCCATGATTCACAAGAACCACATACATGATGCACATGCCTTTGAAATAAATCCAAATGAATGACTTAAACCCTATCAATGGCGCCACATCTCATATCATGCACAAAAACATGTGTTTGGGAAGAGGAGGAACTAATTCATAATTCACCACTTGAGGAACGAACCAAGGAACTCAAACTTTATTGAACATTTTTATATCAGTTCATTGTAAAAACCCTAGCTTGTACACCTACCAAACTTCTGAATCTCTGATGCTTTATTCAATGAAAATACATGTTATGTTAGTGCAGATGACCTAATGAAAAGATGTGAATGCAAAAGTCTAAGCAAGATAAAAGAAATTAGGAGGGAAAATTTTGGGGTGCAACAATTATATTATTATAATTTCCACTTTAATCCACACTATCCCACCATACACCATACAAACATCACACATCAAATCATCAATAATTCACACGTAATCATATCACGCGTCATAATTCAACAAAACATCATATATTCGCAAATACTCATCATATATATAATCTATTAAATAAACACTCTTAATTAATTTGGGGTGCTACATTGCACCCTATACAGATAAAGTGAAGGCTATTTTGGACTGGCCACAATCACGTTCTCTTATAGCTCTTCATGGATTTTTGTGTCTAACTGGTTCCTACCATCTTTTGTCTGCATTATGCCACTCTCGCCGCTCCTCTCACCGATTTGTTACGTTCCACTAAATTTTAATGGAGGACAGAGGTGGCCATAGCCTTTACAGAATTACAAAAAAATATGACTGACATTTCGGTCCTGGATTTTCCAGATTTTACAAAAAAATACCATCATAGAAACTGACGCTTCAGTAGTGGCCATAGGTGCAGTGTTATCCCAAGAAGGTCATCTGATAGCTTTTTTCAGCAAGAAAATGTGCCCACGGATGAAAGTTGACTTATTTTATGTGTGTGAAATGTTTGATGTTACAGAAGCAATTAAATAATGGCGCCAATATCTTATCGGACAATAATTTCATATTTACACAGATCAGGAAAGTTTGTGCAATCTATTGCTTCAAAAAATACAAACTCCGGAAAAACAAAAATGGGCATCTAAACTTCAAGGTTTCATTTTTTAGAAATTTTACAAACCTGGAAAATCAAATCTGATTGTAGATTCTTTGAGTAGGAAATTTCACTATGGAGACTCCTTGCTGATGGCTATCTCTTCTCCTGTTCTAAATCTCTTACGAACTCTCTGTGATTTTTATGCAAAATATACAACTGGCCAAACATTAATCCTGCATACATCACACAACAGGGGGGAATTTTTACAAGCATCCTAAAGGCTTACTGTACTACAAAGATAGATTATTTGTACCTGATGTTGAAGGACTTCGTAATAGTATCTTAAATGAGTATCATTATACACCCTTCTGTTTACCTATGGATTTGGTAAAAAACGCTAGTCTCTTTAAAACAAGTTTACAGGAGAGATCGATTAGGGAATCTCAATATAGTGCTTCAACTCGCGTGTGTAGTTAAAGTGTTTTCAAAAGAGTGTGTTCAACTGAGAGCCAAATGTTTTAAATTGTGAAAGGTAATGACAAAAAGACAAAGTAAATAAGACAAAAATGGTTTTAAATTGTAAAAGGTAATTACATAAAATTAAAGAAAGGTTGAAAATAGGTTGGTTCAAACATACATTACCGTTGTCTGACTCATTTCGCTTGTTCGCTTGGTTACTTTGAGTGACTAGCGTGCATGAATGTGAAAGTTTTACCCTTTACAAAGTGAACTAAGTGCTTTATTTATAATACACAGAAATAACTACTTTTTAAGTGGGCTTCATTCCCTTGCATGCCATGTGTTCTTCATAACTTCCCCTCACGAAACCATATTCTCTATTGCAACTTCCCTTTATAAACCCATTTTCTCCATTCTTGTGCTCGAACCTATTTTCTCCCTCTATAATGCTTCATCTTTGCAGTTCAGACGCTTACGGGCCTTTTAACCATTTTGGTCTTATCATCTCTCTTGGGCCCAATCTATTCACCATGAACCCTTCTCTGATCGACTGCACTTACAAAATCTTGGTCGACTACCTGAGAGATCATCCATGGTCAACATGCTTATGTAGTCGACTCCTCATATTTAATGCTCTTAAAAGGACCCTTTTCACTTTTGGTTTGAATTTCTCTCTTTATGAAAATCATAGCCAACAAATTGTCCCCCAAAATGTTCTTTTCGACTGAAAGAGCAGAAATGGAAATTTTAATCCTTTTCTCTTAGTTTGACATGACTTCATTGTAATCATGACCTTGTTCTTCAAACGTTACATTAGCGATCACACACCACATCCCTACTTTCTAGCTCCAACTTCCGAGTATAATCATGGCCTCCAACTTACCAACTTCCTCACATTAGTTGCCATCTGTTTGGCACGTGTCGATCGTGTAGCCACAATTTTTTCCCACTTTTATCCCAAATGTTTGGTTTCTTTGGTGGTATAAATATCCCTTTCATTCCTTCATTTTCTCTTTACGCTTTCTTTGCATCCTTAATCTCCTAGCTTCCAAAATCAACAAACAAACCCACCTTCGTTTTTATTCAAAGCTTACATTCATCTTCCATGGAATCTCCAAGCCAAGTTGTTAAACACATTAACACTCCTCACGCAGTTGAGCTAGTTTCTACCATGCCTGATTTTCTTGTTGTTGATGGACAAACTTTTGTGTTGTAGCCAAACCTAACACGCAACATTGCTTCTTTCTATTCTAAATTGTTGCTTCCATTTATCTGCAACAAAATTGTGTATGCTCTCATGGGACCTATGCCTAATGAGATTAGGGCACCAAAAACTCTAAAAAAATGCTTCCCTATTCATAAAAGCACAAGGACCCCATCGCCTGGAAGTGTCCTTTAGATTTCTCCCACATCTATAGGACCTCAAAAGTTTTTTTCTCTACTCTTTCTATCAGCCAGAATTACATTGCATGATTAAATATGGTAGATAAAGTTAAAGGTGATGTCTTGGAATCCCAAGGCATTTTTGACTTGATTCAACTTTCTGGGGTTGGCCCTAGTTATTTCAACTATATGATGATGTCCTCCCTCTACTTTTGGGAGAGTTCCACAAACACTTTCCATTTCAAGATTGGTATACTAACTTCCACTCTATTCGAAGTTGTGGCTATCACTGGACTTCGCCCTACTGGTGAAACTCGCATCCCTAATAAAGCTGATGAAGACTTTATTCCTCTTGATAAGGATGTCGTTGGTTTCACCAAGTATATAGAGCATTTTCACGCTAAGGATGTCAATGCAGTGTCTGATGAAGAGCACATCGCCTTTCTGGCCTTGTGGCTCTCAGTATATTTTCTGCAGCAGCTCTCTGAAGGTGGCCAAACATTTTATTGCTTTGGTGCGTCACCTTCACATGAGTCGAAACACTTTCTTGAGCAAACTCATCTTGGGGTCGCTTTATGAGTCGCTCAGTGTGGGGGTTGACCAGATGATTTCTTTTGCACTGACTTCCAGCTATCTACTTGCTAGGCCATTTTGGCTGCTAAAATTGTGGCTAAATTCCACCTTCGGGTATCAGCTGGAATTGAAACTTTCAGAAGCATAAGAGTCATTATTTGCCAATCGTGCTATTGAAGGTCTTCGTCTCGCTGCAATGACATCATCCAACAACGACTTGAATCGAGAGGGGCGCTTGAAACGTACTTGAGGTTTTTCTTCAGGTGTGCCTCTTTTCACCCATGTATGGTGCCGTTTGATTCAAGACCATCTTGTCCTGAATGGTTTACTCGACCATTTCCTCCTGATGAGCCAACACAGGTCCCTGAATCCAAAGCCATTTGGAAAGCTTTTTTAACACCTAGGCTTATAGCGTCTAGGGTGAGCGCTAATGATGGGGTAACGCTTTTGTGTTACCAACCCAATCTGGTGGCTAGGAAATTTGGTTTGTGCCAACCTTTACCTCACAAATTTTATAAGCCATCAGACGAAATGTTCCTTTTTTCCCAAATCTACAGCAAAGTAGAGTGCGCTCAACGCCTCCAACACTTTATTTTTTATTCCCCCAATCTTAACCTCATCACCTTCAAACCCATTTTCTATACAACGAAGGCGTTTTTTTATTGGTGGATCTTGAGGTTCATAAAGAAAAATGGGAACCTCAAATCTTTCAAGCATCGATTGGCCAGTGCTTTCGAATCTTTGAATCAAAACTTTAAGAAAGGTATGACTTACTACTGTGACTGTCGATCACTTTATTTTCTTTCTACCTTCTTCATGTTTCATCCTTTAAACCTTTTCTTGTGCTTTTGTTTCATTCATCAGTTGAGCACAAGAAGCATGCTAGGGAAGCTATTAGTGGTGCAGCTGCTTCTGCTTCTGCTGACAAAGTTCCTACAATTTCCTCTCAGATAATATTTTAATTCTAGTGCTTTCTTAATTGACCATATCCCCTGTCTAACAAGTTGATTATGTCAACCCATTTGTAGGTTGCTGGAGCCAACGTTGTTGTCCCTTCTGGACCCTCTCCAAAGAGGCGAAAACACTCTTCCCATGAAAAGAAGCAAGTGGAAGACACTCCTTTTCCCGTGATCCCCTCAAAGTCCAAAAATCCCCAGTCAACTCGATTTGAAGACGTTTCCAAACAAACTACTTCTACCAATGTGCCTGCTCCAGTGGTAGAAAAAATATGAGTCGTGCAGCCAGCTTTGACTCGCCCATGAAGAATGGAAAAAACACAAGAAAGGGGGTTTGAATTGGGATTTTTAAAACTTAAAGTAAATAAAAAGTTGCTTATCCTGGTTCATTTAAACTCAAACTACTCCAGTCCCCCCGCCAAGGTGATTTCGCATCTCTTAACGAGGTCTTAATCCACTAATCAATCTTGATTACAAATCTACTTTGACAACTGCCAAAGTCTTCTTGAGTATAAACCACAACCCGGTTTTTCTCAAGGAATTTCTCTAAATAATGTATGAATAAAAGTGTACAATAGTGTTTATAATTAAACAGTATCATAATACAAGTTATGTTTTACACAATTTAAATGTTGAGTATTTTAGGATGAAAATGATAGAAGTGTTGTTGTTCGTGTGAAATCGTAAATGATTTATCCTCAAGGCTTGTTTAAATAGGCGAAGCATGAAGGAGCATTTGGAAACTTGATCAATGACAATTAAGGTGCTTTCCAAAAATAAAGATCATTGTTCCTTTCCATCTGTTACTCTTGAAATGGAAATATTTGATTTGTAACGCTTCAGAACATGCTTGCTTCAGAATATGGAAGTAACCGTTGTTGCTTGCTTCAGAACTTTATAGATCAGAGCCACGGAGTCCTGTTTGCAGCGTTAGAACTTCTATCAGAGATGTTTATAGTCAGAGTTGAAATAGAATTTTAGCGCATCTTCTGATCTTCTTCCATCATATCTTTTTGAGACATGTTTACAATCACAGTAAAAACAGTTTTGTAACTTATCTTCTGATCTTCTTCCATCAGAACTTCTCTGTAATATAGAATATAATTTTAGGGAGCATATTTGTTCTTTGCGTTTGTTATCATCAAAACTCTTACAATGGTTGTAGAATTAAACTATGTTCTAACAATCTCCCCCTTTTTGATGATGACAAAAACTAGGATATTTTAATAGAAACAGAAAGAACATAAAGCATTTGAAGGTCTCCCCATGAGTTGAATACTCAGATAAAGATGAATTACTTCCCTGAAGTTTATTCTGATCAGAGCTTTTGATGCACATACTTCTGTCTTCATTAGAGTTTTGTTCTTGTTTTGCTTTCAGAAGAAAAAAGCAAGAAGTTATGATATTCAAAATGTTTGAGACTGTGACTCGATACTGTTATTAGAAATATCTTACGTTCTCCCCCTTTTTGTCAAGAATCAAAAAGCAATATAAACACTAAGATTAAGAAGCAATAAAAGTTTAGTTTTATTAAAAAGGAGTTCAATAACACATTCAGAAGCAAACAACACAAAAAAATGGATACAGTACAGAAACAATTTTAAAAACTAAGATTGAGGTGGAGGAAGTCGTGTGAACAGGGCTTCCAACAAGCTCTTAATCTGAGTGTTCGATTCCACTTGTTTTCCCAGCATCCCTTTGATTTCTTTTCATGTGTCATCTTGCTTGTCTAGTCTCTCCTTGATGGCTGCATTTTCTTTCTTCAACTCCTCCAGAGTTTGCATAACCAGAGATGAAGAAGGGATATCAACAGAGGGTGCCACCTTTTCAGTGCAAACTATAGCAGATTCTAACTCATTAGCTTCTTCAATCTCTTTGCCTTTGTCATGAACGATAACTAGAGGAAGAGCATCAGAGCATGATTCATCAACTTCTGCAGGATGGTGATCTTCCAAGGGGGCATTATCCAGCAGAAGAAGAGGTTTCTTATCCCAGTGGCGCAGAACTTGATCCTTAAAAACATTTAGTTGATCACAGAAGTTATGTTTATCTATTTCATAGCTTAACTCCTTGAGTTTTTGGGATTCAGAATTGAACCATTTTCTGAACTGGTTCCAGAGTGAATCAGAAGCAGCAGGATTCATATTTTCTAAGCAAGCTAGCTTCATAGAGTTAACCCATTCAATTATCTCTGTTTCAAAAATCAGTAAATTTTTACCAACATCTGCCTTGGTGAGTTTTGGTGTTGGTTTTGGGATGGAAATTTTGTGAGAGCTAGAGGCAAGATTATCTAGCGCTTCTAAGTCTATTATTGTACGAAGGTGATCTTCAGGAGGGTTGAACGGAAAGGGAGAATCAGAAATGATAATGGGTGGAGGAGGTGTGTTTGGTGGAGTGGAATGGTAAGGAGATGGAATTTCTGGAATGTCATGGATTGTGAGTGGTTTTCGAACCATAAGAGGTTCTGTTATTCCAGGAATAGGTGAAGTGGTATCAGAGTTAAGATTTGGATTTTCTGGTTGGGGAGCATGAAAGTTTGGATTTTCAGAGTTGGGAACTTAAGAGTTTGGATTTTCTGCTTGGGAGCCTTGAAACATGGGATCAAATTGATCAATATCAGAAAGATCTTGAGCAAGTTCTGGCTGATTTTGGTCAAGATGTGAGGTAGTATAATGTGGTTCTTCTAGAATGTTTTCTATGGTGAGTAAAGGGTCAAACTCAATATCAAAATCATCAAAGGTTTGATGTGAAGGGTCTTATGTGGGTTTTGGAGAGGAGGGGGTTTCAGATGTTGACAAAATTACTGATTCTACAATAGAAATAAAAGAAGAGTTACCTTTCTTCTTAGCAGCTTTGGGTACCTTCCGAGAAGATCCTTCTCCTGCAGCTTTCCTTTCATGGATTCTTGAGAACAACTTCTGGAGTATGTTGTCGTAGATCACGGATGTTCACTTCTGGATTAGTCCCATCCATTTTGCAAGCTTCCAGATATCTGAAAATGGTTTCTGGAGAAGCATTTGTTTGAGAGAATAGAGGTAAATCCTTCAGAGAAACTCTTCTTGTTGTGATGACTTCTTTGGTTGCAACAGTTGTATTCTTCTTCATTGTGTCAATGATCTTCATTTTCTTCAGATTCTTCGCATTTAGAGGTTTTCCAGCACATGCTTCCATAGTCCTGACCTGTTGAGCTTCAATCAGATATTCAACCTATTTGTTTTCCGTCAGAATATCTGATATTAGCCTACCCAGAGGTATCTAGTCCCTTTTAGTCCTTTCGTCTTCTCTAGTCTCTTTAACACTTGTCTTCTGATGATTAAACAGCAGATGAGGAAGATTTAGCTTTGCCTTGGTTGCAATAAAGTATAGCAGAAATTATTGGTCAATGTTGATATAATCAGGAGAGTTTGTGGGCTTTCAATGGTTGATGTAGCCCAAGATAATTTTTGACCAAATTCTGAAGTAGTCCTTCAGATCTTTAATTTTGTTTGATGGTTGGGCAGAAGTAAAAATCTCTTTTGAGATTGTTGTTAGGTCAGGGCATTTTTCTGCCATGTCGCTGCAATGAATTCCTCTGCCATCATGACCTATCAACCTTGCAATAAGATCTTCAGAAATTACTATCTTCTTCCCCATCACATAAGAAGTAACTTGATGGTTTGATGTAGTAGCATGAATCCAGAATTCTTTAACCAATCTTGGAAAAACTGGACCCAATAGACGATTAAAATGCTTGGTGCACCCTTGAAATTCAACATCATGTGTACGATCGTAGCTGTTTTCCTTCATACTTTCAAAGTCTATAATGAGTTCGCAGAGAAATTCTAGTGAATCAATGGGGGTCAGTAGAGTTCTTGAAGGTTCTTCATATCTTTCTGCTGTTGAAGAAGAAGATCTAGGAACACATTGAGAGCTTTGAGTTCTTTGAGAAGAAGTCATTGTTCACACAGACTTGTTGAAGGTTTTTGAAAGAAGGTTTCACATAGAAAGTAGAGAGAACTGCATGCTTCTATCTTTGAAATGAACCGTTTCGGAACTGTTCATATCTTCTTAGATAGATCCTGATGCAACTGTCCTTATAACTTCTGAAGAATTATTGATCATATGTTCACCAAAAAAATATAAGCTTCTGAGGGTTAAAGAATACATAAATAAAACTCTTATTCTGGACATAATTTCATGCTGAGATGTTTCAAAATGAAATTAAAGTGATGTTTTATTTCTATATGCTTAGCCCTAGAATGTAAAATTGGATTTCTAGATAAACAAATAGCAGAAGTATTGTCACATAGTATAGGAATTTTACTCTCAAATATATTGAAGTCTTCAAGCTGACTTTTCATCCAGAGCATATGTGTGATGCATCTAGTTGCTACTATATATTCAGCTTCAGTAGTTGATAATGCAATTGTGGAATGCCTCTTGCTGGACCACAAGATCAAATTTTCTCCCAGAAACTGGCAGCTTCCAGAAGTTCTTTTTCTTTCTACTCTGTCTCCAGCAAAGTCAGCATCACAGTACCCTACTAATTTGTATTCATTGGTTTTTCTATAAAACAGACCAAGATTAGTAGTACCTTTCAGATACTTGAAAATTCGCTTAAAAGCTGTTAAGTGGGATTGTCTAAGATTTGATTAGAATCTGGAACATAAACATACACTATATAGAATATCAGGTCTTGAAGTTGTAAGATATAAGATAAAACCAATCATACCTCTGTAGATCTTCTATTCTACCTTTTTATTTACCTCTTCCTTTTCCAGAATGCATTTAGGATGCATTGTAGTTTTGGCTGGCTTACATTCTGATAAGTTGAATTTCTTCATAAGTTCTTTGATGTACTTGCTTTGGTGTATGTATGTTCCTTCTGGTGTTTGATTGATCTGAATGCCCAAAAAGAACTTGAGTTCTCCCATCAAGCTCATTTCGAACTCTTCCTGCATAGACTTAGAAAATTCTCTTCCCAAAGAGGCTTTAGTAGATCCAAAAATAATATTATCTACATAAATTTGACAAACTAGAATTTCATTTTTAAATGGCTTACAGAATAAAGTTGTGTCCACCTTCCCTCTGGCAAAATCATTTTCTAGCAGAAAACTACTTACTCTTTCATACCAAGCTCTAGGAGCTTGTTTCAGACCATATAGTGATTTCTTTAGTTTAAATACATATTCTAGATGTTTTGAGTTTTCAAAACCAGGGGGTTGGTGCACATAAACTTCTTGATCAATGTATCCATTTAAGAATGCACTTTTGACATACATCTGATAGAGAGTGATGCCATTATTATAGTAAAATAGATTAAAAGTCTGATAGATTCTAACCTGGCGACTGGAGCAAAGGTTTATGTATAGTCTATCCCCTCTTGCTTACTATAACCTTGTGCAACCAACCGTGCTTTGTTTCTGATGACTTCTACTTATTCATTCAGCTTATTTCTGAATACCCATTTGGTTCCAATAATGTTGAACCCTTTTGGTTTGGGAAACATATCCCACACATCGTTTCTTGTGAATTGGTTTAATTTCTCCTGCATTGCAAGTATCCAATCATTGTCTAGGAGAGCTTCATCAATGGAAGTTGGCTCAATCAGAGACACTAATCCCATGAGAGATTCTTCAGAGTTTCTGAATGTGGATCTTGTTCTGATTGGGTCTTCTTTCTTTCCCAGAATTTTGTCTTCAGGATGAGCTAAGCTGCTTCTGGATTGTCTTTTCTGGAGAGGTTGTTGTAATATTTGTGACATCTTCTTCTGGTGTTGTTTGTGATTCTTTGAGAGAAACTTTAGATGCAATGTCTTCAGTACCTTTAATTTGGACTTTCATATCTGCAAAAGATTCATCTTGCTTTGACTTTTGAGAGCCAAGCTTATCATCAAATATAACATTGATTGACTCTTATACAATCTGTGTTTCTATATTGTATACTCTGTAGCCTCTTGAGCATTCAGAGTATCCTAACATAATACACTTTTGTGCTTTAGAGTCAAACTTGTTTAGATATTCTTTAGTGTTGAGAATAAAACAAATACATCCAAATGGATGGAAATATGAGATGTTGGGATTTCTGTTTTTCCACAGTTCATATGGAGTCTTATCTAGAATAGGTCTTATGGAGATTCTATTCTAAATGTAACACGTTGTGTTAATTGCTTCTGCCCAGAAGTTCTTAGCAATGTTAGTCTCGTTGATCATGGTTCTGGCCATTTCTTGTAAATTTTTGTTCTTTCGATCTACAACTCCATTTTGTTGGGGAGTTCTAGGACAAGAAAAATCATGAGAGATGCCATTCTCATTAAAAAATAGTTCAAATTTTTTGTTTTCAAATTCTCCACCATGATCAATTCTGACTTTAACAATTCTAAGATATTTTTCGTTTTGGACTTGGTTACAGAAGGAAACGAACACAGAGTGTGACTCATCCTTGTGTCTTAAGAACTTTACCCATGACCATCTGCTATAATCATCTATAATCATTAATCTATACTTCTTGCCGCTAATGGATACAGTTTTCACTGGTCCAAATCGATCTATGTGCAGAAGTTCTAATGGTCTAGAGGTAGAAACAACATTTTTTGCTTTAAAAGAGGTTTTTGCAAACTTGCCTTTTTGGCATGATTCACACAGAGCATCTGAGCTGAACTTCAGGTTAGGAAGTCCTCTGACCAGATTGAGTTTGTTAATCTGAGATATTCTTCTCATACTAACATGCCCCAATCTTCTGTGCCAGACCCATTTCTCATCGTTAACAGACAATAGGTATTTTACATTCTGACTTTTTAGTTCATAAAGTTTTATTTTGTAAATGTTATTCTTTCTCTTTCCATTAAAGAGGATAGATCCATCTTTCTGACTAACTGCTTTACAGGACTTTTGATTAAAGATTATATCATAACCGTTATCACTTAATTGACTTATGGATAACAAGTTATGCATTAATCCATCTACTAATAGAACATTAGTAATAAAGGGAAGATTATCGTTACCAATAGTTCCAGAGCCAATGATCTTCCCCTTCTGATTGCCTCTGAAACCTACGTAGCCTCAAGATTTAAGCTCTAGACTTTGGAACATGTGCTTTCTTCCTGTCATGTGTCGAGAGCATCCAGAGTCAAGGTACCAGGATTGATGTTTCGGTCTTGCTATCAAAGATATCTGCAATATAGACAATTTTATCCTTAGGTACCCATATCTTTTTGGGTCCTTGTTTGTTAGAGTTACCAAAATTTTGTTTGAATTTTGGTTTAGCAGAAAAATCATTACTAGTATATTTTAAATCATGTGTGTGCCTATAGGAAAGTGAGAGTTCAGAGGACTGCATTTAATAACCAAATCCTTAACTTGCTTAGGGTGGGATACTTTACCTTTGTATCCTATACCTTTTCTTCCATTTCTGCTAACTCCATAGATCATTGAAGCCATCTTGCTTCTATCTATGTTTTTAGCGAGGAATTTATGAAAGCTATGATCATGTTCCTTTAGGATCTTATCAAGGTTACTAGGAACTTCTGAGATAGTTTCCTTCTGAGTATGTTGTAAATCATTTTCAAGTTTTGAAATTTTTTCTTTCAGCTCAGAGTTTTCCAATCTCAGATTCTTAGTTTCTTCAGATTCAAAAACTAGATCCATTTCAGGTTCTCGTTTATGACTCGAAGTTTCTGATACCTTTCTAGAATTTCTGACAGACTCTCTTCTAATTGAGATCTAGAAAAGTTAGAAAATAACTCTTCTACCTCTGAGTCTGATTCTGATCCAGATGATTCAGTATCTTCTTATATGTTGGCCATAAGGGCAATGTTATCTCTTTCATCTTCTGATTGTGTCTGCTTCAGAAGAGTCTAAGTCATCCTATGTTGCCATGATACTTTTCTTCTTCTCCTTAAAGAAATTCTTTTTAAGTTTATCCTTCTGAAGCTTTGGGCAGATGCTTTTGTAGTTCCCTTGTTTATTGCATTCATAGCAGACAATGTCTTTGTTTCTTGACCTTCTGTATTCAGAAGATGGTTCAGACTTTCTGTATCTAGACAATGATTCAGACTGATTCCCTGTTCTTCTGGAATTTTTGAACTTCTTTTGCCTGTGATTCCACAGTTCATTGACTCTTCTGGAGAGGAGGGATAATTCGTCTTCTTCTGATGAGGAACTGCCAGAGTTTTCTTCTATTGCCTATAAAACTTTAGAATCATATTTTTTTTTTATATTTAAGGGCTAAAGGCTTACCTTGCTTCTGGGGCTCATCATCTTCTAACTCTATCTCATGACTTTTGAGAGAGCTGACAAGTTCTTCTAGAGATATTTTGTTCAGATCTTTTACCAGTTTGAGAGCAGTGACCATGGGTCTCCATTTCTTTGGTAAACTTATGATGATCTTCATTACATGATCAGCAGTTGAGTACCATTTGTCCAGAACTTTTATCCCAGCAACCAGAATTTTAAATCTTGAGAACATTGGTTCAATGGTTTCATCTTCTTCCATTTTGAAGGCTTCATACTTCTGAATGAGCTCAAGGGCTTTGGTTTCTTTGACTTGCGTGTTGCCTTCATGGGTCATTCTCAAGGAATAAAACATGTGTTTTGTTGTCTCTCTATTTGTGATCTTCTCATACTCTGATTATGAGGTGGCATTCAAGAGAATAGTTCTGGCCCTATGGGGATTTCTAAAGTCTCACTTTTGATTATCTGACATTCTTTTTTATCAATCTTCTGACTTCTTTCATCAACAGGACATGTGTACTCATCAATCACCATATCCCAGAGATCAGCTTCATGAGCCAGAAAGAAACATTAAATTTTGTCTTTCCAGTTGTGATACGGTGGGAGAACTGACTTAGGTGTTTTGCGTTTTATCGCAAATGTTGCAGTTAGCAAGACTCGCCACCTACTTTTATTTTATCCAAAAGGAAAGGATGAAAATAATAGGAAAGACCTTTGAGATTGTTTCTTGAGTTCGGGGGGTAGATTATGAAAAGGGAAGGTGTTAGCACCCTTTTCATCCATAGTTATCTATGGGCTCTTAGTTTCTTGCTAGATCACTTCCTTTTGTTTGAAAATGTGCTTTGTGTGGTTTTTGAAAGCATTTTGAAAAGGTGCCATCGTTTAGGCAAACTTTGTAATAGTTATCGTTCGTAAGAATGTATACAAAGTGTTGATCTTTTAAAAATATTTCACGTTTGTAAAATGTTTTGAAAGTGTTTTTGAAAGTGTTGGTGTTTGTTTTGGAAATAAGCAAGTATGTTTTAATTTGGAAATGAGCAAGCAACTAGGAACAATCTACCTACTCAAAAGTCTTTGTTCATTTATTCCTTTCCTTTGATATTGCTATCTTACCATTGATTTGGTAAGAAGCCCTATCTTTGGATGTAAAAGGACGGGCGTGGGTCATCATATAGCCATGATAGCAATGTTGTGAAATATCTTAGCAATTTTCTTTGAGGGACTAAGATCATTTTGAAAGGCAGCATTTGATAGCGTTATCGAGGGACTATGATCTTGTATTTTGACTTGTTTTTGCTAAGATACCCCACATGCATAACATGGCCATTTTTATAAGGCAACAAAGTTGGATTACCCTAAGGGTGCAAGTGTGAAAATGTGTTAGATTTACATGCATTATTTTATCTTGAATTAGGGTTTGCTAATTTTTTGATTTTATCTTTCCATACAAACCCTAATTACTAGCATTTATATAAAGCGATAAATTTCGGAAAGTAAAAATACTAAGCTATTACATCATTAGGGGAGGGGGTATACAAATTTACAAATGGGGATTTTGCAAGAAATTAAAGTCCTAATTATCTATTACAACCATATTGAATATTGTACAAAATTGAAAAAGGAAATAATGCAAGAATGTAAATGGAAAAAGAAATGATTTTGTTTGGATTTTTATGAAAGGATTTTCTCTTAATTAACTAAAAGAAATAATTAACTACAATAAGAAAATTAGAATTAAGTTAGTAAAAAAAAACAAGTTTTTTAAGGTTTTTCTTGTGAAAATTTTTAATTAAATTAAATTAGTATAAAAATTAATTAAATAAAAGAAAACCTAAGTTCTAAGAGAATTTTTAATTAAAAGAAAATAAATTAAACCTAAGTCTAATTACTAATTTATTTAAGAAAAGAATTAAATTTGTTTAAGAAAATATTTGTGTCTTTTTGGTTTAAAAAGAATTTTTTTATATAATAAAAGAAAATAATCAAAACCTAATTTCTAATTAATTTATAAACTAATTAATAAACAAAATAAAGGATGATTAAAATAAACATATTTTTATGTAAAAAATTAATTTAATTAAATAAAAGCCTAAATCTATTTTTTAATGATATTTTATGATTTTGGTATTAAGTAAAATATATTAAAATAAAATAAATAAATGAAGTAAGAAAAAGAAGAAAATAAAATGGGCCAGGATGTATGAAAATGAAATAGGGAGTATGAAACAAACAAAATACCAGGTCCAGCAACAGGGAGCCCAACGCCTGTTTTCAAACAAAAAAATGGAAAAATATGAAGAAAAAAAACTAAAAGGGTACCACTGGGGCTCGAACCCATGTCCCTAAGGTGACAGACGCGCGCTTTAACCACTGTGGTGGTGATACATCTGTTAACTTAAACAAAACAATAAATATGAAACATAAGTTTTGGCCTGAATGTACTGCATCTTCAACCTCCAGCCAAAGCATCTTTAACTTATTCATTTCTCATCCATTCACAAAACTTCCAACATCAAACTTGTTAGAAATTTCCTCATGATTCTGAATATGTAAATAACTTAAGCTAATTCTCAAAGATGAGCATGAATTTATAACAGTACCAAATTCTAACCTAAATATTTTCAGAGGTTCAAACTCAAAATTCTCCCTACTCAAGCAACATAAATGAAATCTATGGACATGTATAGTTTCATGGCAATGATGTCTACATTTTATCTTCACAAATGTAAGCCTAAAAATGCCTAAATGAGAAGATAGAAGTTCAAGAAAAACACCTCAAAACTGGAAATCATGAAATGAGTTTGAACTTGTTTCAAGTGATGGTGATGATCAGGTTAGCTTCCTTGAACCTCTAGGAAGCTAATGCAATAGCTGGCTTGAATTGAGAGTAGCTAAAATGGCCTAGAGAAGTCAAGATGCAGACCTCTATTTTTGGTTATGGAGGATGGTATAAATGGTGTTACAGTTTGCAAACAGGTATTGGTATGGCTTGTGTATGATGCTAAGAAGCTTTTTGAGGTATTAAGCCAAGAAACGCATGAGTGGTTTTGGAGATTGAAGTTCAAAGTCAAAAATGACACAAAAATGGAGGTTTTGTGCAATTTCTGGCTTGAGGGAGTTTGGGAGTGCTTTCAAATCGTGTGTTAGCTTGCAAATAACTTGTATAGTTATATGAAAAAGGTTAGAGGGATTGAGATTGACAAAACTGTGAGATATATAGTTATGGCTATGTTACTTGATTTTGAAGAAAAGTGGAAAACATGGTTTCAAGGCATAGTACAAGCATGGCCTGAGTTTATGGGAGTCTCTAGACATGTTGCTTTTGCCTTTGACATTGCTTGTGTTCAGATGAAACAAGTTAGGAGCTCTATGCATTGACTTTGTGATTAAAGTCACTTTTCCAAAATGGAGGTGTGAACTTTGTTCCATTAATGGAATAATCACTTGGACAATGACTCAAACACTTGGATCATAGCTCAAGTAGTTGTGTAATATTCTTATTATGGATAGATTTAGAAGTTAGATGTCTGTAAAGTAAGATTCATGCAGCATGGGTGTGGATTGGATCAAATGTTCATCATGAAAATTACTTGAAAAACAAGTTTGAAACCCTAACTTTTTGCCTTCGATTATCTTAGCTCAAGCATGATCTCAATGAGTTCTTGGATACTTTGGAAAGCTTGTAATATCCTCTACAACCTCTATGTGGGAAATATTTGAAAATTACTCTTGAAACTATGTGAAAAATTGCCATGAAGTTAGGTCAAAATCCTGCCTAAACTAGGGCGAAATTTCACTAAGTTTCCAAGTTTCATGAACATGTATCCACAAAATCATAACTTGAAATACATGCATTTATAGGATAAGTTATGTTCTAAAATGTTTTAGATGTCATTTAGATCTAAAACTTTCATGTTGGAAGTTTCCTTTGAATCATCTTGCATCATGGTGAAAAACTGGCTCAAAGTTGTGAAAAAATATGAAGTTTTCAACACTTAGAAATATTTCTAAGTTTAGAAATTTTGACTTTTCAAAATGAAATCTTGACTTTTTGATTTCTTGATGAACAAGTTTCATATTTTGACATGTTTTGATGAATTGTGATCTTTGACACTTGATTTTGACTAAAAATGTCAAAGTTTGACTTTTCAGTGTACAGTTGACTTTTTATCAGTTGACTGAAAATTTATATGTCAATTAATTGATCTTGAGCAATGCTTTGAGCCATGACATTAGGTCAAAATGAATAATTTTAACCCTTGAGATCATGCCTTGAATTAATCAATCATTGATTAGGTCAAAAGTCAAAAATTGCACCTTCTCAGTCAAAACCCTAATTTTGACCTTTTTTCCCTTTTGATGATCTGATCAAATTTCTTGAGGAATTGTGATCCAAACTTGATCAGATGACATATGTGAGTTCATATTGTTGATATGGACCAAAAATTATGAAGTTTGACTGTAAATTGACCATAGTTGACTTTTCCCCCAATATAGTTGATTTTAGGTCAACTGATCAATTGACTGAGCAAAAATGCGATCCAAGACTTGAAACTTGACATGAGAAATCTTGAGGGTCCAAAATGATCCATGAAAGTCATATGAGGCATTAAAAGTCCAATTGTCCTTGTGCAATATCAAACCCTAATTTTCAGTCATTAGTGCTTGAGGAGGTGCCTTGAGCTGATCAACCCTTGTGCAGTCTTGAATCCATAGAGATCTTGTGAGAGATTATTTGAGAAATGAGAAGGTAAATTTTAGGGTACAACATCTGACCCTGTTCAATCTTCTTAAACCTGAAGAGTTAGATTGGCGGATCCGCCATTCGTGACTTGAAGGTGAAAGATGATTGAACACTAGAGTGCCTAGAAATTTGCACTCGAAGATGTATTGTGAATGGGCTTATAAACGCCATTTGGAGGAATGTTGGTAAACACTGGAAGAAGTATCAGCACAAATCTTTGGTCGATTTATATTAAAACTTGATGTTTTACCTGTGGAAAAAAGAGTTAGTAAAATGAAGATGTATGTGTGATGTTCACAAGATGAATGAGATCATGCTAAATGCATTTTGTATGTATATGTCATGATGTATGAACGTGAGATGTATGTTTTTGTCCGGGAAAATAAATCCATGACTGCTGCTGAGGAATTCCTGGGAAGTTGAATCCCGGATTGCTGTTAGGAATGAAGAATATACATATCTTCAAACTTGTTGAAAGGATGCTTCCGCTGGGGAATATCTCTTGAATTCCAGTTGTCATCTGGTCGGATCCAAGCTTCACAAATTGCTGAGGATGAGGAAGTCAACTGCTATTTGGTCGGATCCAGGCTTCACGGTAACTTATTGGGGAAGAAATAAATTAACGGTTATCTGGTCGGATTCCAGGCTTTGCAGAAAATTTCTTGAAATTGAATTGTTATCTGGTCGGATCCAGGCTTCTCAACAAACTTGCTAGGGATAAGGAAGTTAATTGTTATCTGGTCGGATTCCAAGATTTGTAGTGAATTGAAGTGGTAACTACTATCTGGTCGGGTCCAGGTTTCATGGTCCCTTTTTTGGAAAGTTGTACTATTATCTGGTCTGGTCCAGGCTTCATAGTGTCTCTCTAGGGATCGTAGTTAGTTGTTATCTGACCGGATTCCAGGCTTCACAATAACTTGCTTGAAAATTTATATCTGGTCGGGTCCAGGCTTTGCAGATTTCTGAGGTGGATGAGGTTAATTGTTATCTGGTTGGGTCCAGGTTTCACAAAAAACTGCTTGGGGATTTAGTTGTTATCTGGTCGAATTCCAGGTCCCACAATGAATTTATGAGGGTAATTGTTATCTGGTCGGATCCAGGCTTCACAATAACTTATTGGGGTAGAGGCAAGCTCTACTTGGGAAAAGAAGTTAAACCTTGGTCTGGTTGAGTCCAGGTTCTTCTATATTTTGAAGAGTTAAACTATTATCTGGTCGGGTCCAGGTTTTATAGTATCTTGTGAAGTTAACTATTATCTGGTCGGATCCAGTCTTCATAGTGACTTGAGAAGTTGATAATTATCTTTTGGGGTCCAAGCTTCATGATAGTTTGAAAGTTGTACTAATATCTGGTCGATTTCAGGCTTCATAGTAGCTTTTGGAGATAGTAAAGGTTTTGTTGACGTCTTTACTGGGGGTTAGGGGCTGTGGCCCTATGATTTGTAATAGTCTGAAAGGAAAACTCAAACTGGAGAGTGTGGACTCAGTCGGGGAAAATAGATTCAGCTTAGGAAGATACACTCAGCTATGGATAACAGGCTCAGCTGGGGAGGATAGACTAAGCTGGGGAATTTTGTGGTTGGGGAAGATATACTAAGCTGGGGAATTTTGTGGTTCCTTGATTGTTGTATGTTGGGGAAATAAACCATGTTGATGAATACTCAATGAAATGCTGACATAGTGAGTTCTTTGAGGAAGAGATCCACAAGGCTTCTACTTGTAGAACCAACTTAGCTGGGGAAAGAGCCGCCAAGAGATTGAGACTCTAGCTGGAGATCAACCTATGCAAAGAGACTTCGTGGGTAACTTTTTTGAGGATGATGTTAATGAAATAACTCTGTGGGGATATTCCATATACATTAAAGAGATACCTGTTACCGCTTAGCAGGACACATGTGCCAAATAGTTTTAATTATGTTCATATGCACATGTTCGTTCAATTTTAGTCATTGGACAAGCTTGCATTCAAAATTAAGACAGAAAGTTTGCACTTCAAAGTATATTTGTATTGATATTTTTCCCATGAATAGGCATTTTTGTACAAAGAGACGGAGATCCTAGTAAGAGGAAATCATCGAAAGGAAAACAAAGATTGAAAACAAAAATAAATATCCATGTGGAAATGATCTCATTGCATTCCAACTCTACTATTTCCCCAATGTCTTCGAATGCCCCTTGCCGTTGACAGAAGTTGATTGGATTGACCTTAGACCATTTGAACTTGGACCTTGATGATAAAGTTGACTGTGGATATTCCACGAGACATAGTCATACACTTTCAATCCTTAACTTTTGTCTGGACCTCCCTTTTGGGTTTTCAGCCCACCAGGATACCCATTTTTTCCCAAGTCGCCCTTTCGAGTTTTCAACTTGCCGGGTGTACAATCTTTTGCATATATCCCTAATTCTTGCCCAAACCTTTTGGTTTGCCGGGATGCCCTTATTTTGTCTAGGTGTGTCTGAAGAAGTGAAAAACACAAGAAGGGGGGGGGGGTTGAATTGAAAAACTGAAAATCAATGCAATGAACAAGATATTTTTATCCTGGTTCGTTTGATCTCAAACTACTCCAGTCCACCCGTCAAGGTGATTTCGCCTCTCTCCAACGAGGTCTTAATCCACTATATTCAACTGAATATTACAAACTACTTTAACAACTGCTAAAGCCTTCTTGATGCAAACCACAACCCGGTTTGTCAAGGAAACACTTTCTTACAAAGAAGATAAATCTAGGTGTGTGAATGTTTTCTACAAAACTGTATCACAACTGTGATGTATACACAAATTAAGCTTATGAAACTAGATTGCTAAACAATGATTAAGTAAGGAGATATGTAGCGTTTAGCAAACTGAGAGAAGGAAGATTATGATTAGCTTTTAGGCGTGTAAAATGTTGGAGAGCATTAGCCAATTCAATCTTCATAGTCTTGTTTATATAGCACTGAGATTGTTGATCGTTGGAGCAATATTCTTGATTCAATGCTAATAACAAACTTTCCTTATTGAGCAGATCTTGTCTGGAATGAGGCCGTTGGTAATAATTTGCTTTCAATGCACAGTGTCGTTGTTTACTTAATGCATGTTCTGGCTTGGCTCATTCTGACTCTGCTTAACTGCTGATGAACTGTTGTTTTCTTTATCAGAGTGTTGAGCATAGTTCTGTTCATCAAGCTTCAGCATACACGTGAGTTGATCTTCTGATTCTGGTATTCTGATAGTAACTTCTGATGCTGATGTCAAAAGCCAATATTCTGATGCTGATTAAGTGTGCTCTTGCTGATACCTATCAGAGTTTCTGCAAAGCAGAACGTAATATTTTTAGGTAGAGAATAGTTCATACATGAATCATATAAATAATATATCTTTTCATTTTCTTATCATCAAAACTTAAACATAGGGTAGTAGATTCAAACTTTGTTCTAACAATCTCCCCCTTTTTGATGATGACAAAAACTAGATATTTTTTAATTGAAAATAACGTGAAAAGGTATCAGAGGTAACTGAATGATAAGATGTATCAGAGTAAGAGGTTATCAAAGATAAGGGATAAGAGTTGAGAGATACTCCCCCTGAGTTTATTGCTTCCCTTTTTAATTCCAAGAGTTCTTCAGGATCGGATTTTTTTTATTGCCTTTCTTTGAACATCAGATTCTCAGAGTTTTGACTATCAGAAGCTTTAGATCAGCATATCAGAGCAGAGCTTCAGATCAGCGTATCAGAGCTTTTCTTGTCAGAGCTTTGCTTTGGGTCAGAGTATCAGAGCTTTAGTCTTCAGAGTATCATGGAGCTTTCTTGTACCTGTCGACTTAAGCAAAACAGAAAACATATTCAAGTATATCAGAGTTAGAATGTTCGAGAATTTCTGTCTTAGTAATCCGTTATTATATAAAATATCATTCTTGTTCTCCCCCTTTTTGTCAGCAATCAAAAAGTGTAAGTGATGTGCTAAAACATTTAAGGCAGAAGAACTTGTCATATTAAAAGGTTCAGAATCAAACAAAACAGTACAACAGATAATCAAAGAAAACATGAAAATGATATGAATGAAAAACTAAGGTTGGGGAGGAAGGCGTGTGAACAGGTTCTCCAGCATGGCTTTGATCTGATCAGCAGTCTCATTCTGCTTGTGTACCATGCTGACAATTGTGTTTATCTTGCTATCCTGCACATTCATCCTTTCTTTCATCTTCTGGTCATTTTCATCCATCCTTTGCTGCAGACGCATGTCATTCAGCTTCAGCTCTTCCAGAGTCTGCCTGTCCAAGGCAGCTTGAGAAACATCAGAACCAGGGAGCTTCTGAGAGCTTTCTGCAACATCTTCTGCTTGACTTGCTTCAGCTTGAATGGTCTTGTCTTCTTCTGGTTGCACCTTTGAAGCTAGCTCTTTCTCAGACCATGGCTAACTATCCAGAGGGAGCACGTCTTCCTGTGGCAGCTGACTTTCAGCTTCCTTCAGCAGCTTGCTGAAGTTCTGTTGTGCCTGCTCATAGTTGACATCCTGCAACTTGAGGGCTTCAGCACGTACCCAAATTCTGAATTGTGACCAGAGCTGGTCAGAGGCAGCTGGGTCAATCATTCCAGGACAGACTTGCTTCAGAGAAGCAATCCACTGCTGCAAACCTGTTTCAAAATTCATAATACCAGAGCCAACATCTGGTTGTTTTGGTTTTGGAATGGCTATTTTATGTTTCAGATCAGCAAGACGGTCAAGGATTGTTAAGTCTATGAAGGTCCTGCTGGGGTTTTCGGTGGTTTGCTTGGGAGCTGTTTGTTTTGGAGATGGAGTGGGAGAATCAGAGATAATGATTGGACTGTTTGGTGTTTTGGGAGTATTTGGTGGTGTAGATTCTGGTGGGGATGGCAACTGGGCCATTGTGACTGTTGTTCCACATGGCAGCTGGATTGCCAGAGGTGATGGTTGAGGTGAATTTCTGGTTGAGGAGAGGGAGACGGAATTGCTGGTTGTTCAGGGATAAGAGGTTCTTCTGGAATGGATGAGAGAGGTTGTTGTTGTTCTGGTTCTTCAGCAGATTGCTGTTGTTCTGGTTGTGGAGAAGGGACAATTTGTGGTTCAGAGATTGGTTTGATGGAGGAGTGATCAGAAGTGTGTTGATCAATGTCAGACAGCACTTTGTCAATTGCTGATGTTGTTGATATTGTTGGTTTGGGATGTTTGGTTCGGGGTCTTCTGAGTTGTAATGCCTCAGAAGGGTCATCTTCTGGTTCAGTTTCATCTATTGTTGGGATGGGGATTGAGATTCTATGAGAGGTTGGAGGTGGAATTGATGCTGGAATAGTAGAAGAATTTAAAACAGAAGCAGCAGATAAATTACCTCTTTTCTTGGGTGTCTGCTGGGATGATCCTTCTGAAGGTGCCTTCCTTTTCTTCGTATTCTTTAGTGTCACTTCTGGTTGAGGTTGGTGCAGATCTTTGATCTTCAGATTGGGATCTGTACCATCAACTTTGCACGCGTCCAGATATCTGAGAACTACCTCTGGCTTAGAATCTATCTCAGAAAATAAGGGAAAGTCACTTAGTGGAACTCTTCTGCTGGTGATATCAGCAATAGGAGTAGCGCTGGGTTCCTTTTTGATATTCTCTATCAACTTCATTTTCTTCAAGTTCTTCGTGTTCAGAGGCTTCCCAACCGTTGGTTCAATGGTGCTTAACTCTTGAGCTTCTATCAGATGCTCTATCAGCCTATTCTCAGTCAGAATATCTGATATCAACCTTCCAAAGGGTATCCAATCCCTCTTTGTTCTTTCTTCTTCCCTGGTTTCCTTCACACTTGTTCTGAGGTGGTTAAACAGAAGATGAGCCAAGTTGATTTTTACCTTCTGACTGATAAAGTAGATCAGAAACTGCTGATCTACATTTATGTAATCAGGGGAACTGGTTGGCTTCCTATGGTTAAAACACCCCAGAATTATCTTCGCCCAAACTCTGTGATGATCCTTCAGATCTTTGATCTTGCTGCTGGGAAACCCAAGGGTAAAAATCTTTTCTGCTATGACGCCCACGTCAGCACATCTCTCAGCCATATCAATACAGCGGACTCCACCGCCACTGTAACCAATCAGCTTTGCTATGAGATCCTCCGTGATCACAATCTTCTTCCCCATAATGTAGGAGGTGACTTGATGCGTTGAAGCCGTCGCATGAATCCAGAACTCCTTGACTAACATAGGGAATGTTGGTCCAACCAACCTGTCAAAATACCTTTCCCATTTCTGTGCCCTAACTTCTTCTGTTAAATCAAAACCGTTTTCCTTCAGGCTTCCAAAATCAATGATCAATTCAGATAACACTTCGAGATTCTTCACAGGAGTGAGGAGTGTTCTAATTGGCACTTGATACTGTTCAGATGATGCTTTCTTCTGAGAACCTGCAGAAGCACTGCTGGAGGTTTCCATGTTCACACTTAGGGATTTTGAGAAAAACTGAGAAAAAGAGTTTGAGAGAGATGAACACAGAAAAATGCAGAGAATGCTTGAGAAATAGTGAGAAACTGTAAAAGATTAAAATGAGAGGTTAACGTGTTTAAATAGGGTTCAAAATATTTTGAAAGAGTAAACGTTTTTAATAAAGAGAAATAAAATCATGATTACGTTTTAAAAATATGATTACTTTCATTTAATGTTTGCTGATTTTGGGGGATTTGAGAAAGATACTTAAAAACGGTTACCAGACATGTGTCTCAATGCACCCAATCAGTGTTTTGCCTTCTCAGAAGCGTGCACGCGTTCTGCTTCAGAGATTTGCTGATGATTGGATGACACTTGTTTGATGTAGTGATCAGCACGTCTGTCTTTGAGCTTAGACTCTCAGATCTTTAGACTTGCATCTGATACAATCTGCATGTTCTATCTTTCTGAAAAGAGATTGATCAGAAGTTCACAGTAAAACAAATACATTCTGAAGATAAATATATGGAATTAAAACATTTTCACTCTGGGCAGATTTTCATGCTGAGATGTTTCAGAATGAAATTGAACCTATCTTCAGAAAGGGGTTTAGTGAAGATATCAACCCATTGATGGTCTGTATCTATAAATTTTAAATTCAAAATTCCTTTCTGAATATAGTCCCTAATGAAGTGATGTTTTATTTCTATATGCTTAGCTCTAGAATGTAAAATGGGATTCTTACTTAAGCAAATAGCAGAAGTATTATCACAGAGTATAGGAATGTTACTCTCAAAAATCTGGAAGTCTTCAAGCTGACTTTTCATCCAGAGCATTTGTGTGCTACATCCTGCTGCTGCTATGTACTCAGCTTCTGCTGTTGATAGCGCAATTGTTGATTGCCTTTTGCTGGACCACGAGATCAGATTTTCTCCCAGAAACTGGCAGCTTCCAGAAGTACTTTTACGCTCCACTCTGTCTCCAGCAAAGTCAGCATCGTAGTAGCCTACTAAACTGTAATCACTAGATTTTCTATAAAACAAACCCAGATTAGTAGTACCTTTCAGTTACTTGAAAATTCGCTTAACAGCTGTTAAGTGAGATTCTCTAGGATCTGATTGGAATCTAGCACAAATACAAACGCTGAATAATATATCAGGTCTTGAAGCAGTCAGATAAAGGAGAGAACCAATCATACCTCTGTAGACTTTCTGTTCTACACTTTTGCTTACCTCTTCTCTTTCCAGAATGCACGTGGGATGCATTGGAATATTTGATGGCTTACATTCTGAGAGGTCAAATTTCTTCAGAAGATCTCTGATGTATTTGCTCTGATGAATGTAAGTTCCTTCTGGATTTTGATTGATCTGAATTCCTAGAAAGAATTTCAGTTCCCCCATGAGGCTCATCTCAAATTCTGCCTGCATACACTTAGCAAATTTTCTTCCAAGAGAAGGATTAGTAGAACCAAAAATAATATCATCAACGTATTTTTTGACAGACTAAGATGTCATTCTTAACTGATTTACAGAATAAGGTAGTGTCCACCTTCCCTCTGGTGAATTCATTTTCTAACAGAAAGTTACTTAGCCTTTCATACCACGCTCTGGGAGCTTGTTTCAGACCATATAGTGACTTCTTTAGTTTGAAAACATGTTCTGGATGTTTTGTATTTTCAAAACCAGGGGGTTGGTGTACATAAACCTCTTCTTTTATATAACCATTTAAGAATGCACTTTTGACATCCATCTGATACAGAGTGATGCCTCTATTAACAGCAAATGAAATTAAAAGTCTGATAGATTCTAACCTGGCGACTGGAGCAAAGGTTTCTGTATAGTATATCCCCTCTTGCTGACTGTAACCTTGTGCAACCAGTCGTGCCTTATTTCTGATGACTTCACCTTGTTCATTTAGCTTGTTTCTGAAGACCCATCTTGTTCCAATGACGTTGAATCCTTTTGGTCTGGGAACAAGATCCCATACGTCATTTCTGGTGAATTGATTCAGCTCTTCTTGCGTTGCCAGAATCCAGTCATTATCCAGAAGTGCTTCATCAATAGAAGAAGGTTCAATCAGAGACACAAGTCCCATGAGGGTTTCTTCAGAGTATCTAAAGCTTGCTCTTGTTCTGATTGGATCTTCCTTTCTTCCTAAGATAGTCTCTTCTGGGTGATCCAAGCTGCTTCTGGGTAATCTCTTCTGAGTTTGATCAGCATCTGTTGTAGGATTGCTAGCAGTGCTCCTTTCATACATTGAAGGAGTGTCTGTGTTGAGAGCTTCTGATGATTTGTCTTCAGAACCTGTAAATTCAATTTCCATACCTGCAAAAACTTCATTCTGCTTTGACTTTTCAGAGTCAAGCTTATCATCAAAACAAACACTGATTGATTCTTCCACAATCTGTGTTTCTGTATTGTATACTCTGTACCCTCTTGAGCGTTCAGAGTATCCTAACACAATACACTTATGTGCTTTAGAGTCAAACTTGTTCAAATAATTCTTTGTATTTAACATAAAACAGGTACATCCAAATGGATGAAAATATGAAATGTTGGGCTTTATGTTCTTCCACAATTCATATGGAGTCTTTTCAAGAATAGGTCTTATTGAGATTCTATTCTGAATGTAGCACGCTGTGTTTATTGCCTCTGCCCAGAAGATCTTAGCAATGTTTGTCTCATTGATCATGGTTCTGGCCATTTCTTGCAATGTTCTGTTCTTTCGTTTTACAACTCCATTTTGTTGGGGAGTTCTAGGATAAGAGAAATCATGCAGAATGCCTCTGTCATTAAAGAATTACTCAAAATCTTTGTTTTCAAATTCTCCACCATGATCACTTCTGACTTTAACGATTTTAAGATCCTTTTCATTCTGAACTTGGTTACAGAAGGTAACAAACACAGAGTGTGACTCGTCCTTGTGTCTTAAGAACTTTACCCACGTCCATCTGCTATAGTCATCTACGATTACTAACCCATACTTCTTGCCACTGACTGAAGCAGTTTTAACTGGTCCAAATAAGTCAATGTGCAGAAGTTCTAATGGCTTAGAGGTAGAAACAACATTTTTAGATTTAAAAGAAGGTTTTGCAAACTTGCCTTTCTGACATGCTTCACACAGAGCATCTGAATTGAACTTCAAATTAGGAAGTCCTCTGACCAGATTGAGTTTGTTAATCTGAGATATTCTTCTCATACTAACATGCCCCAATCTTCTGTGCCAGATCCACTGCTCGTTGTTAACAGACAGAAGGCACTTTACATTCTGACTTTTTAGTTCAGAAAGTTTGATTTTGTAAATGTTATTTTTCCTCTTACCATTAAACAGGATAGTCCCATCTTTCTGACTAACAACTTTACATGATTTTTTATTAAAGATTATATCATAACCGTTATCACTTAATTGACTTATGGATAACAGATTATGCATTAATCCATCTACTAGCAGAACATTATTAATAGAGGGAAGATTTCCATTACCTACAGTTCCAGAGCCAATTATCTTTCCCCTCTTATTGCCTCCAAAGCCAACGTGGCCTCCAGGCTTAAGTTCCAGGCTTTGGAACATATGCCTTCTTCCCGTCATGTGTCGCGAGCAGCCAGAGTCCAGGTACCATGACTGGTGTTTCTGACTTGCTGCTAAAGATATCTGCAACATGTATTATTTTATCCTTAGGTACCCAGATTTTCTTGGGTCCTGATTTGTTAGTTTTACCAAAACTCTGGTTGAATTTTGGTTTCACAGAGTACTTACTGCTAGTGTATTTAATGTCATGTGTGTGACCATACACAAAATGTGAATTCAGAGGAGTGTGTTTAATGGTTAAATCCATGACATTCTTTGGTGTAGGAACCTTTCCTTGGTATCCTATTCCCTTCCTGCCGTTTCTGCTAACTCCATAGATCATTGAAGCCATTTTGCTTCTATCTATGCTTTTAGCAAGGAACTTCTGGAAACTGTGATCATACTCCTTGATGATCTCATCAGCGTTGCTGGGAGTTTCAGAAATTGGTTCCTTCTGAGAGTTTTGTAAAGTGTTTTCTAATTTTGAAATCTTATTTCTCAGCTCAGAATTCTCCAATTTGAGACTCTCAGTCTTATTAGAGTCAGATTCAAGATTCCTTTTCAGGTCTCTGAATTTAACTCTAATTTGCTGATACCTTTCCAGAATTTCATTAAGGCTTTCAGCAAGTTCAGCCTTGGTAAAATTAACAGCAAAGTTAGGAAATACCTCTTCAGTATCTGATTCTGAGTCTGATTCAGAAGCTTCGCTATCTTCTGAAATGTTAGCCATGAGAGCTATGTTTGCCCTCTCATCATCTGATTTTGAGTCAGCTTCAGACGAGTCAGAGTCATCCCATGTAGCCATGAGACTTTTCTTCTTTTCTCTTCCAAACTTCTTTTTGGGCTTTTCCCTCTGAAGCTTTGGGCAGTCACTCTTGTAGTGTCCTTGCTCATTGCACTCATAGCAGATGATGTCCTTGGTGTTTGGCTTTTTGCTACTTGAAGAGCCTTCAGATCTTCTGTATCCAGAGGAAGAATCTGTCCTTCTGTATCTGGAAGAGGACTCGTTCTGATCAGATCTTCTGGGATTCCTGAACTTCCTTTGCCTCTGCTTCCACAGTTGATTTACTCTTCTGGAGAGGAGGGAGAGTTCGTCTTCTTCTGATGAGGATCCATCAGATGTTTCTTCAACTGCCTGCAAAACTTTAGACTCCGATTTTTTGTTAGATTTTAATGCTAAAGGCTTACCTTGCTTCTGAGGCTCGTCAGCTTCTAGCTCTATCTCATGACTTCTGAGGGAGCTGATAAGTTCCTCCAGAGTGATTTTGTTGAGATCTTTTGCTAGCTTCAGAGTTGTAACCATTGGTCTCCACTGCTTGGGTAAACTTCTGATGATTTTCTTGACATGGTCAGCAGTAGAGTATCCTTTGTCCAGAACCTTGAGACCGGCTACCAGAATCTGGAATCTTGAGAACATTGTTTCAATGGATTCAGATTCTTCCATTTTGAACGCCTCATACTTCTGAATGAGCGCCAGAGCTTTAGTTTCTTTGACCTGAACGTTGCCCTCATGCGTCATTCTGAGTGAGTCAAAAATGTTCTTTGCTGTGCCTCTGTTGGAGATCTTTTCATATTCAGTATAAGAGATGGCGCTGAGAAGGATGGTTCTGGCCTTGTGGTGATTCTTGAAGTCACGCTTTTGTTGGTCAGACATTGTTTTTCTATCAATCTTCTGACCGCTTTCATTCACAGGGTGCGTGTATCCATCTGTCACCATATCCCACAGATCAGCATCATGTGCCAGAAAGAAGCTTTCAATTCTGTCTTTCCAGTAATCAAAGTTTTCTCCATCAAAGACTGGAGGTTTGCCGCTGAATCTGTCTCTGTCCTCATGGTTGTCATTGCTGGTGTGAGAATAAGTTCCTGCCATTGTGTTTTTATGATGCTGGATCTTGTACTGACACGGTTAAGTGTTTTAGCTCAGAACCAGGCGCTCTTATGCCAATTGAAGAAGTGAAAAACACAAGAAGGGGGGGTTGAATTGAAAAACTTAAAATCAATGCAATGAACAAGATATTTTTATCCTGGTTCGTTTGATCTCAAACTACTCCAGTCCACCCGTCAAGGTGATTTCGCCTCTCTCCAACGAGGTCTTAATCCACTATATTCAACTGAATATTACAAACTACTTTAACAACTGCTAAAGCCTTCTTGATGCAAACCACAACCCGGTTTGTCAAGGAAACACTTTCTTACAAAGAAGATAAATCTAGGTGTGTGAATGTTTTCTACAAAACTGTATCACAACTGTGATGTATACACAAATTAAGCTTATGAAACTAGATTGCTAAACAATGATTGAGTAAGGAGATATGTAGCGTTTAGCAAACTGAGAGAAGGAAGATTATGATTAGCTTTTAGGCGTGTAAAATGTTGGAGAGCATTAGCCAATTCAATCTTCATAGTCTTGTTTATATAGCACTGAGATTGTTGATCGTTGGAGCAATATTCTTGATTCAATGCTAATAACAAACTTTCCTTATTGAGCATATCTTGTCTGGAATGAGGCCGTTGGTAATAATTTGCTTTCAATGCACAGTGTCGTTGCTTACTTAATGCATGTTCTGGCTTGGCTCATTCTGACTCTGCTTAACTGCTGATGAATTGTTGTTTTCTTTATCAGAGTGTTGAGCGTAGTTCTGTTCATCAAGCTTCAGCATACACGTGAGTTGATCTTCTGATTCTGGTATTCTGATAGTAACTTCTGATGCTGATGTCAAAAGCCAATATTCTGATGCTGATTAAGTGTGCTCTTACTGATACCTATTAGAGTTTCTACAAAGCAGAACGTAATATTTTTAGGTAGCGAATAGTTCATACATGAATCATATAAATAATATATCTTTTCATTTTGTTATCATCAAAACTTAAACATAGGGTAGTAGATTCAAACTTTGTTCTAACAGTGTCAACCTAGCGGGTCTCTTATGCGTAGTATTTTTTTAACTATGTCCGCGTTTATAGGATGTGGGAAGTCTTCACCATCCATGGTAGTCAGCATCATGGCACCGCCAGAGAACACTCTCTTGACAACAAATGGCCCTTCATAGGTGGGAGTCCATTTGCCTCTGGGGTCGCCTTGTGGCAAAATGATGCGCTTTATCACGAAGTCGCCAGCTTGATATACTCGAGGCTTGATCTTTTTGTTGAAAGCCTTGATCATACGTTTTTGGCACGTTTGACCATGACAAACGGCAGCCAATCGTTTTTCGTTGATCAAGTTAAGCTGATCCAATCTCCTTTGAATCCACTCGTCTTCGCCTAAACCCACTTCATTCATAATCCTTAACGAGGGAATCTGAAATTCAACGGGAAAAATAGCTTCCATGCCATAGGCTAAGGAAAAGGGAGTTACCCCAGTTAATGTTCTCGCTGAAGTGCGGTAACCGTGAAGAGAAAACGGTAACATCTCATGCCAGTCCTTATAGGTTACTACCATTTTCTGCACAATCTTTTTAATTTTTTGTTGGTCGCTTTGATTGCACCATTCATTTTAGGTCTATATGGAGAAGAATTGTGATGCTTGATCTTGAACTGAGTGCAAAGATCAGTAATCATATCATTGTTGAGGTTAGTCCCATTGTCGGTGATGATCCTTTTGGGGATACCATAGCGGCAGATGAGGTTGTGTTTGATGAATCTGGCTACCACATTCTTTGTGACTGAGGCAAACGAGGCGGCTTCGACCCACTTGGTGAAATAATCGATAGCGACAAGAATGAAGCGATGTCCATTGGAAGCGGTCGACTTGATTTCTCTAATCATGTCAATGCCCCACATTGCAAATGGCCATGGAGCGGTCATGAAGTTCAGAGGGATAGGCGGCACATGGACCTTGTCAGCATAGATTTGGCATTTGTGACAAGTTCTTGAATGTTGATGACAATCAGTCTCTATTGTTGACCAATAGTAGCCAGCTCTTAAGATTTTCTTGGCCATCGTATGTCCACTTGAGTGAGTACCAAAGAGATCATCATTCATGTCTTCCATAATTTCCTCTGCCTCCTTCTTATCCACACATCGGAGTAGAGTAGAGTCATGGTTGCGCTTGTATAATAGCTCGTTACTTAGGAAGAATTTGGCTGCAAATCTTGGTAAGAACTTTCTGTCATTGATGGATGCTCCCTAGGGATACTCTTGTGCTTCAATATATCTCATCACCTCATGGTACCACGACTTTTCCGTTTCAGTGTCAAGCTCACAACAGTGCGCAGGCTCATCAAATCGCTCAATTGTAATCATAGGGGCTTCGTTGTCCCATCTGACCTTGAACATTGAAGACATGGTCGCCAAGGCATCAGCTAACTGATTTTCTTCCCTAGGAAAGTTCTTAAAGGTGATCTCTTCAAAGTAGGGAATCAGGGTTAGCACAAGTTCCTTGTATGGGATGAGATTATGGTGCTTAGTGCCCCAATCTCCTTTTACTTGGTTGATCACTAGAGCGGAATCCCCAAACACATTCAAATTCTTTATCCTCAAGTCAATGGCAGCTTTCATACTCAAAATACATGCTTCGTACTTAGCCATATTGTTCGTTCAATCAAAGCATAGTCTAGAAGTAAAAGGAGTGTGGAAACCTTCAGGGGAGATGATCACATCACCAACACTGTTAACCAAGGCGTTGGAAGCCCCTTCGAAGACCATAGTCCATCAGGATCCTTGTTCAGGTCCGTCATGCGGTCCAGGTTTTGCACAGTCGGTTACTAGCATGATGTTCTCATCAGGGAAGTCGAAGTTCATAGACTGATAATCATCCACAGCTTGATGGGCCAAATGATCTGCTATTACGCTTCCTTTGATGGCCTTTTGAGTCGTGTATTAAATGTCGTACTCAGTCAAGATCATTTGTTATCTGGCTATCCGTCCGGAAAGAGCAGGTTTCTCGAAGATGTACTTGATTGGGTCCATCTTAGAAATCAACAGAGTGGTATGAGTCAACATATACTGTCTTAGCCGGCAAGCAGCCCATGCTAGAGCGCATCAAGTTTTCTCGAGTAGTGAATATCTGGTTTCACAGTCGGTAAACTTTTTTCTCAGGTAATAAATAGCATGCTTTTCAGCCAGACTCGTCATGTTGGCCCAAAACACACCCATAGAGTTCTATAGTACTGTCAAGTACATGATCAAGGGTCTTCCTTCAACTAGAGGCATAAGAATAGGAGGTTCTTGTAAATATTATTTGATTTTGTTGAAGGCAGCTTGGCATTCATCATTCCATCTGACTACCTGATCTTTCTTCAAGAGTTTGAAGATTGGCTCACAAGTAGCAGTCAAGTGAGATATGAAGCGAGCGATGTAATTGAGACGACCCAAGAATCCTCTAACTTCCTTTTCAGAGTGAGGGACTGTAATTTCTTGGATGGCCTATACCTTGGCAGGATTAACTTCAATGCCTTTATTTATGACAACAAAACCTAGAAGCTTTCCAGATCGTACTCCAAATGTGCACTTGTTGGGGTTTAACCTCAACTTGTACTTTTTCAACCTTTCGAATAGCTTGTACAGGTGATCGAGATGTTCCTATTCAGTTTTTGATCTGGAAATCATATCATCCACATATACCTCTATTTTATGATGGATCATATCATGAAACAAATCTACCATAACTCTTTGATATGTTGCCCCTGCATTCTTTAATCCGAGCGGAATGACCTTGTAGAAAAAGGTGCCCCATTGCGTAACGAAAGTTATCTTCTCCATGTCTTCGGGAGCCATCCTTATCTGATTATAGCCAGAGAAGCCATCCATGAAAGAGAAGACTTTATGTTGAGCTGTATTATCAACCAAGACGTCAATGTGTGGTAGAGGGAAGTCATCCTTGGGGCTTGCCCTATTTAGATCCCTATAGTCTACGCACATGCAAACCTTTCTGTCTTTCTTTGGCACTGGCACCACATTGGCAACCCATTGGGGATAGGATGTCACATCCAAGAATCCTGCATCAAATTGTTTCATCACCTCAGCTTTGATCTTCTCAGACATATCAGGTCTCATGCGATGAACCTTTTGTTTGATAGGAGGACAATCGTCTTTTGTCGGCAGACGATGAACTACGATGTCGGTATCCAACCCAGACATATCTTCATAAGACCAAGAAAATACTTCCACATAATCATGCAACATCTGAACCAACCTTCTCTTGACACTTCTTTCCAAGTTAGCACCGATCTTGATTTCCTTCTTATCTGCCTCAGTACCCAGATTGATGACTTCAATTAATTATGTGTGCGGCTGAATGGCTTTTTCCTCTTGTAAAAGAAGTCTGGCCAGTTCTCCAGGTATTTCACAATCTTCCTCGCCTTCGTCTTTGGCTTGGTTGATTGGACATTCTAAGTCATAGTCGGCAATAGTACAGTCATTGGAAATAGGATCCAAAGTGGATGAGGACCTGCAAGAATGTGCGTGTGTATGTGTGTGCATGTAAGATACATGGCTATTTTGAAAAATGTATTTGAAGGAAAAGAAAGACAATGAACACAAAGATTTGAGTGCAAAAGAGTCCAATGATTTGTATTTAATGATCATATTATTATATGAACATAAATAAACCCTTGACAAATGGGCCATAGTGCCCCGGGCCAGGCACATGGCTTAAAAGTCATTGTTAAAATATTACAGACAAAATGTTCTTGAATTAAAAGGAAAGCAATAACAAATAGATTACTCCTCAATGAAGGAGATGGGCACAAAGTCCTTTGCATGCCAATTCTTTAGCTTCATTGTAGTTGGATACACCCAATCTTTAAATGCAACTTCTTCATCTGAATCACCAACAACATTAATTGCATGGCTTCCAATGCGGAGAGGTGGGTTTCCTGCATGAGCACGCCTCACTTCCTTCTGAGCTTTGATGGTGAATCCCAAACCAAACTTGTCCGCTTTGAATGGGATATCAAGGAGTTGTCCTAAATTATCACATCTTCCTTCTTCAATTGCAGCATGAGCATCTTTAACCGAAACCATCTTCAGCACGACCTTAACAGCTTTGGACTCATCAGAGGAACATTTAGTAGCGACAACCATTAGTGGTACCACTTCAAAGGCTTGACATTGGGTCTCAATGTATTCTCCATCCATATCTACGTATTTGAACGAGTTGAGGTGGCTCACCATAAACTCTTCCTCACCACAAACGGTGATAATTCTTCCCTTGACAGGATATTAAAGTTTCTGGTGAAGAGTTCAGGTTACTGCCCCAGCTTTATGGATCCACGGGCGACCCAACAGACAAGAATATGCAGGACGGATATCCATAATGTAGAAGGTGGAGTTGAAGATTTTGGATCCCACCTTGATTGGAAGATCTACTTCTCCATGAACAGTCCTTTTTGATCCATCGAACGCCCTTACAATGATATCACTTGGCTTTAAGACTAAACCTTCACAATTTAGACAGTTTAATGCCCCCTTGGGTAGTACGTTTAGAGACGAACCAGTGTCGACCAGCACATGTGCTAAGGTAGTCCCTTTGCACTCGACAAAAACTTGTAAAGCTTTATTTTGGTTCTTCCCAAGTGGTGTTAGGTCAGGATCTGAAAATCCTAAGCCATTATCAGTCGTCAGGCTAGCCATGCAATTCTCAAATTCGTCCATTGTTGTCTCATGGGGAAATGAGCCTTTTTTCAGGAATTTGATTAATGTCCGAGCATGGGCATCGAAACAAAGCAGCAATGACAACATTGAAATCTTAGAAGGGGTTTTCCCCAACTGTTCCACAATCTTGAAGTCGCTCATTTTTATGATCTTCAAGATCTCGTCCATCTCACGGGCGGAGGGTTCTCCATCAGCAACGTCCTTTGCGGGTATTTCAATCACGACACACTCAACAACCTCTCCTTACCTCTTGTATCAGTACTTGGCTTGGCGGCAGTAATGCGGACGGGCGCCTTAGTAACAACTGGTGGTGAGATATTGGGTGAAAGTATTCTCCCAGTTTTGGTTACTTTGCTTGAGCCAGTTATGTTACCAACATCATCAGCTTTTTCTTCTTTGATCCAAGCGTCTTGTTTAATCCCATGATAAAATACCTCAGCACCATAGTTCCATGGTACTTCCTTGTTTGAAGAATAGGGAATTGGTATGGGATTGCTAATTATTAAGGGAGCAATAGTTTATTCATTTGAAATCCTAATAGGACCTTTGGAGGTGATCCTATGAGGCTAGTTAGAGATGGTAATAATGGAGAGGTCTTCACATTTGTTAGTAAAACTTTTGGTAAGCGGAGTCTTCTCAAATAGAATTTCGTGGCTATCCATCAGGCGTTGTATGCCTTTCTTCAGCCCTTCACATCCATTGAGTTATTGGGTATAACAAACACAATCTTTTACACAGCCAGGTAAAATCCCAGATTTCAACAGGTTCTTTTTGATGATATTCAGCGGAGTAGTCAAGTCTTCAATAGAGGCAACAAAAATTGTATCTTCAACAGCATTAACACCCCTGTGATACTTCGGAATCGGTGTTGTGATTATATTCGGAGTTGGAGGAGGATTGAACTCAATAGTCTTGTTATCGATCAAATCCTGGATTTTATTCGTCAAGGCCCAGCACTGGTCAGTCTCGTGCCCGGGGCTGCTTGAGTGGTAAGCACATTTAGCATTTGGATTATACTTTGGTGAAGAGGTATCTGGGTTGGCAGGAGGTTCATGCAATGTCACCAAATTAGCCTTGAGAAAATGTTGTAAGGCTTGAGACAATGACATGCCTAACCTCGTAAATTGTCTTCTCGGAGTTTCAAAACATTGATGATTTGTAGATGGTCTTGGAGTAGGAGTTGGATTGGAGATTCAGACAGCATTAATAGACAGATGATCATTCTTCTTGCTACGGGCCCTTGCCCCGTACACAATATTGATTTCCTTATTTGTAGCAAAAGGTTTCTTGGCAGGATTAGAAGTGGAGGCAGATGCCACAAATATCTTGCCACTTTAGATGTCGCTTTCAACCATTTCACCGGTTAGGATTAATTTGGTGAAACCAGAAGAAGAGCAGCCAACCAACAGATTAAAGAAAGGACCTGATAAAGTGCCCATGAACATGTCAATGTGCTCTCTATCAGTCAAATGTGGTCGAACCCTACTTGCAGGGTCTCTCCACTTTTGTGCATATTCTTTAGATCCTTCATTCTTTCCCATGGTCATATCTTGCAACTGAACCCTCATTGGGGCCAAGTCAGTGTTATACTGGTACTGATGGTAGAATGCGGTAGCTAAATCCTCCCAAGTATTGATACGGGAACCATCTAACTGATAAAACCATTCAACTTGCGTTCCGGCCAAGCTCTCTTGGAAAAAGTGAACCCAGAGTTTCTTATCAACAGTGTGCGGCTGTATCTTGCGCACATAAGATTTTAGGTGAAGTTTTGGACAAGAAACTCCATCGTACTTTACAAAGATTGGCATTTTGAATTTGTGGGGAATGACAACCCCAGATATTAAACCCAAATCATCAAAATCTAAACCGGGGACGGCTTGGATTTCAATAGCTTTCAATCTATCTTATAACTATTTATACTTGATATCGGCGGGTGGATATTGATCGTCAAAATAATCAACATCAGACGCTTGATCACTAGCACAGTCAGCCTGGGTACTCTTAACCTCACCAATCTGATTCTCGTCTTCTTCAGATGAGTCTTCCCCTACCGGGATCTGACAGAATGTATCCTTGAACCTTTTTCCCATGTTGAGTAGAGCTTTCTTCTTGGGCTTCTTCTTAACTGCCAGCAATGCCATCATGTCTTGCTGCCCATTGGCTAGGGCCAGTAGAGTCTCTTGGAATTGAGAGTTTTGTACTTGAAGATCCTTCACATTTTTCTCTAGATCCATCTTGCTGAAATAAACAGCACAAAGATAAGGAAACTTGTTATTTGAAAACATGTCAGGTTATGATGCATGAAGATGTATATGGAAATGATTTCAAGGATTTATGGAATTTAAATTTGCATAGACAAAAGAGTGAACAAACGTCAAATTTCATTAATTAGTTCAAAAAGGATTACAACATGCCTCTTGGGCTTACAAAATAACTTTCTAAGATAAAAAGACTGAACGCATCCTCTTTGGCGCGAGATAGGCGTTCACACTTTGCTCTTCTTAATGCTGCTTTGTAAGCTCCAAGACCCTCTTCTCGCTAGCGTAGAATTTAGCTTCGAAAGTATTTCGTTCTTACTTTAGCTGAATCCAACCCTTTTGCAAGTCTTCGAGAAAGGTAGGCATGTCTGGATGGAGGACAGTGTATGGGACATCTCCTTCGACCACAGGTTCCATGATGACTGGCAAGATGGAGGGATAAGGCATCATAAGTTTCTGAGCACGAGCTCGTACCCACTTAAGGTGAGGCTCGAGGGGAATGGAATTCTTGTGTCCCAACGTCTTACTATCCACCTTGCTTACCATCCTCCAAGCTCGGATAAACCTCTGATGGTGGCTTTGATCATCATTCTCATAGTCGAATACTACTCCTTGAATGAGCATCTCATGTGGACCATCCCTTCGGGCGTAACCAAACTGTCGTAAAGCTAAGCAGGGGTTGTAAGTGATACCTCCCCTAAAGTCAAGTAAAGGGACATTAGGGAATTCCCACAAACGGTCGATGATATTAACATTCTCCAAGGATCGGGAACACCAATGAACATCTGAATGTATGAGGGTCATCAACCTATGGGACCATCTTGAACCTTGCTCGTTCTTCAACAAAGATTGGGGAAGATGCGAAATAAACCATCTTACCAAGAGAGAAGTGCAACACATGAGGATCCCTCTCTTACACATAGCGCGAGAGTGAAAAGAATGTAGGATATCTCCCAATAATGTAGGCACCGGGTTACGAGACATGAAGATTTTGACAGCGTTTACATCTACGAGTTGGTCAGGGTTTGGAAACAAAACCATCCCATAGATGATAAGGGCCACAATTTATTCAAAAGCTTGTAAGTCTGAGGAGTTCCAACAATCTTGAGCTTTCTCAAACAAGAACTTGGCCAAGAAACCTTTGACACCACTTCTTGTTTCCCAATTAGTTGTGACATCAGATTGTTGTAAGTGTAGTGCTTGGGAAATCTCTTCAAGTTTTGGATCTCTTTATGTACCGTTGAAGGGTAGTTGATTGAGAATGGTGATCCTATAGAGTTGTGAAAATTCTTCCAAAGTTGGAACAAGTTGATAATCGGGAAAGTGAAGCAATGGTGTAGAGGATCAAAGAATTGGAAGAGCACCATCATCATATCTTCATCAGTGTTGGAGGTAACCAAGCTTAGGAGGCGACCATGTCTTTCGGTGAATGGAGAATTCTCAGGAACCCTTGATGCTAACTCTTTGAGTTGAGGAGGAATCCTTACGAAATTGACTTGGATAGTATTCATGTGGGTAGAAGCTATGTCCTACAAAATAGTACAAAGATAAATCCCAAAAATCCTTGAAATGGTTAGTGAGAACGAGTATGATGTTTATGATGTTTATGATGTCATACAAGTAAATATATACAAACAAGGAAAGTAAGTCCTTAGGTTTAGGCTTGCATGGAGTCTCATAGTAAGTACCCTTTTGAAGTTTAGTTGGCTCAAACTTGTCCTAGAAATAGTAATCGGGTTCTAAAGGATCTCAATATCACTGATTTGTCTTCTCGGACATTATTTCAGCGCAAGCCTCTTTCACGGCGACTGAAATATCCCGGAAATCAAATCTCAGAGAGTGTAGTATCGAGTATCTACCAACTTCGGACTGCACCAAAGTCGGTTATCTCACTACATCCTAATGGCTAAGTTGGTCAAGTAAAGGTTCTAAAGTCAGTTAGTGCTTTATGACATCACTCAGTGGCCCGGTATTCTCCTTGACTACTCAAGGGTTACCGGTACCCACAAATATATCACACTAACATAGCTATTGCTTAGACCATGTCGGTATACCCCGCACAGTTTCCATAATGTATTGCTACTTACCTATAAGGTATCCAAACCCGGGTAGAGGATTTCAAACAAGCCCAAACAAGGAACCAAAATGTAAAGCAATCAAATCAAACAATGAAAGTAAGTAAAGGTCATCTAGCCCTAAGGTAACCCCAATTTTAAGAAGATCCCCAGCAGAGTCGCCAGTTCTGTGATATGGTGGGAGAACTGACTTGGGTGTTTTGTGTTTTATCACAAATGTTGCGGTTAGCAAGAGTCGCCACCGACTTTTCTTTTATCCAAAAGGAAAGGCTGAAAAGAACAGGAAAGACCTTTGAGATTGTTTCTTGACTTCGGGGGGTAGGTTATGAAAAGGGAAGGTGTTAGCACCCTTTTCATCCATAGTCATCTATGGGCTCTTAGTTGCTTACTAGATCACTTGCTTTTGTTTGAAAATGTGCTTTGTGTGGTTTTTGAAAGCATTTTGAAAAGGCTTCATCGTTTAGGCAAACTTTGTAATAGTTCTCGTTCGTAAGAATGTATACAAAGTGTTGATCTTTTGAAAATGTTTCATGTTTGGAAAATGTTTTTGAAAGTGTTTTTGAAAGTTTTGGTGTTTGTTTTGAAAATAAGCAAGGATGTTTTGATTTGAAAATGAGCAAGCAACTAGTAACAATCTACCTACTCAAAAGTCTTTGTTCATTTCTTCCTTTTCTTTTTATATTGCTATCTTACCATTGATTTGGTAAGAAGCCCTATCTTTGGATGTAAAGGGACGGGCGTGGGTCATCGTATAGCTATGATAGCAATGTTGTGAAATATCTTAGCAATTTTCTTTGAGGGATTAAGATCATTTTGAAAGGCAACAATTGATAGCGCCATCGAGGGACTATGATCTTGTATTTTGACTTGCTTTTGCTAAGATACCCCACATGCATAACATGGCCATTTTTATAAGGCAACAAAGTGGAATTACCCTAAGGGTGTAAGTGTGCAAATGTGTTGGATTTACATGCATTGTTTTGTCTTGAATTAGGGTTTGCTAATTTGTTGATTTTATCTTTCCATACAAACCCTAATTACTAGCATTTATATAAAGCGATAAATTGCGGAAAGTAAAAATACTAAGCTATCACATCATTAGGGGAGGGGGTATACAAATTTATAAATGGGGATTTTGCAAGAAATTAAAGTCCTAATTATCTATTACAACCATATTGAATATTGTACAAAATTGAAAAAGGAAATAATGCAAGAATGTAAATGGAAAAAGAAATTATTTTATTTGGATTTTTATGAAAGGATTTTGTCTTAATTAACTAAAAGAAATAATTAACTAAAATAAGAAAATTAGAATTAAGTTAGTAAAAGAAAATAAGTTTTTTAGGCTTTTGCTTGTGAAAAGTTTTAATTAAATTAAATTATTATAAAAATTAATTAACTAAAAGAAAACCTAAGTTCTAATCTAATTTTTAATTAAAAGAAAAATAATTAAACCTAAGTCTAATTACTAATTTATTTAAGAAAAGAATTAAATTTGTTTAAGAAAATATTTTTTTTTCTTTTTGGTTTAAAAAGAATTTTTTTATATAATAATAGAAAATAATCAAAACCTAATTTCAAATTAATTTATAAACTAATTAATAAAAAAAATAAAGGATGATTAAAATAAACTTATTTTTATGTCAAAAATTAATTTAATTAAATAAAAGCCTAAATCAATTTTTTAATGATTTTTTATGATTTTGGTATTAAGTAAAATATATTAAAATAAAACAAATAAATGAAGTAAGAAAGAGAATAAAACAAAATGGGCCAGGATGTATGAAAATGAAATAGGGAGTGTGAAACAAACAAAATGCCAGGCCCAACAACAGGGAGCCCAACGCCTGTTTTCAAACAAAAAAATGGAAAAATATGAAGAAAAAAAACCAAAAGGGTACCACTAGGGCTCGGACCCAGGTCCCTAAGGTGATAGGAGCGTGCTTTAACCACTGGGGTGGTGATACATCCATTAACTTAAACAAAACAATAAATATGTAACATAAGTTTAACCCTGAATGTACTTCCTCTTCAACCTCCAGCCAAAGGATCTGTAACTTATTCATTTCTCATCCATTCACAAAACTTCCAACATCAAACTTGTTAGAAATTTCCTCATGATTCTTAATATGTAAATAACTTAATCTAATTCTCAAATATGAGCATGAATTTCTAACAGTACCAAATTATGACCTAAATATTTTTAGAGGTTCAAACTCAAAATTCTCCCTACCCAAGCAACATAAATTAAATCTATGGACATGTATAGTTTCAGGACAATGTTGTCTACATTTTATCTTTCTAAATGCAAGCCTAACAATGCCTAAATGAGAAGATAGAAGTTCAAGAAAAATACCTCAAAACTGGAAATCGTGAAATGAGTTTAAGCTTGTTTCAAGTGATGGTGATGATCAGGTTAGCTTCCTTGAGCCTCTAGGAAGCTAATGCAATAGCTGGCTTGAACTGAGAGTAGCTGAAATGGCCTGGAGAAGTCAAGATGAAGACCTCTATTTTTGGTTATGGAGGATGGTATAAATGGTGTTACAGTTTGCAAATAGGTATTGGTATGGCTTGTGTATGATGCTAAGAAGCTTTTGGAGGTATTAAGCCAAGAAACGCACGAGTAGTTTTGGAGATTGAAGTTCAAAGTCAGAAATGACACAAAAATGGAGGTTTTGTGCAATTTATGGCTTGAGGGAATTTGGGAGTTCTTTCAAATTGTGTGTTAGCTTGAAAATAACTTGTATAGTTATATGAAAAAGGTTTTAGGGCTTGAGGTGGACATAATTGTGAGATATTGAGTTATGGCTATGTTACTTGATTTTGAAGAAAAGTGGAAAACATGGTTTCAAGGCATAGTACAAGCATGGCCTAAGTTTATGGGATTATCTAGACATGTTGTTGTTTCCTTTGACATTGCTTGTGTTCAGATGAAACAAGTTAGGAGCTCTATGCATTCACTTTGTGATTAAAGTCACTTTTCCAAAATGGAAGTGTGAACTTTGTTCCATTAATGGAATAAATACTTAGACAATGACTCAAACACTTGGGTCATAGCTCAAATAGTTGTATAATCTTCTGATTATGGATAGATTTAGAGGTTAGAAGCCTGTAAAGCAAGATTCATGCAGCATGGGTGTGGATTGGATCAAATGTTCATCATGAAAATGACTTGAAAAACAAGTTTGAAACCCTAATTTCTTGCCTTCGATTCTCTTAGCTCAAGCATGATCTCAATGAGTTATTGAACATTTTGGAAAGCTTGTAACATCCTATACAACCTCTATGTTGGACATTTTTTTAAAATTCCTCTTGGAACTATGTGAAAAATTTCATGAAGTTAGGTCAAAATTCTGCCTAAACTAGGGCAAAATTTCACTAAGTTTCCAAGTTTCATGAACATGTATTCACAAAATCATAACTTGAAATACATGCATTTCTAGGAGAAGTTTTGTTCTACAATGTTTTATATCTCATTGATATCTACAACTTTCATGTTGGAAGTTTCCTTTTAATCATCTTGCATCATGGTAAAAAATTGGCTCAAAGTTGTGAAAAAATATGAAGTTTTCAACACTTAGAAAAATTTCTAAGTTTAGAAATTTTGACTTTTCAAAATGAAATATTGACTTTTTTATTTCTTGATGAACAAGTTTCATATTTTGACATGTTTTGATGAATTGTGATCTTTGACACTTGATTTTGACTACAAAGTCAAAGTTTGACTTTTCAGTGTACAATTGACTTTTGATCAGTTGACCAAAAATTTATTTGTCAATCAATTGATCTTGAGCAATGTTTTGATCCATTACATTAGGTAAAATGAAGAATTTGAACCCTTGAGATCATGCCTTGAATTAATCAATCATTGATTAGGTCAAAAGTAAAAAATTGCACCTTCTTAGTTAAAACCCTAATTTTGACCATTTTGCCCTTTTGATGATCTGATCAAATTTCTTGAGGAATTGTGATCCAAAATTGATCAAATGACATATGTGAGTTCATATTGTTGATATGGACCAAAAATTATGAAGTTTGATTGTAAATTGACCATAGTTGACTTTTTCCCCAATACAGTTGATTTTAGGTCAATTGATCAATTGACTGAGCAAAAATGTGATCCAAGACTTAAAACTTGACATAAGCAATCTTGAGGGTCCAAAATGATCCATGAAAGTAATATGAGGCATTAGAAGTCCAATTGTCCTTGTGCAATCTCAAACCCTAATTTTCAGTCATCAGTGCTTGAGGAGGTGCCTTGAGCTGATCAACCCTTGTGTAGTCTTGAATCCATAGAGATCTTGTGAGAGATTATTTGAGAAATGAGAGGGAAACTTTTTGGGTACAACACCATTAATCAAATTTCTCTCCATCAAATATTGGAGGTTTTCCGCTGATTCTGTCTTTCTCATCAAGGTAGTCATTGTCGATCTTCTGACTTCGCCCCACCATAGTCTTTTTCTTAGCTTGGATCTTTTACTAACATGGTTAAGTGCTTGAACTAAGAACCAGGCGCTCTAATACCAATTGAAGAATCGAAAAAACACAAGAAAGGGGGGTTTGAATTGGTATTTTTAAAACTTAAAGTAAATAACAAGTTGGTTATCCTGGTTCGTTTGAACTCAAGCTACTCTAGTCCACCCGCCAAGGTGATTTTTCCTCTCTCAACGAGGTCTTAATCCAATAATCAATCTTGAATACAAATCTACTTTGACAACTGCCAAAGTCTTCTTGAGTATAAACCACAACCCAATTTTTCTCAAGGAATTTCTCTAAATACTGTATGAATAAAAGTGTACAGTAGTGTTTCTAATTAAACAGTATCACAATACAAGTGATGTATTACACAGTTTGAATGTTGAATATTTGAGGATGAAAATGATAGCGGCATTGTTGTTCGTGTAAAATCGTAAACGATTTATCCTCAAGGCTTGTTTAAATAGGAGAATCATGAAGGAGCATTTGGAAACTTGATCAATGACAATTAAGGTGCTTTCCAAAAATAAAGATCATTGTTCCCTTCCAGCCGTTACTCTTGAAATGGAAATATTTGATTTATAACGCTTCATTACTTGCTTGCTTTAGAAGATGGAAGTAATTATTGCTGCTTGCTTCATAACTTTGTAGATCAGAACCACGGAGTCCTATTTGCAGTGTTAGAACTTCTATTAGAGATGTTTATAGTCATAGTTGAAACAACGTTTTAGCGCATCTTCTGATCTTTTTCCATCAGAACTTTTTGAGAGATGTTTACAATCATAGGAGAAACAACTTTGTAACTTATCTTCTGATCTTCTTCCATCAGAACTTCTCTGCAAAATATAATATAATATTAGGGATCATATTTGTTCTTTGCGTTTGTTATCATCAAAACTCTTACAAGGGTTGTAGGATCAAACTATGTTCTAACAGCCCATAGAGAAATAATTCCAGCCCTGAAGAGGACTCTTAGATATCCTTTGCTTTCCCAAAACTCCTTTTTTCTTCAAGCTTACTTGCTTATTTTCAGTTTTGTTCATACTTGTCTCTGTTGTTTCAGCGACCAGCCGCTAAATCCAAACAGCGCCCCACCAAGCTCGTTTTAAGAACTTCCAAGGGAAAAAAGGAAACGCCTGTGATTTTGTCAGATAGTGAATCTACTGATAGTTATCTCAATTATCCTGTCAATCAGCGAGCCCCTGAGTATTCTCCTATCAGTGAGGGAGTGGAAGACCACGCCCATAAAGACAGCTTAGAAGAGGATGTTGGAAATGATGAAAAATGGAGGGTCCTGAATATGCTGTTGACATTGATGAGACTATCAACTAACAACCTTCTCAAACAACTGAAGAGCCTCCTCAAACAAATGCTCCCTTTGGGACAGTTTCAATTCCTTCCATTGTGGCTCCTACCACTACTACCATGTCGCCTCAAGTAATTTCTACTTTCAAGCAAAGTAACCCCTTTGAATACTTGAATTTTTTGGTGGCCGCTAGAAATCACTCGATTGATGGAGGCTCTAGAACTTCAATTATCTATGGGGGAGTTCCGTCTCTTGGAACCCGAGGCGAAATTCTCAATCTTCTGAAAATGCAACTCTTTCATGTCGATTTGATCAACCATTTGGAGGTGTTTCCTACTGATGGCGCTAAGGTCAAAGATTCGTTGCAAAAGGTTGACGTTCATACAGCCTCTCCTCAGGTCATCATGTTTGTGGCTAAAGTATCTTCTTTTCTTGACCAGTTTCTGGTCGATTTGGCCAAACGAAAGGAGATCCTGGGGAAGCGTCTTCCTAAAGAAAGGGAACTTAATCTAGAATTGGCCTTGGTGGAGTCCACTATAAATGCTAGTGAAGCGCTAAAGAAATCTCTTGGCAAAGCCAAAGAAGACTTCAAAAGGATGGCCGATAATATCTCTCTATGGCAGCGACAAATTATTGTTTTAAAACAACAAATTGAAGAGCTGGAGAAGAAGATCAATGAGGCTGAAACCTTGCAAACTGCTGGATTTGAGACAACTGAAAAGGAACTGAATGACGAAGCTTTTACTAAGGTTCTTCACTGGGAGCATGTTGAGGCGTTGGATATCGAACTAGCTGAACTGGATACCTCTCTTTTATTAACCAATTCTCAGTGTCTCTCGCTCGAGACTGCTATTTGACTCTCAAGGAAAATGTTCCCTTTTAGCCACCTTTGAAATGCCTAATGTGTATTTCAGGCCCTTTAGCGGCCTTTTATTATGTAATGAATGGTTTTTTACTCTTTTCCTATTACAATTTCTTACAAAATAGGTTTATATTTCTTTAAGTATTTACCATTTACTCTTAATATTCAACCTTCTAACGTGAGCTCTTCGACCTCATAAGCATTGTTGGAAAAAACTGGAACCACTCGAAACGGTCCTTTCCAATTTGGTGACCATTTTCCTATAACTCTATCTCTTCAATCCATGGGTAAGATCACTTTCCAAACCAAATCTCCAATGACGAACGCTTTTGCATTCACCCTTCAGTTGTAGGCCTTTGCTACTTGTTCTTTCTGCCTGAACAAAGCATCTAGAGCTGCTAGCCTATGATCTTCAACATCTATCAGTGCATCATACATCATTCCTCAATAATACTCAGTAGGAATATTTGATTGCCTTTGTATTCTCACTGATTGCAAATGAATTTCTAAGGGAAATACTACTTCATGTCCATAAACCAAATTAAAAGGTGGTGTGTTAGTCGACTCCTTTTGTGAGTTTCGACATGCCCATAATGCTTGGCCCAAAGTTGTATGCCAACTTATAGGCTTTTGGCCAACATATTTCTTGATTAAACTTATAATGGTATTATTCATTGCTTTGACTTGCCCATTCGCCTAGGCATAATATGGTGTTGATGTTAACTTTTGCCCAATGAACACAGTTCCTTTGTCAGTTGTTATGGTCTCTGGTGTCCCAAACCTATATATGATTTTATTTCGAATGAAATTCATGAATTCCTCTTGGTCTACTTTAACCAAAGCGGCCACTTCTACACATTTTGAAAAATAATCAATACCTACCAAGATGTACATGTGGCCTTTTGATGATGCAGGTTTAATTTCTCCAATAATATCCAAATCCCATCCCCTGAAAGGCCATGGTTTGATAACATAATGCAACTCACTAGCTGGTACATGTTAAATTCCAACATGTTTTTGGCATTCTTGGCAGCTTTTGGAAAAATCAATGCAATGTTTTAACATGGTCAGCCAATATACTCCTATTTGATACAACAACCATTTCATCTTCTGGCCTGCTTGATGTGTTCCACAAGTACCACTATGTACTTAAGATGTTGCCACATATGTTTCTAGAGCCATCAAAATAACATTGCCAAGACTTAGTGCTTACATAAGCTTCAGTAGTGTCGACCACTGAATGGTCAACTATAAAGTCTGCAATAATTTTCCCCTTGAATGCTTTTAAAGGAACATATGTTAATGAGTATTCAGTTAATGCAAGTTCCTATTCACCTATTCGACTGTGCAAAATGGGTTTAGATAACATATGCTTGATAACATCAAAATGAGAATAAACAGAAACTTTGACTGGTTTTATATAATGCTTGAGTTTAGTACATGAGAAATACGAACATAAACATAGTTTTTCAATTGCATTATATCTAGTTTCAGCGTCACTTAGTACTCCAGTAAGGTAATAAATGGCCCTTTCGAACCTATTTTCGTCTTCCTGGGCCAACATGCTTCCCAGTGTCGACTCTGACGCTTCAATATACAGTTTCATGCCTTTGTTTCTGTTTGGAGGTGCCAGTATTGGAGGCTTCATCAAATAATGTTTCATGTGATCGAATGCCTCTTGGTGTTTGCTTTTCCATTGAATTCAGACTCTTTGCCTAATTTCAACAAAGGATAAAATGCCAAAGTTTTTCCACTCATGTTTGACACGAATCACCTTAGGAAATTTATCTTTCCCAACAAAGATTAGAGTTCTTTCTTCATTGTTGACGCTTTGGTATTTAAAATCGCCTTGGTTTTGTTCTGATTGATCTTTATTCCTTTATTGTGCACTACAAAACCCATAAAATCTCTTGCACGAACACAAAAAGCACACTTTAATGGATTCATTTTTAATCTATATTCCCTCATTCTAAAAAAAAGACTGTCTAAGCTGATCTAAATGACCAGCTCTCGAGGGTGATTTGACTACAATGTCATCAAGGTACACCTGCATGAAGTTGTTTATGATATCATGAAACATTGAGTTCATTTCTCTTTGATAAGTCGCCCCAGCGTTTTTCAAACCAAAAGGAATGACGACCCACTAATATGTGACTAACGCCCCAGGGAATCGAAACACATTTGTGTGGGTATCATCTTCAGCAATGAAAATTTGATTATAGCCTGAATATCCATCCAAAAGACTTAAATATTCATATCATACGGCCGAATCGACCAGCATTTGTGCAACAGGCATTGGATATTCGTCCTTTGGGGTGGCTTTAATTAAATCCCTAAAGTCTATGCAAATTCTCAAAGTTCCATTTTTCTTTATTATAGGGACTATATTATCTAACCATTCAACATACCTGGTTGTCCTGATGAACTTGCTCTTCAACAACTATTTGATCTCTACTTTGATTTTGGACAGTACTTTTGGAACGAACCTCCTTGGCATCTGCTTGATTGGTCGTTTTCCTGGATTTATAGGCAGCTTCATCTTCACCATTTCTTTACTCAAACCAGGCATCTCATTGTAATCCCATGCAAATAAGTCCTTGAATTCTTTAAGTAATTCGATCACTTGATCCTTTATCTGGTTGTTGATCTTGGTGCTGATGTAGGTAATTCTCTTAATTGAACCATCACCCAGTTCGACTTCCTCCAAGGGATCTTGTGCTTGCATATTCAAAACATTTTCTCTTGGACCTTTCTCAAACACCAATGGCTCTTCTTCGTATATACAATTAAGCCTCTGGCTTTCTTAAGTTGTTGTTTGGCTTGTGTGTCCAAGCTCTTCCAGCATGATGACTTAAGGTGCCATATTTGAAACATCTTCAACCTCTAAAGCCGCATTTATTCTGTTTTCAGCCATATACGCCAAAATCCTTGCCAGGGCATTTGCTTCAAGAATCATCATGATTTCGTTCTTCTTCCCACCCAGTGGGCTCAAACGCCCCTAATGCACCTGGATATGTATCCAACTTTTCTTTGTCCTAAATAAAACCATGAGTAGGGTGTAAAGTCAAGAAATTGATTGCATCAGGATGCGGCTTGAAAACTGCATCTTCTGGGCCTCATGATGGTATAGTTGCAAATTCTTTGTCAAAATTATTTTGATTCACCACCTTCGTATCAACAATAAAATAGCTATGATCTGCCTCTATGTTTTTGATGATCCCATCCTGATGCCATATGGACACATGTTGATGCAGGGTCGATGGCACCGCCCCTATTCCATGTATCCATTTGCGCCCTAACAACATGTTGAAATTTTCCTTGGATGATATCACCATGAATAATGATGGCCTTGAAGTCAGGCCAATTGACATATTTACTTGAATCACACCCAAGATGTGACTTGTATTTCCTTCATAATTCGACAGAACCATATTTTGTGGTTTAAGGTCTGTGTCGAACTTACCAATTTTCATCAGCAATGACTGTGGCATCAAATTAACAACATCACCACCATCGACGAACACCTTGTTCACATGGAATCCATCAACCTTAGCCCTTATGAGCAAAGGTTTCAGATGATACATCATGTCTGATGTAGGTTTCTCAAACGTTGTATGTTGTTCTTCTACCACCCCATTGTCCATGACATAGTAACATAGAAGTTTTTGACCGACTGATTCCTCACGCATGTCTTCTTCCTCATCCCTAGATGCCTCTGAGGTAAACCCATATTCATTGGGCAAAACTGACACAATATTGCATCGGATTATCAAACCATCCTCTAAACTATCTTTGAAACCGTCTGATACTTCATCATCCATGTCGTCGTCACCAAGATCTTCAACCTTCGTATGCGACGTATTCACAACTGACATCTACAACCTCTCTTAGTCCGGTCGACGTTGTACTTCTTTCTGGCCGCTTTCAGCCTATTATGGACCAACTTTTGTTGCAGCATCTCTTGCACCTTTCTTATTCCTCTGTTGTGGGACAAATTTTTTTGCAGCTCTCTCTCAGCTTTCTTATTCCTATGAAATCTCCTCCATTGGGTCTTCATCATAGGATTCTTCCCTTTGTAGGTGGGAGGAACATGGTATTTCTTTGAAATGATCCCAGTTTCAGCAAGTTGGGTTGAACTAGATCCTTTTTCCATCATCTCCCATTTGTGAGTCGAACCTGACCCTTTTTTACCATCTTCCAATTCTGGTTTTCCCCCTAGGATAAAAGGGTCGAACCAAATTATTGTTGGGCACATTAGTTGGTGGCACAAATGTTCTTAGATATGGAAACTTGGGTTTATCTTGAGGCACTTGAACATTGTTTGGCCCCTTAGCATGGTCGAACACCACTTTTGGATTTTCTCCTTGATGGTTCTTTTTCTTCAGTGCCTCAATCTTCTTTACAGCTTCTTCGTCATAGCTCACGTTACAATTTGGGCATAACATAGATCTAGAATTACTCAGCTTACATCTGTTCAGAAAATCTACTAACTCCTATTCAGGTTTAGGAAACACGACCTTCATCAACTCAGCCATTGTTTCCTCAAACAATTCTTCATCCTTACATTCCATTTTGGCTTTGTTGTCCTAATCACCTTCAGGCTTTTCAGAAAAAATAACCATCATCACTTCATGTGGCTTAGACAGATTATCATTACCACTTTTGAGACCCTCAGTAGCCTCGAGCGTTATAGCCACAGTCGGTTCGTCATCAAGACCATAAGTAGCCTTGAGTGCCACTATTACTAGTGAATTGATAGTGTCTACTTGTTCGTCTATGAGGCCCTTAGTAGCCTCCATCATCGGCACATTAAATGGCTCCACATAGTGTGCATCAGCCACATGTAAGAGATATGAGTCGATCTTCATAACATTCTTTGGTTTCTCACCAAATTTCAGTTGATCATCTTTCAAAGCCTTTTGAATCAAATCTTTGAAAAGAAAACACTGAGAAGTATTATGACCCAAAAAATTATGATATTTGCAAACAAAACCTCTTTTTTTTCTAATGTTGGACCCTTAGTGCCTGGGGGCACTATAATCTGACCATCTGAAACTAAAACATCAAATATTTCATCACATTTTGACACATCAAACGTATATGTTTCAGTATTAGTGCTATCATTTTTTGGACCTTCAACCGTCTTTCCCTTAGACAATCTTATAGGTTTACATGCATATGGGGGCCCCTCTTTCAATTAGGCCATGTTAACTTCTCCTTCTTCCATGTATTCATCCTCAGACTCTATGGAATAATCCTTTGTGTCTACAAAGGCAATGTTTTCATTTCTATGGTCCTTTGACACCATAGCTTTCTCTGTTTTTAAACGTTCGACATATCAAACCTTACCAGATAGTTGGGCCATATCCATAATAGATTGAGGATCAAACTTTTTTCTAATAGAGTAATCTAACCCCCCCAGCAGCCATTTCGACCAACTCATGTTCAGGAACCCTAGTAAAGAATCTAGACTTTAGGACCCTAAACTTATTCAAATACTCTTCCATTAACTCAGACGACCTTCTCTTGATGGAGGATAATTCTTTTAAAATGTCCTTAGGCTGGCCAGCATAGAATTGCTCATGAAATATACCCTCAAGTTGTTCCTGAGTGTGTATGGAGTTTGGAGTCAACATCGTAAACCAAGTAAAAGCATTCTTTGTCAAAGAATTAGGAAAATATCTTAATTTTAAGCCCTCGTCATTGGCGATATCGCCAGCTTCTATTTTGTACCTAGCAAAATGTTCAATGGTCGACTCATTGGCCTCACTAGCAAAGTTGGTAAACTTAGGTACCAAACATCCCTTAAGTAGTTTTTCCTGTCGAATGTAATCAGGCAAGGGCGAAGAGTAATTGGGCCTCTGGAGACCAACGTTTACTCCATATTGTGTTAATACTTCTTCTACCATATTTACTATGTTGTTACATCTAACAGTGGTATTTCTTAACACTCGTTCAACATCTTGGTTTCTCCTAACTACGACCGGCCTAGGTTCATATTATTAAATGAATTCCTTCTCTTTATAATTGGGTGCTTCCACTCTTCAAGGTCTAAAAGGACGCCCATTGTCCCCTCCCCCCCCCCTCTAGTTCTTCAAAAACCCTCAACAGCCTGTGGCGCGTTTGAGTTTGAGTTGGTTGGACCCCTAATGAGTTGAACAATCTACCTATTTAGTTAACTACGGGATTTAGGGAGACTCCCATTTTTTGAGTTAAAACATTTAATAAATATAAATTACTCTCATCCATATGTTTCCTTAAATCCATAATGGATGTAGTATTCAAAGATGGTGTCGACTACGGGATATAACTAACACCACCTAGTCGACCACTTGGGGCATAAATGTCTTGGTTTCCAGTGGCCACTGTGTTTTCTGTATATGTGGCAGAGTTCCAATGTAACCCAACCATCCTGGAATAAGGTATACCATATTGGTGAGGGAAAAATGATGACCCTGGACCCCCTAGAAAGAGTGGTCATTTGGGTCAAACGGTGATACCACATGCCTAGGTTCGGTTATTGTGACTGTTGTCACTGAACCATGAATTACGGTCGATCTTACGGGAGATAAAATTGTCGCGCTTTGAGTTGTGGTACTTACTGGTATGACATCCATGTGTTGTGTGGAAATCTGAGTATGTGCAGTGCTTGTGTCAAAGCGTGGCATTTTAGACTTAGATAAAAGATTACCACCTCTCAAATTCATACACACACTAACCATAAGAAACTTTGTGAAACTACACATAAAATCCGAAAATATTAGCACTGTCCCACCAGGTGTGCCAATTTGTTTACCTCTGGATTTGGTAAACAATGCTAGTCTCTTTAAAACAAGTTTACAGGCGAGATCAACCAGGGAATCTCAGTATAGTGCTTCAGTTCACGTGGGTAGTTAAAGTGTTTTTAAAAGAGTGTGTTCGATTGAGAGCCAAACGTTTTAAATTGTAAAAGGTAAGATAAAAAGACAAAGTAAATAAGACAAAAAATGTTTAAAATTGTAAAATGTAATGACATAACATTGAAGAAAGGTTGAAAATAGGTTGGTTCAAACATACATTTCCTTTGTGTGACTCATTTCGCTCGTTCGCTTGGTTACTTTGAGTGACTAGCATGCAGGAATGTGAAAGTTTGACCCTTTACAAAGTACACTAAGTTCTTTATTTATAATACACAGAAATAAATACTTTTTAAGTGGGCTTCGTTTCCTTGCATGCCACGTGTTGTTCATAACTTCCCCTCACGAAACCATGTTCTTTATTGTAACTTCCCTTTTTGAGTCCATGTTCTCTATTCTTGCGGTCGAGCCCATGTTCTCCCTCCATAATGCTTCGCCTTTGCAGTTTATGCGCTTATGGACCTTTTAACCCTTTTGGGCTTCTCACCTATCTTGCGCCCAATCTATTCACCATGAACCCTTCTCTGATCGACTGCACTTACGAAATCTTGGTTGACTACCTGAGAGATCATCCATGGTCGACATGCTTATGTAGTTGACTCCTTATAATTTAATGCTCTTTAATAAAAGGACCTTTTTGACTTTTGGTTTGGATTTATCTCTTTATGAAAATCCTAGCCAACACCACCACAGTCTATTCAAGTGTTAAGGCTACACTTGCTCAAGTTTTGGCTTCCTTTTAATGGTCTGGTCTTTCTGTAGCGGTAAAAAAAATTTTAAACATTGCACCATCTATCAACATAATAAGTATGAAACTCAGAAGAAAAATGGGCTATTACAACCTCTTCCAATACCCAGCCAAGTATGGGAGGATATGACCATGGACTTTATAACACAGTTACAAAATTCTTTTGGGCACACCGTCATCTGGGTCATCTATGATCACCTCACCAAGTTTTTTCATTTCATTGCTTTACCATCTAAGTTTACAGCGCATGTCCTTACGTCCTGTTTCTTAGTGGAAGTAGCATGTTTCCATGGGATCCCAAAGTCCATAGTATCTGATAGTGATCCTTTATTTCTCAGCAGTTTCTGGAAATATATTTTCAAATATAAGATACAATATTAAAATACACCACGACTTACCATCCAGAAATGAATGGTCAAACATAAGTGGTTAACAGATTGTTAGAGGCATACCTCAGGTGTTTTGCAGCAGATCATCCGCGAAAGTGGTACAAGTTTCTACACCTTGTTGGGTTATGGTATAACACATCCTTTCATGCAGTGATCCAAATGACGCCATTTAAATCCCCCTTACGACTGTAATCCCCCTAATATTCCAGTGTATGTAACTGAGACAGTTGTATATGTCTCCTTGGATACCTCATTACAACAACATTGTATCATTATCAGTCAGTTAAAGGAAAACTTGAAGAAAATATGTATTTGTAGCGGTAGAAATGTTGAGACTAAGCCATTGGATGGACTTAACTCGCATAGATTAAATAAAAATCGCCATGGCGCTTTATTGTTTCCAAAGGAAATGGGAAAAGAGCCAATAAACCCAAAAGGAAGGGGAGAATCTATGTACGAGGGTTGGTTATGCAAAAGAAAGGTATTAACACCCTAAACATCTACGGTACTCCGCAGAAACCTCTTTGAAAAGAAGTATTTTTTAAAACTTTTTCACCCGCCGGGGTTGCAAACCTTTAGTGCATACGTACCACCTTCCGTGCAATAGGGGATCAGGGTACTCATAGTTCACCTCAAAAATTTTAAAACACATGTGTGTTGGTTAATTTTAAGAGAAGAGACATCATCGTCATATCTGAGTGGAAAACATACTTACTACCCACGACTATTAGAAAATAGAATTTGCATCATCTCAAAGTAGAGAATATAGCTTGGATTTTAAAATCAAAAAAGCCTAACTCAACACCCAAGTGGAAATTATCTCACTTCACTATATATTGTAGAAGTATAGTAGCTCACATCACTACAAGAATCGACAAGAGTCTAATATTTTGAGAAAAAGTTTTTTAAGTAAAAAGTCAAAGTGGAAAAAATAGTTTGAGTGAAGTTAATTGACTTTTAGTCTTTCAAAAGATGTCAAAGTATTGTAAAGTTGATTAATGTTTGATTAAGAAAAGCTTTTTGAAAATGTATGGACCTAAGTCCAAGTTTATTATGAAAGTGGTTCAAGTTAGAAAGCAAGAAGATTTTTGAAAAGGAGGGAGAAGATTTCTGAAATTAAAGAAGATGGGAGGAGATGAAGGGACTATCCTAAAGAATAAGGTAAAAGCTAAGGAAAAGAACAATCTAACCAACAAGAAGCTAACATTTGACATAATAAGTCAATGTAGAATTCACATCATTTGGATTGAAACCAAGAAAGCAAAAATACTAAGCCTCTGAAGAATACCAAGCTTTAGATGAATTAAGTCTTCATAAAAATTGGGCAAAGTAACGGTTGTATATACAGGAACTCTTAATCACGGACAAAGCATATAATCAGAATAACCTGCACACAAAGAAAATCAACCTAATTCCTTGGAGTAAACCCCAAGAACTTCAGAAAAAATAACAACAGAGCCACAAGGTCCCCAAGTATCAAGGCTTCTAATCCTAAATTCGAGAGATCCATAACTCCATAATGCCACGGATGATAACCAGTAGTCCAAGTAACCTTAAAGCTTTTAATGTTCAAGTTGATTATTAAGTGTCTTTAAAAGAAAAGAAAGCTCAAGTGAGCAAACATAAAATGACATAAAGATAAATGCTCAAGTGAGCAAAAGAAAAAATAGCATGGAATGTAAATGCTAAATTAAATGATACACAAAAGTAAAGGCACAAAATAAAGTCATAAAGTAAAGTTAATTGTTAGTCAATTAGATGTTAGAGGTCAAGTGTAAAAAAAGGTTAGTTGAATGACCATCTTGAAGCTTTCTTTTGAAAACTCATTATAAGATTGATAAAATCAAAGCCTCTCAACAACAAGTTTCATTTGCTTTTTGTCAAGTATATCATTCATTTCAGGTACTCAAAGCCAACACATATGACCAATGATAATTGAAGGTCGATGTGATACGGTGGAAAAACTGACTGTTATATTGGTTATGTGTTTGTATTTGTAAATGTTACGGTAAGCAAGAGTCGCCACCGACTTTTCTTTTATCCAACAAAGGAAAGGGTGAAAAGAACAGAAAAAGACCTTTCGAGATTATTTCTGAGTAAGGGGGGAGATTATGGAAAGAGAAGGTGTTAACACCCTTTCCATCTGTAGTTATCTATGGGCTCTTAGATGCTTAGCTCATTTTGAAATACCTTGTACTTTGTGTGTTTTGAAAAATATTTTTGAAAGCGCCTTAGTACGACAAACTTTGTAATGTTTCTCGGAATGGTAGAAAACGTATACAAAGTGTTTGAAAATGTTTTTGAAAGAATTTTTGTGTATGTGTAAAAGTTTGTTTTGTTTTGAGCAAGCATCTAAGAACTATCTACTATACTCGAAGAGTTATTCTTTTCCTCTTTTCCTTTAGACACTGCTATCCTACTATTAGTGAGTAGGTAGCCCTAGTCGTTGGATGTTTAAGGGACATTCGAAGGGACGTTTATAGTCACAAAGGAAACTGGGAAAGAAACTTTAGTAACTACCCTAGGGTTTGTAAGATCATACAGAGGCAACATTGAGAGGCTCATCGAGGGACTTATGATCTTTAAACCAGAGGGTAGCCACTAAAATCTCTCACATTTCGAGAGTTGTAACTATTTTCCGAAGGCAACCAAAGTAGGGATACCCTAGAGGTGCGTATGTGCAAGTGTGTTGTATTCAGTTATTTTTGTCTTTGCATTAGGTTTGCTAGCGTTTTATTTTATTCTTGCCATACAATATTAGTTAGCATGCATATAAATAGTTCATAATTTGCAGTAATTAAAAGTGCGGAAATATAAATCTAGCTATTACAAGGCTTCGGGGAGGGAGATTATTACAAGTCCAAAACTTGGGGGAAAATAAAGAAAACAGTAAAGTAAAACTCATAATTATAGTCTATTACACCCAGTAGGCAGTTACAAAAATATGAAAATAAAATGTGAAAGGTAATAACGCGCGCGAATTGAAAGTACGTCTAAAAATCCTAAGGTATAAGAAAAATATCTTTTTGTTTGTTTTTGTTTTAATTAAGAAAATGGTTAAATTAAGTTAAGATTAATTAACCTAAATCTAAACTTAAAGAAAAATAGAAATAATTGAAGATGATTGAAACTAATAAAAGGGAATTAATTCTAATTATTTTGTATTTTTATTATGGAAAGAAGAAATAAATATGAATTAAAACCTAGGTCTAATTAATTTTAATTAAGAAAGGGGGTTAAAATAATTAATTAATTAATTTAGGAAATTAATTTAATTTAAAAAAACCTAAAACTATATTTTTTGTGATTTTTATCTATTTTTGTTGATTAAACAAATTAAGAAAATAAATAAAAGATAAAACAAAAAAAATAAATGGGCATGGGTAGTAAAAACAAAAACTGGGGGTGCAAGTTTAAGAAAGCGTTGGGCCCAACTCTGAAGAGCCCAGGTCTTCTTTGAGATCTAGTGAGGGCAGATTTGGAAGGCGCATGGTGGTCTGTGCGTTTGGATACATTGGATCTGGATCAAGTGGTGATGGGCTGATGGTACATGGTGAGTACACCTGGCTTTGAAGCACCTGATCTGCAAATACAACATGAAAAAAATGGAAAAAGCTGAAGCCTGGGATCGAACCCAGGCCCTCTAGCCTAACATACGCGCCTTTCACCACCCAACCATTTAACTCAATTGTTATTATATTAAAATAAAAACAAAATAATAGAATCAAGTATAAGATCCTAGTCAGCCAAACGCGCGCATTATAAAATTTAAATGAGCCAATCAGATCATGTGATATTGCTACTCTTGCTCCCAAACGGATTCAACAAGTCAAAGACACCGGAGCAAAGCTTCGGTCATCTTCTCCGATCTACCAAAACTTGGATCCTGCAAAATCATTAGCTTTAAGACGAATCAAAGACCCTATCCCACTTAAAATACCGCCCAGATCACGAATCTGGCCTTAGATTGGCCAGAAAACTCTTGTATCCTGAGTTACGAACCAAAAACCCTAGCACGGTTTGAACATGGCATCTCACGATATAGACGTCACACATTCCATGTAATGCTCTTAACATGTTCTAATGATGCCCAGAAACTTATACACACATATCAAAACATTCAAAAATTCGTAAAAATAAAGATTTGAGTTTGTGATTATACCCAAACGGTGATGACTTGGTTGGCCGGATTCAGGTAGCTTCAGGCGTATATAAGAGATGATTTGGCCTCCTGGAAGCTTCAGTAGGAAGGCTTGACCCTTGGTTTGGATTGAAAAGGGTTGGAACCCTGGATGCAACTTTTGACAACTTTGTGAAATTTTGGAATTTTTCCTATGACTTCTTCAAGCAAGGTGTGCGTGTCCAATGGCTTGCAAATGATGCTATATTATAGGAGATGGAGAATTCAAGGAAATATGGTAAGAATCTAGGCCATAAAGCCATGATAAAAGCAAAATAATTCCATTTGAAAAATTGCCAAAAGTTGAGATATCATGCCATGTTGGGACTTAAGTGAACCTGGACATATTTTTCATGAAAAATGGGCCTCAAGGCTGACCCAAAACACTAACCCACGTGTCCAAAACATTAACCTATTATTTTATGCATTTATTTGGTATTTATTTAATTTTAAATTAAACAAAAATCAAAGTAAATGCAAATAAAATCAAAGGCATGCAAAAATGGATTTATAGGTCCTTCATAAGGTCATGAGAGTGTTTGAACCTCAAAAAGTTAGGTCATTGACCTAAAAGTTCAAATGTTCTCAATGCACAATCTTTGAATTTTCTCAAATTTTCCCAACTTGGGAAATCCATAACTTGCTCAATCTTTATTTCATGATGATGATCTTGGACTTTTTGGAAATCCCAACATGCCTACTTCAATCCCTATTTTGATAAATTTTGCATTTGAAGATATTATCTTAATGTAAATGGTCTTGGAAAAAAGTATCTTTTGTTGACTTTTTGAAAATGACCTGTAATGTATGAGCTTGTATCATTCAAATGGTGCATTTCTTGAACTTGAGGATGAATAAGAAGTTGTAGGGAATTGGATTCTCTTCAAAATAAGCTTTGGTTGGGGAAAATGGATGAAGCGTGTGAAAGTTCAGTTGACTTTTCCTATAGAAACCATAATTTTGAAATTCTCGACTTTTGATGAATTAAGAGCATTCCTTGAGGAATCATGATCAACCCTTGATCAAATGATGGATATCACTTCAATATTTTTATGTTTAGCAAAAATCTTGAAGTTTGACTGTATATGGGCATCAGTTGACTTTTGACCTAGTACAGTTGACTTTCAAACATTTGGGCAATTGATTGAGAAAACTTGTTGTGCAAGGCATGAAATTTGACATGGACAATTTTGAAGACATATTAGGACCATGGAAAACATTTGAGACCTTTCGAGCTCACACACCTTAGTGAAAAGTGAAACCCTAGTTGAAAAGCCATTGCTTAGGAGGAGAATTTGTCTGATCAATTCTTGGTCAACCTTGAGCAATTGAAGACCTTAATGAACATGTCTTGGATAAAATGGGAGGGAAAATTTTGGGGTACAACAGTTGAACTTAGGCCGAAGTTGATGAAGGGTTGTTAGAGGATTGGTAAGGCTAAAGCCTCCTAGCAACAAGCTTCAAAGGTTTTGAACCAAAATTCAATAATCAATTATACTTGGGCTTTCAAACATAAAGTTTGGGCCACGAATGATCTTTTTTCGAATCGGGAAAAACTTAGCGCTATGTTAAGCAATCGTGAGTGGACTTATGTAGAAGCCACACCTATTTAGAGGTTGGTGAATAGAAATCTATGTATCATACATGTTAGAGAAATTATATGTAGATCATTCTCCAAAAACATGTAGCACAAGTAAAAATAAGAAAGGGATAAGATGAAGAGGAAGGGGAATGATAAGCTAATTTAGATCACAACCTCAAAAAAATTTCATCTTTAAATTCAATCACTAATCTTGGTGGATTAAAATACTAAATATATAACTAATTCAAAGCACCAAAAATGAATTAAATAATTCACTCTTAGGTAGATTTAAATTAATGAACATTTATCCAACTTCATCTTCACCCAAAGTCCAGTGAATTTAAAGAGAAATTGGATATTTAAAATTACATTCCAAAATAACAATCAAAAGAAGTGAGTAGAAAAATAGAAAGGAATTAAAACAGCCCCAACCCAAGGCAAAAAACACATTTGGTCCCAGTGCAAATCGATTTGCATGTCTGTGCAAATCGATTTGCATAGAAAAAAGTTTAAAATCTGCGCAAAAGAATATTTTGCAAATCGATTGCACACTGGGAGAAATCGATTGCTCACAATGAAAAACAGAAAATCAGCATTTTAAAAGACAAAATTCTTGCTCAAACTTTTCATCAAACACCTTATGATCTTGGATTTTATTGAGCACGAAAGTTCCATCAAATTATGAGAAATTAGGACCAATGGAATCAAAAAAGTAGCTCAAAGAATTAAATCACAAAGATCAACAAGAGATCATATTGTGAAAGATGAAGATCCAACTTTCCAAAGGTAGATCTGGAAAATTATCAAAACAACTTCAAGAACTTGCTTCAATTCAGCCTCAAGAATCAATCTCCCAAGCTTGGATATAGAGAATTGATGAAGAAAAAGTATTTGGATGAAGATTTAGCTCAAAGATTTGTAAGCTTTAATGAAAAGCTTACTAACTTTATGAAAATGGAGCTTTGAGTGAATTTGGTAGATGGAGAGAATTGAGAGAATTTTTTGCAAGGTGAATTTGGCTATCAAAAGCTTGAGAAATGAATGAAATGAGGGCTCTATTTATAGAGTTTAAACTTGGGATTAGTGGTGGTTTGGAATTTGATTTGGAACCAAAATTAGGCTTGGTAATCAATTTTTGGAGCCAAAAATTGAATCAAGTGGTGCACATGTGGTCAAATGAAGGTGTATGATGGAATTTAATTTTTATGAAGTGGGGAATTATTTTTTTGATAATAAAGTATATTTTTAAAACAAAATAAAATTGGAGCCAAAAATTAACAAACTTGAAGATTGTTTTTTTTCAAAATTTTGCGTATGTAAATCGATTTGCATGTCTGTGCAAATCGATCTGCACAGCAAAAAAATGAAATTTTAGTGCAAAAAAAGAAATTAGGGAAATTGATTTTCTTAGAGAAAAATCACTAGAAAACTTTTCTTGTTGGATGCTTTGGCTTGATACCTACAAAACACAAATATACAAAAAGAAAGAAAATATTTTTTGTATTTTGATTAGAGGTTAGTCAATAACACATATACAAAATACACAACTAAGGTGCTTGGAGATCCCTTGAGATAAAACTTAAAGATAGGGGAACGAACCCAAAGAGATAACCAACCTGAAAGTGTGATCTTGATGTATTGATGTTATGTGATGATGAGAGGATCTTAGGGGCAGAAATCAGGGTATAACAGTTGCCCTTATTTAAGTGTCTTCTATCCAGAGACATAAATGTTAGAAACTTTGTCTCGACGCGATTGCAGATACTTAAATAGAAAACAAACCCTATTTTTGGCCCTAAGATGCCATGCAAGGCTTTTGATTATGAATGCAAATGACCAACTCCATAGGTGACACAGAACACCATTGGGGAAGAAGAAAATAAAACCAACGGACCAAAAAGAGAGTTAGACCAGAAAAATAAATCATTAGGGAACAACACGACCCTAGAGATGACTATAAACAGGTAATTCCAAAATCACGATTAAAGAAACCAAATGCATAGTAAGATTTCAACGACAAAAATTCTTAACAATGCAAGCAACAAACTATCAAGGAGGTAACCACTAAGAAAGAATTACCAGCTTGACTTGAGGAAAGAAACTCAACTCCATTGTAGGAAAGTCAACTCCACTGGGGAAAAGAAAACTCAATTCTACTAGGGTAAAGCCCAAAGAGGAGACCAAGTATCATCAACTCAATATATGAGGAAAAAGCAAATAGATAACCACAATCGATAGATAACTATGAACTACCCACCCATAGAGGAGATAGCAAAAAGAGAGTAACATCAACTCACAGGAGATCAGAAACTACCAATCCGAAGGATGCAAATAGAAACGGCAAGATAATATCGGTTCAAAGATGACAGTAAACATCAATATTGAGGTAGGTAATGAATGATTGACATCAGTACTTATGAATGGAAACAAATGTTTGACATTAGTACTTATGACTGGGAACAAAGGTTGACATCAGCACTTATGGTTGTGAACAAAAGGTTGACATCAGCACTTATGGCTAGGAACAAGGGTTGACATCATCACTTATGGATGGAAACAAAGTTTGACATCAGCACTTATGGTTAGGAACAAGAGATTGACATCATCACTTATGGTTGGGAAAAAGAGTTGACATCCGCGCTTATGGCTGGAAATAAATGGTTGAGATCAACACTTATGGTTGGGAACAAAGGATTGACGTTGGCACTTATGGTTGGGAACAAAGGTTTGACATAAGCACTCATGGCTGGGAACAAAGGTTTGACATCAGCACTTATGGCTGGGAACAAAGGTTGACATCAGCACTTATGGCTGGGAACAAAGGTTAACATCATCACTCATGGATGGGAACAAAGGTTTGACATTAGCACTTGTGGCTGGGAACAACTCAACTCTATTGGAGTAAAATACAATGAGGAGAAAGAGATAAATGCCAACTACGAACGACGATGAACTACCAACTCAAGGATGAAAGTAGATAAAACATAGAACAATAACAAGTTTCCTAAAATTCTGGTATTCCACCTAGAACAGGTCTCAACTTATTCTTTAACCAAGGCATTCCACCTGAAAAGGGTAATAAACTTTACCAACTTCTGGATTTTGCCGAGAACAATAATAATTTCTTCTTTGATCAAGATATCACTTGAAAAGGTTAATAATTATTGTAAAGATCTTTCAACAAACTGTCTTTATCATCGGAGTTCAACCAAAATCAACAATGAAAAATCTCCCATAATGTAGAGACTATCATTCATCGGAATAAAACATCTTCTCTATCATTAATAAACTTACTTGGAAAGTACATGTTGCTCAAATAAAGAGAACGCCACTCGCAGTTATGATAATGTTGTTGGGAAATGAATCTTGATTTCGTGGGGAAATACCAACATATTCCTGCTGAGGGGATAAAGACTTCACATGCAAAATAAATGCACATTCTCAATCCAAGGCTCACAACCTAGAGGGGTCTAATATTGTTATCGGGGATCACAAATTCAAACCAGGAAAAAACCGACGTGAAACAGTCAACCAAGACACCATCCAATGAGGAATAAACTAAAATGGGGATCAAATTCTATCCAGATAATGACCTGGGTAGGAAGGCTAAAGAAAAATTCTTCCGTGAGGGATAACTCAGTAGGTAATTTGAAAGGATATACACTTTCTGCTTAAAGTTGACACTCTATTAGAGATAGGATAACATAACTCTATAAAGAGGATAATATGCCAATAAAAACATCAATGAATGCAAATGAGAAATGAATTTTAATTCAAATATGCATGATGTATGTAAGAACGTATGAATGTTATCATGTATATGCCGACAAAACAAACATATTGCACTGGAGATAACCAGACAAAACCAACTTGGGTAAAGACAACACTCGGCTAAATCACGTCTGGGATAAAGATTCTATAAGAGAGTAAGCACCAACTGAGGAAATAAAGTCCTACTTCACGGCTTAACTTCACTGGGAAGAAACATGGCTTGAAAAATAATCAAAGCAAAATCTGATAGCAATAAACAAATACAGTCGCAAGGATATAACACCCCCCTCCAGGCTTCACCGGGGAATATCATACAGACTTCGCTAGGGAAGACAATGCCACATCATCTATACTTCAACTGGGGATTTCGTATTGACTTCACTAGGGATTTCGTATTGACTTCACTAGGGATAATGAAACAACGAACTCCAAGGGGAGTCCAAATACATTCTTCAATATCAAGAGTAGTGGTTGCACAAACTTCTCTGGGGAGAAATCATGAAACTTCACGGGGATAACAACTTTAGAGGGAAGCATTATCTCTGATTCATCTGGGGATTAAGAAGTTAACATCACAGCAATAATTCAAAATTATAGGGATTTTAATTCAAATTCAACACTTGATGAGAGAAAACCAAAAGAATGACAGTTGTTTCAACACTTAGAAAATATATTGCCCTTGTCCGGCTACTTGGGGAGAACACGACAACAACAATGTCATAACTGGAGAGAACAATGCTTTACAAGAGATTCCACATCCATTCTCAACATTAAAAGGGAGAAAGAACTTCCATAAAATGAGCGAAGTATTATAACTTTACAATCTCCGCTCGATCACAAACTAGTTAGGGAAAGAATCACACTCAGCTAAAGAAATCTGCATCAAGACCCGACTGGGGAATATGGGATAAAGGTATCAAACCATCCAAACCCAAAACCACATAATAACCTGGAGAAAATCTGAACAAAGACTTAACTGGGGAAAATGGGATTACAAACCCAACACCACACCATATATCAATTTGTTTGAAATCCAACTACCCAAGGAACAAATCACAAGTGGACTATGCACATATCAGCACAAGTAACTCGGGATAACTCTTAAGGAATCTCTTCAAGACTTCTGAGCTCTTCCATCCTTGGAATCACTACTTTTGTCCCACTTGAATCACAGAATTAAGATAAAAAGTAATTTGCAAATTCTTTTCAAAAACATGTTTTTATTATTAAGTCCTTTTTTTTAAATTGCTATCAATAATAAATGAAATTTTTGTAAATAGAATAAAATAAGAACTACAAAGAATTGGATAAAGGCTTAAACTTTATTAATAGAATGGTAGTCCGCAAATGGCGTGACTCCATGGATGATTACAAAGTTTAGAAAAATTGTGAATTCATGGAAAAGGTACATTGAAATAAGATGACCACTATTCTCCCTAACAACTTTGAAATTCTGAGTAGAGGCTTTAGTTTAAGTGTGATGAGAATCCAAGAAGATTGTTGCTTCAATGATCAAGTCTTGTCTGACGCGGTTACTTTCCAGGAAACCCTAACTTTTTCCTAGGTTGCCCTTGCGGATTTTCAACCTACCGGGAAAATTTATTATGTTTATGTCTCTAACTTTTGACTAGACCACCCTTTCTGGTTTTCAACCTACTGAGATGCTCTTTTTTGCCTAAGCTGCCCTTTCGGGTTTTCAACTTAGCGAGCTGTTCTTTTATTCTTTAGGCGTAGTATTTCTTGACTGCATCATCATTCATAAGACGTGTGAACTCCTCACCATCCATAGTTTCAAGAATCAATGCACCGCCCGAGAAGGCTTTCTTGACAACATATGGGCCTTCATAATTGGGAGTCCACTTGCCCCTAGAATCAATGTTAAAAGACATGATCTTTCTGAGCATGAGGTCACCTTCTCTGAATTCACAAGGCTTGACCTTCTTATCAAAAGCTTTCTTCATTCTTTTCTGATATAACTAACCATGACACAAGGTTATAATTCTCTTTTCTTCAATTAAATTCAACTGATCAAACCTGTTATGGACCCATTCAGCCTCTGACAACTTGGTTTCCATTATTACACGCAAAGAGGGAATCTCAACCTCAATGGGGAGCACTGCTTCCATACCATACATAAGAGAGAAAGGGGTTGCCCCTGTTGAACTGCGGACAGATGTACGATACTCATGCAAAGAAAAAGGGAGCATCATGTGCCAATCTTTATAGGTAACAACCATCTTCTGGATAATCTTCTTAATGTTTTTATTATTAGCTTCAACAACCCAATTCATCTTAGGTCTGTAAAAAGACAAGTTGTGATGGAAAATCTTGAATTCTTCACAAAGTTCTGTCATCATCTTATTATTCAAATTTGATCCGTTATCAGTGATTATCCTAATTGCCGCACCATACCGATATATAATATTGTTCTTGATAAAGCATACTACCACCTACTTGGTGACATTAGCATAAGAAGCTTCTTCCACCCACTTGGTGAAGTAATCAATTGCCACTAATATGAAACGATGTTGATTCGACGCCTTGGGTTCAATCATTCCAATCATATCAATACCCCACATAGAAAAAGGCCATGGGGAAGAAATAACATTGAGAAGCGTTGGAGGCACATGAATCTTGTCGACATAAATATGACATTTATAGCACTTTTCGCAAATTTGTAATAGTCAAATTCCATTGTTAGAATAGTAACTTTCCCTAAGCATCTTCTTTGCCATCGAATGTGCATCAACATATCTACTTCGTGTCTATCCACACATCTGAGCAAGACCATGTCATGATTTCTCTTGTATAACACATCTTCATTGAGGAAAAAGCTACCTGCCAACCTTCTCAAAGCATTTCTATATTTTTTGGATGCACCAAGCGGGTATATTTGAGTTTGAAGGAAGTGCTTGATATCATAATACCAAGGTTTTTCATCTGACGTCCCCACTGTAGCAAACACATGAGTTGGTCTATCAAGACGTCAAGTTGTAATCTGAGGTACATTGTTCCAAGCATTCACTTGATAAATGGAAGCCAAGATGGCTAAAGCATCTGCCATATGATTCTCATCTCTGGGAATATGATGGAATTCAACTTTATTGAAGAAGGGTAATAATCTTCTTGCATAATCTTTATAGGGAATCAAGCCAATGTGACGAGTCTCCCATTATCCTTTGATCTAATTAATACCAAAGTTGAATCGCCATTTACATCAAGAATTTTAATTCTGAGATCTATAACCTCTTCAAGACCCATGATATAAGCTTCATACTCTGCAATATTATTGGTACAATCAAATATCAACCTTGTAGTAAAATGGATATGTGAACCATGGGGAGTGATAATCACAACACCAATTCCTTTTCCATAAGCATTTACAGCTCCATCAAATACCATACCCCATCGAGATTCAGGATCAGGACCTTCTTCAGGAAAAGGTTCATCACAATATTTTACTTTCAAATACATCACATCCTCATCAGGGAAATCAAATTTAACAGATTGATAATCATCAATTGGTCGATGAGTGAGGTACTCCGCCAACACACTTCCTTTAATATCCTTCTGAGCACGGTATTTAATATCATATTCAGACAACAACATCTTTCAGCGGGAAATTCTTCCAGTAAGAGCAGGATTTTCAAAAATATACTTAATTGGGTCCATTTTGGAAATTAATCAAGTAGTATGATTCAACATATATTGTCGTAATCGCTTTATCGTCCAGGCTAAAGCACAACATGCTTTTTATAGCATAGAATATTGTGACTCACAGTCAGTGAACTTCTTGCTGAGATGATAAATAGCATATTATTTTCTTCCTGTTTCATCTTGTTGTCCCAAATACAACCCATGGAATTATCCAACACAATCAAATACATAATCAATGGTCTTCCTTCAATAGGATGGAGCAAGATAGGAGGCTCAAGCAGATAATCTTTATGCTTTCAAATTCCCTTTAGAAATCGTCCGTCCACACATAATATTGATATTTCTTCAGCAGCTTGAAGATTGGTTCACATGTTGCAGTCATATGGGAAATAAATCTAGAAATGTAATTCAAACGTCCAAGGAAGCCTCTAACTTGATTTTCAGTTCTTGGTGCAGGAATTTCTTGAATTGCCTTAACTTTATCAGGATCAACTTCAATTCCTTTTTGGTTGACAATGAAACCTACCAACTTTCCAGAAGGAACATTAAAAGTACACTTATTTGGATTCAAACGGAGACAATACTTCCTCAAACGCTAAAGTAATTTCAACAAGTCTTCAGTCTGAGATTTGGTGATCATATCATCAACATATAATTCAGTTTCCTTATGCATCAGATCATGGAAAAGGGTTTTCATAGCACTCTGGTATGTTACACCAATGTTCTTCAACCTGAAAGGCATCACTCTATAACAGAATGTTCCCCAGGATGTGATAAAAGTTGTTTTTCCATGTCCTCAAGAGCCATCCTAATATGATTGTATCTGGAAAATCCATCTATGAACGAGAACACTTTGAATTTTGTTGTACTATCAACCAACATATCAATATGTGGCAAAATGAAATCATCTTTCAGACTCGCTTTATTTAAATCTCTATAATCAACGCACATGCAGACTTTCCGTCTTTCTTTGGTACTAGAATAATATTGGAAATCCACTGAGGGTACACTGATATCACAAGAAAACCAGCATCAATCTTCTTTAAAACCTCTTATTTAATCTTCACTGCCATGTCAGGATGAGTTCTTTGCAGCTTCTGCTTGATTGGTAGACATTCTGGCTATAACAGTAAATAATGTTCCACAATATCGGTATCCAAACCAGGCATGTCTTGGTAAGACCAAGCAAATATATCCGCATACTCTTTCAACAACTTAACCAACCTTCTCTTCACATCAAGATGAAGCAGTGCCCCAATCTTGACTTCTATTGGATCTTTCTCTAAACCCAAGTTAATCGTCTCCAATGGCTCTTTATACGGCTGAATGGTATTTTCCTCGCGCTCAAGAAATCGTGAAAACTCTTATGGTATTTCATCATATTCTTCTTCTTCAGCCACATACACAAGATATTCAAAGTTGGGAGAGGTTGCAGGGTCATTGCACTCAACGGGTTTTTCAATTAATCTACACATATGATTTATGATTGATTTTAGAAAATGACACATGTAACAACTGATTATTCAGATTTTTTACAATTATTATTTATTTTGAAAGGTTTTTTTTCTGATTACCATTTTCCAAGAAAAAACAAAAAATAAAGACACATTTTGGAAATTAAAAACAACTTTTATTAATTATCTTAAAAATCAAAACACAGACATGCTCATACATCATCACTTTCACCTTGGGCAGAGTGAATGACTTTTGAAAAGACAAAAAAACAAATTACTCTAAAATGTGAATGCAAGAAGGAACATCAACAGTGATCTGATTCTGGATTCTAACTCCGTGTGTTACAAAGTTCAGCGTCTCTTGCTCTGGCTCATCTTTGAGGATAGTGTTATTCTTTGGAATAGTCAGATGGAGATATCCTGCACTGTGAAAGATGTCTTGATATTATCAAAGCGGAATTCGGCTTCACAACTTCATTTTTCATGGAGAAACCCAGACCATACCCATTCTTGTTCATAGGTGGATTAATAACCCACCCCCACACCTTGCTAGGGCCCTTTTTCACTACACGTTGTGCATCCTTAAGTGGGGTGATAGAATCTTCATTCTTCCTTATATTATCAATGGACAAATATTGGAACTGAGTTCCAACAGCGGCTTCATTGGCTTCTATAATTCTAAAGGAAGACAAATGAGATATCAACGGAGCTTGCTCACCATTCATAATAACCACCTTTCCTTCACGGACAAATTTCAGTTTCTGATGCAAGGTTGAAGTAACAGCTCCTGCTTCATGGATCCATGGTCGTCCCAATAAACAGCTATAGGTAAATCTACCTCTCCAATGACAGATTTCCTCGAACCATCAAAAGCTTTTACTATAACTCCATTAGGGCGCATAGGAGTTCCTTGGTATTTGAGCTTCATGAGAGTGCTTCTTGGTATGAAATTTAAAGTAGATACATTGTCTATCAACACATTGGACAAAGATTCATTCTTACAATTCATAGATATATGCAGAGTCAGGTTATGGTTTCTTTCGTCACTAGGCAACTCCTCATCACAAAAACTCATATTGTTACAAGACATAATATTTCCCACAACACCACTAACCTGATCCAGAGACATATCACTTTAAACAAAGCCTGATCTAATACCCTCATCTGAGATTCCCGATGAGCAGAAGAGTTCATCACCTCAAGGCTAAAATGGAAATCTTAGATGGAGTTTGCAACAACTTATCTACAATCTTGGAATCACTCATCTTGATGATTTTCAACAGATCATCAACATCATTTTCCAAGGTGGCACCACTAGATTCTCCTACCACTTTCTTAGGTTCAGCATTCTCAATAACCTTCTTTCCACAATTAACATCTCCTTGAAAGGTAGGGGCGAAGACAGGACCACTACGAGTTACCTGACTAGCATAAGAAATATTCTCAATATGGGACAAAGGTTAGACATGAATTTCCACACCATCTTCTAGGATATTTGCATTGTACTTATAAGGCACAATTTTATCTGATTCATATGGGACAGGACCAGGTAGACAAATAACTAAGGCAACAACAGGCTTGTTGTGGTATGCAATTTCTACAGGAGTGAGAACACTAAAATACGGCACAATGACATTCACCCCTGCTTCTTCAAAATACTCAGTAATCTCATAATCATTACCATAAAGTATACCTTCATTAGAAGAAAAGAACTCATCAGCAAAAACATACTCATCATCAGACATGACCCCAACAAAGTAGTTTTCAATCATATTAACCCATTATAATCATCTTTGTTTCCCGTGATTCTGATAGTACCATTATATAACAGCAATTTAACACCTCTTCTTACAACAAAACAACCATGTGAATCCCTACAGTAGATCTGATATGACCCATAATGATGTATTTCCTGGCCATCCATGTGACATAATGTGGCGTGCAGTTGTACCAGATCATCATTCATATAGTTTACATCAAAAATCTAGAATTCACCGGAACAACCATAAACCATATTCACATATTCTTCATATTCATACTTTGGTCTAATTATATGGATAAGGCCTTCATCCATCATCTCTTACAGATCACCTCTCACCTTATTACATCCATGAACAGATATACTGAAGACGCTACAAGAGGCATGATCATGTGTATAATAGTTGAACTCACAGATACCAGCATGCATCTTCACTAAATCACCTCAGATCAGATTGATATCAAGAATCCTGAAGTCTCTAGGGCAACTAGCAACCATATTCACAACACCTCCACCTCCATGTTTGGGTAGTGGATTATCCTTCACATTGGGACCAATGTCTTTAAAAGACAAGAGACCAGATCTTACCATCTTCTGCACTTCAGACTTCAATGGATAACAATTTTCAATGTTGTTCCCAGGGGCTCCTTGATGAAAAACACAAGTTTGATCCGCCTTATAATGCCATGGAAAAGTTGAAGGTATAGCAGGGGGGCCTAGTATGCACCAATTTATTTTGAATCAAAGCCGGAAACAATTCTGCATAACTCATCGGAATAGGATCAAAAGCTTCTCTCTTCTTAACTTTACCTTGATTACTTTGTTGTGGTTCTCTCTAATAGGCAACAGCAGTCGGAGCTACATTGACGACCGGAGTCATAGAAGCAACCTATTATTGACACTAATGACGTCTTCTTGGAGGTCTAACCCTTCTTTCTTCACCAACAGCATTTGTTTCAATTTCTTTCTTTCTAAAAAACCCATATGATGATTTCTTTGTTCCACTAGAACCTTTATCTTTTGACAATCGTCCTTCCCTGACAGCTTCCTCTAGACGGACACTCATACTCACCATCTCAGTGAAATCACTTGGCGGACTCGCCACCATTATTTCATAGTAAAATGAACCAAGGGTTTTTAGGAAGACCTTAGTCATTTCTTGCTCTCCCATTAGGGGTACCACTTGGGCAGAAACCTCGCGCCAATGTTGTACATACTCTTTAAATGACTCCTTATCTTTTTAAGCCATTGCTCTTAATAGGTCACGGACAGGTGCCATAAACATATTGTACTTATATTGCTTCACGAAAACTTCACCCAAGTCATTAAATGTGCAGATATTACTACTGCCCAATCCCATATACCATTTTAAGGAAACACCAGTTAAATTATCCTGGAAGAAATGAATAAGCAAGTGTTAGTCATCAGTATGAGTGGACATCCTTCTGATATGCATCACCAGGTGGTCTCGGGGACAAGAGTTTCCCTAATACTTCTCAAATTCTGGTACTTTAAACTTTGTTGGCACTTTCATATTAGGGACTAAGCAGAGGTCACTAACATTATGTCTTAATAACTCTTTCCATCTAAGAGCCTTCATTTATTTCTGAATTTCATTGAATTGATCCTGAAAGTCATCGATTCGGTCATAAAAGCCCAAACTTTCACTTGGTGTAGGAGCAGGATGAATAACTTCATCAAATTACAGGCATAGCATTCACGGCAGGAGGTGCAACATGATGAATCTAATTATTAGCATCAGGAGTTGTGTGTACCACAAGAGGTGCAGAAACAACAACAGTTTGAACAAATGGAGCAACTTGAGCAGCACGATTGTAACCTTATGGCATGAAATTCTCAGGCATTCCCCACAGGTAACCGCGAGGCATACCGTATTGAGCAGCAGTAACTGGAGTAACAAAGATGGGAACTGACAGAACCTCTGAAATAACGGTCATACGTTGTAGCTGAGTAAGGTGAGGAGACAGAGGAGAAGGAGGTGGTGGCTGATTTTAAGAAGCCACCAATGATTCTACCAAAGCAGTGAGGTTGACCATACCAGCTCTCAAAGCAGTAACTTCTTCGCGCAGCTCACGATTCTCTTGTTCAAGGTTTTCCATCTTCTTTCTAGAATTAGCCCGATTATTGTAGCAATGAGACAGCTTGCTGACTGAACAAAGTAGAGAAACAAGTAAGATATGTGTGAAATATAAGAATGAAAAAATATGTGCAAAATGATGCATGATATGCAATGCATATGATTTGTTGTGTTTATTCAAGGAAGTCAAAGAATCATAAACAATTGCAAATATTAAAGTACTAACACATTTGGAAATACTGAAAAATCTCATTTTAATAGTAACTTTGAAATGGATTACAACTTTTAGTACAAGTTTCAATAATCCTAAGTACAAGAGAATAAAGAAATAATCTAAAAATCCTAAGGATTCAAAGCTAATGAAGATCTCTCCACACACTAACGCTTTCCCCTGAGTCTTGCAATCTGAGCCTTCAACTGCTTGTTCTCTTCTGCATACTTGTTAGTGATTTCTTTCCAATCACCAGAATCAGAAAATGGGTGACCAGGACCTGGTTGAACTCTAGAGGAAAATAAAACCTCTTGCTTCTCCATCATCTCTATAGCATGACTCTCAAGAATCTCAATCAAGTCATCCTTCTCTTTTAATTATGTTGATTAGGACACCTCTAAAGTCTGGTACTTGTTCTTCCATGCTTCCTTCTCTTGTTGCATCTTAACCAGGGATAGTTGAAGTTCTTCCACATCATCTAAGAGAGGAGGAGTAGTCTTCATAAACATGTCAGTTAAAGGTTCTTCACGAGAATAAGGCATCTTCAACTGAATTTCCCTTGCATGTACCCAACGAAGATGAGGCTCTAAGGAAACATCTCCTCTTGGTCCCAAGTCTTTTCTACCCTTTATATGAATATGGCACCAAGCCTTTTCAATCTCTTCCTTAGCTGCCATGTGATCTTGTCCTTCTCTGAGAAAGAAACCACTAAGATGAATGTTGTTTGGCTTGTCTCTCATCAGATATCCAAGTTAACGACACACAAGAACGAGATTGTAGTTAATTCCTTCCTTTGTACCAAGAAGAGGTACATTGGGTAAACTACCACAACTATCAATAATTTCCACATCATAATAAGCTTAATGATACCAATCAATGTCAGAATGAGTGAGAGTGTGATACGGTGGCCAGAACCGAGACTATTTTAGGAATGTTGGTTTGTGTTTTGCGTTTGTGTTCGTAAAATGTCGCGGTAAGCAAGAGTCGCCACCGACTTTTATTTTATCCAACTGGAAAGGAAAAAATCACAGAAAAATTCCTTTTTCGAGATTTTGAGTACGGGGGGTAGATTATAGAAAGGGAAGGTATTAGCACCCTTTCTATCCGTGGTTATCCACGGGCTCTTAGGTACTTGCTCATCATTTTCAAAATTGCTTCTGTGTGTTTGTATGATTTGAAAAGTTTTTGTTTTGACTTCGATTTAACCTTTGCTTCTGTCTTCAAGAGTGTTACGAAGTGTTTTTGAAAACTTTGTTTGAAAAGGAGTGTAAGTGTGAAAAAGTTCATTTGTATTGAGCAAGTACTTAAGAGCTAATCTACCTACTCGAAAAAAGAATTTTTCTATGCTCGTTTCCTTTAGATAGCGCTATCCCACTATTAGTGAGTAGGTAGCACCATCGTCAGAGTTTTGAGGGCCAATTCGAAAGGGACGTACGGTCACTAAAGCAATGTTAGGAAGTCTTAGTAGTAACCCTAATGTCTTAGATCAATTATTCAAGGCAACAATATCCGAGGCAACCTTTCCGAGGCAACTTTCCGAACGGGACTTTGATCTTTGTTTAGACAAGAGAGCGACCACTAAAGCATCCTATACTTAATGACCGTTTACCGAAGGCAACCTAAGTGGGAGTGTACCCTAGGAGTGCGCATGTACGAGTGATTAAATTTCAAGTTATTATCTTTGCACATTTAGGGTTTGCTAACTGTTTTAAAGTTAATCATACATTCTTGTCATGCATCCCTATTATTCATACATCTAACAGTTACTAGTTTGCGGAATTTAAAGTGCGGAAAATAAGCTACGCTATTACAAGGCTTCGGGTATTTACATAGCCAAAAACAAACCCATAAAAAAATGATAAATGAAAGTAAAAGGTCCTAATTAAGCTATTACAACTTGTGAGCAATTACATCAATAGGGTAAAGATGAATAACAAAGCGCGCGCGATGAAATTAAGAACGGTAAGAAATTAGGGTTTTGACCCCGTCGAACCTAATTGGAAGAAAAAATTGTTTTTGTTGTTTTTAACTATTCTTAAGGAAAAGAATTGGTTTTTTTAAAATTAAGTACAAAAATAATTAGTAATTAAATTAATTAAAGAAAATAATTATTTAACCTAATTTTGTGTTTTGTTATTTTAAGAAAAAGAAAATAGAATTAAATTTAGACAAAACCCTAATTTCTAATTGTTTTTAATTTATTTACAAAAGGAATTTAAGTTACCCTAGAAATTAAATAAACTAATTAAATTAATTAATTTATATAAAAAAAATATCCTAATTCTAATTGAGTGAAAAATATTTCTTTGTGATTTTTGATAAAAGAAATAATTAATTTGTGTTAGTAAAATAAATAAACTAAATTAATTAAATAAAATATAAATGAAAAGAGGAAGGAATTTGGGCCTGAAACCAGCAATTTGGGGGGTGTGAGAATCAGATTCTGGGCCCAAAAGAAGGTGACCCACGTTTGACTTCCAAGATCTCATGCATTGCTTTGACCATGCCTTTGGTGCTCCTTCGTTGATGGCCTTCAGATCTGGCTCTCAGGACACTTGGCAAGTTGGATTATGAGGATGTATGGTGGTCCTTGGCCTTGTACACGCGTCTGATCAGTGAAAGAAAAATATTGTGAAAGAAGCATTTTCCCACCACCTGGCCACCAACTGAGCTATGCATTTTGTTTGTACATATAATAATAATAATAATAGATAATATGCAATAAAATGGAGTTAGTGGGGGAGAAAAACCAAATCGCGCCATAATTCAAATGACCCAATAGAAGGGTGCCACGTAGGTCATCCCCAACCTTGCTCCGTTGGTAAAAGTTGAAAACTTTTACCTATGGACATATGTCTATAGCTACAACCTGGGCTCGTTTCAAAACTTTCCCTGGACATGATAAATGAAATCCAAAGCCATGAATCAATTCGTCTGGACCTGCTGAGCATAATGGTGCCCCTTTCATGGCCTAATTTTACCTGCACACAGAAACCCTAAATCGAGCCAAAAAACCGTAGCAATGGTGAAATCTCATACAGTCCATAAAAATGCAATTAAACGTTCCAGATAGCTTGCAAATGTGATGGTGAACAAGAATATATGATTATCTCATGCTATAAGTTCCATAATTATGCAAATCGAATTCAAAAAAAGTTCAATGTCGTGATTGCCTTACAGTGGTTTTTGGCGTCTGAAATTGCTTGTTCTTGATTGGTATAGGTTCCTTGTGATCCCAGGAAGCGATTGGGATGGCTATAAGGTCTTGAGAATTCCTGGAAATATGAAATCGTGTCTGCACTTTTTGTGATTTTTTTCAAGTTTGGTTCTTGTTCTTGCACCTTTCTCTAGCCTTGCTTTAGGTCTGCAATTGTTCAATATATATCAAGGACTAAATTAGGGTTGAAAACTTGATCTCAATCTTTACCAATTATTGATTTTGATTTTGATTTGATTCCCTTAAAAATCCTTCCAAAAATAGGCCAAACTCAATCTTTTGTGCACACCAAGGCTTTACACGAATTCAATCTTATGCTAGCTGGATATAGGACCTGAAACATGTACAAGATCTTGAGATTTCAATGTTTTAGATTTTTTTCATGATTTATTTTGATTAAAATTGATTTAATTCAAATAAAAAACAAAATAAATAATAAAAATAAGATAATGATAAGTGGAAAGAGCTAGGGCTCATGGACCATGCTACCAACTCAAAAAAATGCAAAAAGTTAGGCCCATTTAGCAAAAATTGCAATTTGAGGCATAATTGACTTTTGACAATTTTGCAAAAAAGGTCAACTTCACCAATGCATAACTTCCTCTATTTTGACCCTTTGAAGGTGTTCTTGGATTTTTTAGAAATATTGAGATGTCCTATAAGCAACCCTTTTGGTCTCATATCAATTTGGTATTCCATGTTCATGTATGAAGCTTTGACAAAAAAGGTGTTTTTGTTGACTTTTCACAATGACCTATAATGTCCAAATTCATAACTTTTTGTGAGTGAATATTTTGAACTTGGGAGCTGAAGATGTATTGTAGGTAATTGCATCCTCTTAAAAATGAGCTTTGGATGGGTCATTTCTCATAAATTATGAGAAAGTTATGCTTGGTCAAAGTTGAGTTGACTTTTCCTACAAATCCCTAATTTAGCAACTTTTGGTCCTTGATGAATTATGAACAATACTTGATGAATCATGATCAACCCTTGATCAAATGATGAATGATACTTCAAAATGGGGATGTTGACCAAAAATCTTGGAGTTTGATTGTATGTAGGCCACAGTTGACTTTTGCCTTAGCATAGTCGATTTTCAGGCCTTTGAGCAATTGACTGAGCAAACTTCCTCTGCAAGGCTTGAAACTTGACATGGATGATCTTGAGAACATATTAGGAAAAAGGTGAGCATTTGGTATCCCTTGGACTCAAGTATCTTGATGCAACATGAAACCCTAATTTGAGGTAGACTGCCTTAGGAGAGAGTTTGTCTGGTCAACCCTTGGGCTTCCTTGAGCAACTTGAGGATCTTTCTTGAAATGTTTTGAGAAATATTAGAGGGCAAATTTTGGGGTACAACAGCTGCCCCTGTTCAATCTTCTTAAACTTGAGGATGTAGATTGGCTTTTCTGCCTTTCGTGATCCGGAGGTGGAAGATGATTGAACACTAGAGTGCCCAGAAATTTGCACTCGCATGAAGTGGTAATTGTCTTGTGGTGTCGGGAATGGGCTTATAGATGCCATTTGGAGATTGATGACGGGAGATGGGCTTAAAGATGCCATCCGAAAGAGTGTCGATCGCATAAGAGATTCCTTAGTGAGATCTTGTATACCTGTTGTTGAGGAAGATTCGTTGGGGAATGCTGATCTCTGTCTTGGGAGGAATAGAATTTTAAGAGCTTCGGTCGTCCGTTATTATATCGGGGAATCGTCTCTATTTCTTGAGAAAAGTTGAATTTTAAGATTTCTTCCATCTCTTTTTGGGTGGTCTCGGGGATAACCACAGTTTGAGCCTTCGTCCTGACATGCGCTTCTTGTATCCCCTTTCCCTTATTGGAAGTAACATCAGAGGGTCTAGCTTCGGGTACATCAATTTCTTCAATTATCGGACTTTGCACAGATGGCTTGACAGGTACAGAAACTCTTGAGGGTCTGAAGACTGCTCGTGGAGGAGCAATCTCCAGAGAGAATATCCTTCTGCTGCGAGTTATCTTGCTTGTTCCCGGAATATTCCCTATATCAGGGGTTTCATCATCGGAATCATCTTGGACTGATTCAATCTGCTTGATAACATGGTAGAAGATTTCTCCTCCGTAGTTCCATGGTATCGTCTTGTTAGATTTATACGGGACAGGCCCCGGCATGGTGATTTTCAACGGTACAATCTTAGGATCAAGCGTAATCTTAACAGGCCTTTTGCAGGTCTTGGAAAGATCGTCGAAGATGGTTATTATAGCAATGTCATTGGTTGGAGTATCAAAGGTAACAGGAGTAACATGAGTGATATTATCAACAGGAGTCTTTTGAAAGAGGATCTGTTGGGTATCCATCAGGCATTGGATGCCTGATTTCAATAGTGGGCAGTCAGATTGCAAGTTTGAACAAAAGTAACAGTCTTTTCCACATCCCGGGAATATCCCGGCTTTCATCAAATTCATTTTAATCACTGGTAATGGAGTCAAAAGGTCATCAATAGTGGTAACATGAAGATCTTCCATAACGGCATGGACATTATGACTGTGCTTGGGCATTGGGGAAGAAATCACATTCGGCTTTTCGGGCACATCGAATTCTACCTCCTTGGCGTCTATCAAGTCTTGGATCTTGTTTTTAAGAGCCCAACAGTTGTTAGTATCATGCCATACACTGTCCGAGTGGTATGCATATTTTGCATTGGAATGATAATAAGGAGGAGAGGTATTAGGGTTTTTCGGCGCTTCTTTCAAGTTGGTAAGGTTCAGCTTTAACAGATGAGGGAGGACTTGAGCCGGTGTCATGTTGATTCGGGTGAATTGTCGTTGTGTCCTTTCTACCCTTTGCTGATTATCTCTTGGTTGATTGCTGCGAGGTTGATCGGCTGAGGATTTTTGGATCATAACAACCCCCACCGTTGATCGGTGCTCTGTTCTCCCTTGGTTTCTCTGGGTATGAATGGCTGAAACTTCCTTCTTAGCTGGGAAGGCATTCTTAATAGCAGTGGAGGTGGAGGAATCTTTCTGAATTTTACCACTCTTAATGCTAGCTTCGACCCTTTCACCGATCAGAATTAATTCGGTGAATCCTGCAGATGAACTCCTGATTAAATGATTGAAGAACAGACCTGACAGAGTCCCTAGAAACATGTCAACCAGCTCTCTATCTGACAATGGTGGCTGCACCCTTCCAGCCAAATCCCGCCACTTCTGGGCATACTCCTTAAATGCCTCATCAGAGGCCATACCCATACTCTGTAGTTGAGTACGAGTAGGCGCTAAATCTGCGTTGTATTGGTATTGTCGGTAGAACGCAGTAGCCAAATCTTCCTAGTTATGAACATCAGATCTCTCAAGTTGATAGAACCAGTCCAATTGCGTGCCTGACAAACTATCTTGGAAAAAGTGGACCCAAAGATCCTTATCAGAGGAATGAGGTTGGATCTTCCTGACGTAGGACCTCAGATGCATCTTTGGACAGGACAAACCGTCATACTTAGCAAATGTAGGTACTTTGAACTTGGGAGGAATGACGATCCCAGCGACTAACTCTAGTTCTTCAAAATATAAACCAGGTACTCTTTGCAACTCCATGGCTGCCAAACGATCCTCAAGATTTTTATACTTATCATCCGCTGGCGGGTATTGCTGTTCAGAGTAATCTTCATCCTCCTCCTCTTCTTCTTCTTCAGCTTCATATTCAGAAGGCATTGCAACTCCTTTACCTTTACCAGCCCCTTCATCAGATGTTGAGGTGAACTCGAGGATCCTTCTAGCCTGGTTTTCAAACCTTCTTCCCATAGTGGCCATACCGGTCCTTTTCTTATTCTTCTCTTTACCTTTCTCTTTTTCCAACAGTGCTTTAAGGTCCTCTTGACCCTTTGCTAAGGTCATGAGGAGTTGCTGGAATTGAAAATTATGTGCTTGCAAATCTTTAACCGTCTGCTCCAAATCCATCTTGCTGAAATAAACAGCAGAAAGATAAGGAAACCTGGTGTGAAGACCTGTTTATGCATATGATGAATGATATGTTATTCATGTAATGCATTCAAGGATTCAGAAATTCAAATTTGTTGCAAACGAAAAAGAACACACGTCATATTAAGAAGAAATTTGTTAGTACATAAATGCCCCATGGGCAAAATATTACAAAATTCTTAATGTAAAAAGACATTGCGCATCCTCTTTGGCGCGATGTAAGTGTTGAGAGTTTCCTCCTCATGAAGTCGGCGGGTAAGCTCCAAAACCTTCTTCTCACTGGCATAGAAACTGGCTTCAAAAGTATTTCGTTCTTCCTTGAGTTGTATCCAACTCTTTTGTAATTCTTCCAATGATGTTGGCATGTCAGGATGTAGGAGGGTGTATGGAACCTCTCCTTCCATAACAGGCTCTTTGATCACGGGGAGAATGTGAGGGTAAGGCATCATAAGACTCTAGGCACGGGTTCATACCCACTTGAGATAAGGCTCAAGGGGGATGGAATTCTTGTGCCCCAGTGTCTTACTATCCACTTTTTTGGGCATCCTCCAAGCTCTGATAAACCTTTGTCGAAGTCCTTGAGCATCGTTGTCAAAGTCAAAAACTAGGTCAGGAATCAGCATATCATGAGGACCATCTCTCCGGGCATATCCAAATTGCCTTAGAGCTAAACAGGGGTTGTAGGTGATGCCTCCCCTAATGCCAAGTAGTGGGACATTAAGGAACTCTCCACAACGATCAATGATGATGATATTTTCTCTGGACCGAGAACACCAATGAACATCAGAATGTGTGAGGGTCATCAACCATTGCGACCACCTTAAACCCTGCTCATTCTTCAAAATTGATTGGGGTAGGTGAGAAATAAACCACATTGCTAGAAGAGGAGTACAGCACATGAGAACACCTCTTTTCCTCATTGTTCGTGTGTAAAATGAGTGTAGGATGTCCCCAAGCAATGTAGGCACAGGATTCCGAGATATGAAAATCTTGACAGCATTCACATCTATAAGCTGATCAGGGTTTGGGAACAAGACCAACCCATAGATGAGAAGTGCTACAATCTCCTCAAAAGCTTGCAGATCTAGAGAATTCCAGCAGTCTTGTGCCTTCTCAAACAGAAACTTTGCCAAGAAACCCTTGACACCACTTTTGGTTTCCCAATGACCTTTGATATCAGATGGTTGCAAGTGTAAGGCTTGAGCAACATCTTCAGGCTTTGGTTCTCTTTCCGTACCGTTGTAGGGTAGTTGATGAAGAATAGGAATCCTCAGGAGTTGAGAAAATTCCTCCAAAGTAGGTACTAGTTGGTAATCAGGGAATGTGAAACAGTGGTGTAGGGGTCAAAGAACTGGAAGAGAACTTTCACCATGTCTTCTTCAAGGTTGGAGTTGACCAAGTTGAGAAGTCTACCATGTCTTTCACTGAAGAGAGAATTCTCTAGAATCTTGGAAGTAAGCTCCTTGAGTTGAGGAGGGATTCTCACAAGGTTGACTTGAATTGTTTTCCTGCGAGGAGATTCCATGACCTACAAAACAAGAACAAAGATGAAGATCCAAACCCTTGAAATGGTTAGTGGATGCATATGATGCTTTATGATGTTCATGATGTATGCACAAGCAATTCACACAAGATCCTAGTTTTAGGCTTGCATGAGGTTTCATAGGTAAGTACCCTCTTAAAGTTAGTTGGCTCAACCTGTCCTATAAATAGTAACCGGGTTCTAAGGAGCTCAATATCACTGGATTATTTTCTATGTTAATTGTTTTGATTTAGCCACTTAACTGGCGACCAAAATATTCCAAGAAAACAACCCTCAATGAGTGTAGTATCGAGTATCTACCAACTTCGGACTGCACCAAAGCCGGTCATCTCACTACCCCTAATAAGGCCAAGATGGTCAAGTAAGGTTCTAAGAGTTCATTAGTGCTTCATGACATCACTCAGCGGCCCCGTATTCTCTTTGATTAACTCAAAGGCTACCGGTACTCACAAATATGTCGCACTAATATAGCTATTGCTTCAACCATATCGGTATACCCCGCATAGTTTCCACAACGTATTGCTATTTACCTATGAATGTTTTCCAAAAATCCGGGTGGAGGATTCAAAACCCAAACAAGAGAACCAAATGTAAAGCAATCAAAGAAAACAAGATAATCATGCAAAGGTGATCTAAACCCTAAAGGTTACTCCATGTTTAAAACTAGTCCCCAGCAGAGTCGCTAGTTCTGTGATACGGTGGGAGAACTGACTTGGGATTTTACGTTTGTGTTCGCAAATGTTTCGATTTAGCAAGAGCCGCCACCGACTTTTTATTTTATCCTAAGGAAAGGTCAAAAAGCACAGGAAAGACCTTTGAGATGTTTTCTTGGGTTCAGGGAGTAGATTATGAAAAGGGAAGGTGCAAGCACCCTTTTCATCCATGGTTATCCATGGGCTCTTAGTTACTTATTTAGATCACTTGATTTGCTTTTCCAATTGTTTGAAATGGTGCTTTGTATGTGGTTTTGAAAGATGTTTTGAAAAGAGGCCATCGTTATGGCAACCTTTGTAATGATTCTTGTTTGAATGTATACAAAGGTGTTTTTGTCTTTTGAAAAGATTTCAATGTTTGAAAGTTTAATTTGGGAAATGTTTTGAAATTGTGTTGTGAAGTGTGTTTGAAAATAGCAAGGATGTTTTTGCAAGCTTTTTGATCAAGTAACTAAGAGCTATCTACCCTATTTTACTCAAAGATCTTTCCTAATGTTTTTAACCCTTTTGACAGTGTTGTTTCACCATTTTGTCAAGTATCTTTGGCAATTTTTCTTGAGGGACTTGATCATTTTTGTTTAGGCAACCAAGATAGCGTCATCGAGAGACTATGATCTTTTGTTTTGTTTTTGTTTTGCCAAAGTACCCAACATGCATACCATGGCCCATTTTTGAAGGCAACAAGTGGATTATAACCCTAGGGGTGCAAGTGTGCATTGTGTTTGATTTTCATGCATTTTGTCTTTGATTAGGTCAAACTATTTGTTGATTTGGATTTTTGCATACAAACCCTAATTCTCTAATCATGGCATAATTGGAAGCGTAAAGTGCGAGAATTTAAAATTCTAATCTATTACAACATGATTATGGGGATGGGGGTACAATCTTTGAATGGGGGATACTTGACAAGAAATATAAACCCTAATTTACTATTACATCCAAATTGAATTCACAATGCATAAATATTTAAATGGAAAATAAACAAAATAAATAAATATATCAAATAAAATGAATTATGCAAAGAAAAGTTTTTTTTGTTTGTTTATGCATGTAAAAGTATTTAATGTAAAAAATAAAGAAATAAATAAAAGATTTATTTTAATTGTTTAAGGGTAAAACCCTAATTTCTTTAAGAAAATAAAATGTTATATTACTTATATACAATAAAATATATTAATATATACAAAATGAAATATACTTAAAAAAAGTATTTTTTTAGTATAAATAATAATAAAAATAAAATGTAATATTTTATATTTTTATTCTAAAGTATTTAATAAAATAAAATTATATATGTATATTAAATATATTAAATATGTACATTATAAAATAAAATATATTTAGGAAAATATTTTTAGTATGAATAAAAATAAAGAACAAAAATAAAAGTATAAATTGTAAATATTTTTCAAGTCTTAATAATATAAAAGAATATTTAAATGCCTTAATGTTAGAACAAATTAAAAAAAATGCCAAATAAATGTTAAAAATTATGAAAATGTTTTTTGAGCATTTTTTATATTTGGAAATAAATAAACAAAATCATAAAACAAAACAAAAATGCAAAAATGTAAAAATATAAGAAAGTGGGTCAGGGGGTGCAAAAATGAAAGTGGGAGGTGTCAAAAGCAAGTCTGGCCAAGCCCAGCCCAAGCTAGCTTCATCTTCAACCTTCAGACTGAAAAACACGTGCGTGCCCTGTTCAAACACTAGATCATGTATAAGTGATCTTTTGCAAGAACTCACAACATCAAACTTGTAGAGAATTTCAAGACGATTCCAACCATATAAAAAACTAATCCTAACTCTTAAAGACCAGAGAGAATTTCTCTGGCCCTAAAATCTGACCTAGTTTTTTCAGCATGTTCATGGATGAAATTCTCCTAGCACACTAAATATAAATGAAAACTGAGCATATGTACAGTTCCATGGCATTGAATACTACATTTTTTATTCACAAACCTAAGGCTAAATGTTCCTAAATAGAGAGATAGAAAGTGAAGAAAAACTTGTTTCAGTTGGATTCGTGTAGGGAAATGCAGTGCTTCTCAACAAGGTTTGAGATGTCTGGTAGCTTGCTTGAACTTCACTTGACCTTTTCCAATAGCTAGCTTGCCTTGAATGTCCTTGAATCAGCCTATAGAACTCAACCTGCACAAGCTCAAAATGAAAATGGTGAACACTGTAAATGGAGTTACAGTTGGTATTTGAGGTTTGGGATAGCTTGAGTGAGTTGAATGGAATGTGTTTGAAGCAACTTGGGGCAAAACGTACGAGCCAAATGAGCTATGGAACTCAAGTTGCAGCACCTGCCCTGTTTTGCCAAAGAAATGTGTTTTCTGGCTATGGGATGTTTTGGGGCTCAAGAACTCGTGTTTCTAGCTCAAAGGGGTGTGAGAAAGATGTCCAAACTATTTGTGTAAGTTGATCTATGCTGGTTTTTCAGTTCTTAAGTTTTGGCAAGTTTTCTTGTTTTTGAAGCAAGAAGTGGAAGTGATATGTAACAGGCTTATGCAGGCTATACAACATCCTCTAACCTCTGCTCTTGGCCCCCCTAATCATTGGATTTGTTTAGCTGCAAGAGATTTGTCTCTATGCTCAAGGATTGTTGGTTTGACATAAAGGACACTTTTGCAAAAATGGAAATGTGCCTTTTACCATTTAGGGATTAATCTTGTGTACAATGCTCCAATGACCAAAACAATGTATTAGCCTAATGGATTTGCATTAAATTATAGGGTGTGAAGTGGTTTAGAGGCATGCAAACTAGTGTAAGGCATGATGACTTGAAAATGCAACTTGTATGAACATGAATTTGCCATGGATGAAAAGTGAGTTTTTGCCAACTTCAAGCTTTCGATTCTCCCTAACCACAAATGTGTTTGAGGAGTTCTTGGACAATTTGGAAAGATTGCAACATGCTCTATAATCCATATTTAAAGTGAAACTTGAGATTCCAAGTGGAACTATTTGAAAAATGGCCAAGAAGATGGGTCAAAATCCTGCTAAACTAGGGCAAAATTTCACTAAGTTAAAAGTTTTAGGTACCCTTGTTCCAAATATCATAACTTGAGATCCAAGCTTCTTATGAGAAAACTTTGTGAATAAAAGTTGTATACTTTGTGGAGGAATACAACTTTCATGTTGGAGGTTTTGTTTGAATCCATTTGCATCATGGTGAAAATGTGGGGCACAGTTAGGAAAAAATTAAGAAAATTTCATAACTTAGAAAATTTCTAAGTTATGAAATTTTTCAACTTTAAACCCTAATTTGCAATTTTGGGTTTCTTGATGAAAAAGTTTCATAATTTGACACATCTTGATGAAAAATGACCCTTGGCACTTGATTTTGACTAAAAAGTCAAAGTTTGACTTTTCAGTGTACAGTCAAATTTTGATCAGTTGACTGAAAAATTCATCTGTCAATCCTATGCATTTGAGATCTTTTGAACTTGTTGAATAGGTCAAGATGATGCCATTGAGTCCTTGAGTCCATGGTTGAACCTAATTTTCCATTGGCTAGGTCAAACAGTCAGAAATTGCCTTTGTACAGCCAAAACCCTAAAAATGACCATTTTGCCCTTTTGGTGATCTGATCAAATTTCTTGTGGAGTTGTGGTCCAAACTTGATCAAATGGTTCATATGAGTTCATAATGTTGATGTGGGTCAAAATTTATGAGGTTTGACTTTAAATTGGCTACAGTTGACTTTTTCCCCAATACAACTAATTTTTAGGTCAACTGTCCAATTGACTGGGCAAAAATTTGATTCAAGGCTTGAAACTTGGTATGGGCAAACTTATGAGTCCAATATGAAGTATGAAAGTCAATTTGAGCATTGAAGGTCCAAAAATCCTTGTGCAAACTCAAACCCTAGTTTAGGTCATCAGTGATATGAGATGTCTTGAGTAGAGCAAACCCTAGCTTGATCTTGAGTTCCAAGAGCCTTGTGATGAGAAATGTTGATAAAAGGGGAGGGAAAATTTTGGGGTACAACACTATCGGTCGTAATCCAGGATTTACAGTGACTTTACTGGGGAGATGAGATCAAACTTGCTATTCGGTCGTAATCCAGGCTTCGCAATCTCTTAATTCTTATCTGGTCGTAATCTAGGCTTCAGAAGGAATTCAAATGTTATCCGGTCGCATTCGGGCTTTAACTTGAATTTAGGGCACACTAATATCCGGTCGACTCTGGGCTTCTTAGTAATTGTCCAGGTAAACTGCTATTTGGTCGAAATCCAAGCTTCACAGTGTCTTGTACCGCTATCTGGTCGTAATCCAGGCTTCATGATGTTTCATACCATTATTTGGTCGAATCCAGGCTTCATGGTGTCTTGTACTGCTATCTGGTCGTAATCCAGGCTTCACAATACCTTACTTCTTATCTGGTCGCGATCCAGGCTTCATAAGAAATCAAGTGGTTATCCGGTCGCATCCGGGCTTCCCTTTGACTGTTGGGCCTACTAATATCCGGTCGAATCCGGGCTTCATAGTAATTGGCCAGGTGAACTGCTATTTGGTCGAAACCCAAGCTTCACAGTGTCCCTCACTGTTATCTGGTCGTAATCCAGGCTTCAGTGTCTTTTTACCTCTATCTGGTTGTAATCCAGGCTTCACGACGTCTCATACCATTATCTGGTCGTAATCCAGGCTTCATGGTGTTCGGAGAAATCAAGATACTATCCGGTCAAATCCGGGCTTCATAACTTATATTACAGATATACCACTATCTGGTCGTAATCCAGGATTTGCGGTGTCTTTGGCTGCTATCTGGTCGTAATCCAGGCTTCACAACGTCTTCTGCCATTATCTGGTCATAATCCAGGCTTCATGGTCTTGTATTGCTATTTGGTCGTAATCCAGGCTTCATGGTCTTGTATTGCTATTTGGTCGTAATCCAGGCTTCACAATAACTTGCTGAGCTGCTATCTGGTCGTAATCCGGGCTTCATGACTTGTGTTTATGATATACCACTATCTGGTCGAATCCAGGCTTCATGGTAACTTATTGAGTTGTTATCCGGTCGTAATTCGGGCTTCATGGCTTGCTGGGGATTAAACTATTATTCGGTCGAATCCGAGCTTCATAGCTTGCTTTTAAGAGATACCACTATCTGGTCATAATCCAGGCTTCATAATATTCTGATACTGTTATTCGGTTGTTCTCCTGGCTTCACAATATGATGCAGTAATCAAGATATTATTCGGTCGTACCCGGGCTTCATAGCTTGAACTTTGTGAGAATTTGATTTTATCTTTTCCTGAAAGGTAAAGGTTAGTTGTATGTAATGCATGACATGTATCAAGCAATGATTTTCTCAAAATAAATGAGATTATGTTGTATGGTGCACATGCATATGCCATGATGTATGGAAATGTGATGTTTTTATGATGTTCTCTAGTTGGGGAAAATAAATCCTGGACTGCTGCTGGAGAATATAAAGGGTTTTGCTCGCTGGGGATAACGACCGAAAGTGATCGGGAGAATAATCCTGTTGGAGAATATATTGGCGAGAAAATGACTCTGTGGGGAAGAGATACTCTATCAGAAGATTTGCTAACTTGGAGTAATAACCTCGACTGGGGATGAATTACTGTTGCTAGCGATAATAAACTCTGTCGGGGATAAAGTTTCTGTTTGAGGAAGAAATAAACTCCACTGGGGATGGTTTTCATTGTTGGTGAAAGATGAACTCTGCTTGAGAAGAATCTTACCACTCATTTGCGATTACGAACCTTAGTTGGGGAGAGTTGATAATATTGTATTCTGGTATTTCCTACTCTGCGGGGAGTGTATGCATTTTTAGTCATATTCTTTAGCTAGGTCTATCCCTGTACCTGGTGAATAGAGCGACTGTAAGGCTCAGATATTTCTTGTTTGCCCCTGTTTCCGAAATTACGAGCAATCGTCTTTTGTTTCGCATGTAAACATTTATGAGCAGCAATTATTGTCAAATGCATATATCAAAAATGAACATTGGACGTTCTTGCAAAACAAAACAGAAAAAGGAAAAAACAATTTGAAATTTCTTGGTGAAAATGAATTGTATTGATTTTGAAGTTGGCCTGTAAAATAGGCATTTTTTGTACAAGAGGCTGACGTCCTAGTAAGAGTACACCGCCGAATGATAGAATTTATACAATTTGTGGAAAAAAACAAAGAAAAATAGCTATGTGAACAATCCCACTGGGTTCCAACTCTGTTATTGCCTTTATATTTTCGAGCATCTCATCACTTTGCTACTTGGTTGAAGGTAGATCAGATTGATCGGTGCCGTCCGAGCTTGATAGTCGATATCGAAGTCTTGTTGCAAGATGATCCAATGAGACATAGTGTTACGCTTTGATCCCTAATTTTTGCCTGGACCGCCCTTTCGGGTTTTCAGTCCATCGGGATACCCCTTTTTGCCCAAGCCTCCTTTTCAGGTTTTCGACTTGTCGGGTGTATAGATTTTTCATTTTCATCCCTTGTTTTTGCTCGAACACTTTTGGTTCGCCGGGAAGCCCTTATTTTTGCCTAGGCCAGTCGACCTAGCGGGTCTTTGATTATGCGTAGTATTTTTTCACTATGTCTTCATTGACGGGGTGAGGAAGGTCATCACCATCCATGGTGGTTAGAATTATAACTCCTCCTGAGAAAATGTTCTTAACCACAAATGACCCTTCGTACGTGGGGGTCCATTTGCCCCTGGGATCACCTTGTGGCAGTATGATGCGTTTGATCACCAGATCCCCGACTTGATACTCTTGTCGTCTTACTTTCTTGTTAAATGCCTTGATCATTCGCTTTTGATACGTCTGACCATGACAAATAGCAGTAAGTCTTTTTTTGTCGATTAAGTTTAGCTGATCAAGCCGGGTCTGAATCCAATCGTCCTTGCTCAAACCTGCATCCTTCATAATCCGAAGAGAGGGTATCCGAACTTCAATAGGAAAGACTGCCTCCATGCCATACACCAAGGAATAGGGGGTTGCCCCTGTTGACGTCCGCGTTGAGGTACAGTACCCATGAAGAGCGAATGGTAACATCTCATGCCAATCTTTGTATGTCACCGTCATCTTCTGTACAATCTTCTTGATGTTCTTATTAGCCGCTTCAATAGCCCCATTCATCTTCGGCCGGTAGGGAGAAGAGTTGTGATGTTGTATCTTAAACTGCTTACAAAGCTCGGTGATCATTGTGTTGTTGAGATTTGCACCATTGTCCATAATAATCCTCTCTGGTACACCGTATCGACAGATCAGATTGTGCCGAATAAAACATGCCACGACGTTCTTGGTCACTGTAGCAAAGGAAGCTGCCTCAACCCACTTCGTAAAATAGTCAATTGCTACCAGGATGAAACGATGCCCGTTGGACGCAGTAGGTCTGATCTCACTGATCATGTCAATGCCCCACATTGCAAAAGGCGAAGGAGTTGTCAAGACGTTCAGAGGAACTGGAGGTATATGCACTTTATCAGCATAGATTTGGCACTTATCTTGACCTCTTTCTTGTCTTCCTCCATACCCAAATTTACTGATTCAACCGGTTCTTCATGCGGTTGTATGGCCCTCTCTTCCTGAAGTAACAACCTAGAAAGTTCCCCAGGCACTTCACAATCATCCTCACCTTCGTCCTCGTCTTGGTTGATCGGATTTTTGAAGTCATAACTAGCAGTAGCAGAGTCATTATCAGTGGGATCCATAGTGGATGTGGACCTGTATTATGATATGTGAGTGTGTGTAAGACAAATAGTCGTTTTGATAAAGTGCAAGATAGAAAAGAAAAACAGGGAGCGTAAAATTTGTAATGCAAGAAAACGTCCAATGTTTTATTGATGATATATGAAAATGGCAAATGGTAAGCCCTCACAAACAATGCCAAAGTGCCTCGGGCAAGGCACCGGGCCATAAAGTTTCAAATTGTCTGTTACAAATCTCAAAACAAAAGTCTATTACTGTGTAATAAAAGAAACGGGCATGAAGTCCTTCGCCGTCCAATTGTTCAAGCCACTGTCGGTAGTCGGGTAAATCCAGCTGTCGATATCTAACTCTGCTTCATCATCTCCAATTGCATTCACTCCCTGATCATGTTTAGGCATAGGAGCAGTTATGACGTTGGGTTTCTCTAGAGCGTCAAACTCAATCTCTTTAGCTTCAATCAGGTCTTGCACCTTATTATTCAAAGCCCAACAGTTGTTCGTATCATGACCTGGGCTATCAGAGTGATAGGCACAACGGGCGTTCGGATTATACAGCAGAGATGTGGTGCTGGGATTCTTTGGGGCTTCCCTCAGAGTTACCAGATTGGTCTTCAACAATTGCGGTAGAATTTGAGACAAAGTCATATTAAGCCGAGTGTACTGTCTCTGTGGCCTCTCTGTTCTTTGTTGATTGTTGCGTTACGGGGCAACTGTAGGTCTTGATATTACTACCGCATTTACTGCTTGGCGGCGTTCAGGTCTGCTTTGGCTCCTCGAGCTGTAAACTGCACTAGCTTCTTTCTTGCCAGTGAAAGGCCTCTTTTATGTACTTGACGAAGCACCTTTACGTATCTTGCCACTTCTGATACCAGCTTCTACTCTCTCCCCAGTCATAATCAATTCAGTAAACCCAGATGATGACTTGCCGATCAGATGATTGAAAAATGGACCAGACAAGGTCCCCATAAACATATCAACCAGCTCCCTATCAGATAGAGGGGGTTGGACTCTTCCAGCCAGATCTCTCCACTTCTGAGCATAGTCCTTAAAACCTTCACTTGCACCCATGGACATACCCTGAAGCTGAGTACGAGTGGGAGCAAGGTCGGCGTTATACTGGTACTGCTTGTAGAAAGCGGCAGCAAGGTCCTCCCAGTTTAGGACATTATCTCCTTCCAATTAATAAAATCATTCAAGTTGAGTCCCTGACAGACTATCATGAAAGAAATGTACCCATAGATTCCTATCGGCAGTGTAGGGTTGGATTTTTCTGACGTATGAGCGGAGATGGAGTTTTGGATAGGATACTCCATCGTACTTAGCAAAAACCGGAGCCTTAAACTTGTGAGGGATCACCACCCCCGATGCTAGTCCCAAATCTTCGAAGTCCAAACCGGGAACCTTCTGAATCTCCATAGCACTCAGACGGTCTTCCAGCTGTTTGTACCTATCCTCAGCGGGAGGGTACTGTTCATTATCAAAATCAATGTCATTATCAAAGACCACATGACTAGTACCCTTTCCTTCCTCTTGATTCTCTCCTCCTCTAGATGAATGAGACAGATCAGCTTCTTGTCGTAACGTATTCCCAAATCTGTGACCCATATTCAGAAGAACCACCTTCTTCTTCTTCTTCTTCTTCTCCTTCAAGATGAGAGTCTTCAAATCCTATTGTCATTTGGCCAAGTTCAAGAACATCTTCTGGAATTGAGCATTATGTGCTTGAAGAGCTTTGATGGCTTGATCGGTAGGCATTTCATAAGACATTTCGCGCTGAAATAAACAGCGAAGAAGATGAGAAACCTGTAATGGTACCTGTAATGATGTGCATGGTAATGGAATGCGTATGAAATGATTTTAAAGACTTTGGGATATTCAAATTTGTAAAACAAAATAAAACACACTTTATTAGATTAAACTTGTAACAATGTTTAACAATGCCTTCAAGGCGTTACAAAAGAAACAAACTGAAAAGAAAATCTAAACTAGAAACAATAAAAGACATCAAAAATCCCATGGTCGTTTCCCCTTCGTGCTAACATAATCATTGATTGTCCTTTCATTCTCAAGCTGCCTCGTGAGCTTCAAGATCTTCCTTTCTTGCTCATGGTACTTTTCCTGGTAGGTATCCCTCTCCTCTTTCAGCTGAATCCATGATCTCTTCAATGCCCCAAGATCAGTGGGAATGTAGGGATAAAGGACTGTATAAGGAACGCAATCTTCATTGGTGGGCTCCACAATCACTGGCAACACAGCTTCGTGAGGCATCCCAAGCTTCTGGGCTCGATCTCGGACCCACTGGAGATAAGGCTGCATAAGGAGAGAAGTCTTTGGTCCTAGCTCTTGAGGTTCAGGCCTGTTCACCATGCCCCAGGCCCATATAAACCTTCGGCGATGCTCATCCACGTCCCCCTTCTTTGCACAGTACGAGTATAGAGAGCATGTAGGATATCACCCAGAAGAGTAGGCACTGGATTACGAGACAAGAAGATCTTAACCAAATTCACATCTATGAAGGAATCTGGATTCGGGAAAAGAACCAAGCCGTAGATGAGGAGAGCCAAGATGCCTTCAAATGCTTGAAAATCCAAGTTATCCCAGAACTGTTGAGCTTGATCCATCATAAACTTAGCCAAGAAACCTTTAACCCCGCTCTGTGTCTCCCAGTTGGATACTACATCAACCCTTTTTAGATGTAGGGATGAAGCAATATCCTTTTTCCTAAGAGCCTCTTCTAAACCTGTGAAGGGTGTTTTCTCGAGGATAGATATACCCAGTAAGTCAGAAAACTCCTCTGAGGTAGGAACTAGCTGATAATCCGGGAAGGTGAAACAATGATACACCGGATCAAAGAACTAGAAAAGCACACTCATCATATGCTCATCCAACTTTGAAGTGACCAAGCTAAGGAGATGACCATGTCTTCTAACGAATGAAGAAGTATCAGGAACTTTTGAGACTAACTCTCTGAGCTGAGCAGGCATTTGCATGAAGTTAACTCGAATGGTCTTTCTGCGCACTGAAGCCATAATCTGCAAAACAGAACAAAGATAAATCCCCTCGGTCTTCTAAATGGTTAGTACAATGAAGTGTGCATGTTATGTCATGATGCATGATGTCATGATAAAACACACAACAAGTATAGTAGGTAACAAACATGGTAAAGGCAAACAAGTCACACAAGAGCCCTTAAGTTCAAGCCTTGCATGGAGTCTAGGTACTACCCTCTTGAAGTTCAGTTGGTTTCAACCTGTCCTAATAATAGTAACCGGGTTCTAGATGTTCTCAATATCACTGACCATCCTCCATCGGTCATGGTTTCAGCTTATGCAATCTTTTCTTGCGGCCGGAACTATCTCGAGAGTATGGTCTCAATGAGTGTAGTATCAAGTATCAACCAATTCTCAGCTCTACACGGAGGCCGGCTATCTCACTACTTCCTATGGCCAAGTTGGTCAATTATAGGTTCTAAGGTCACTTGATGCTTAACGACCCATATAGCAGCCTCGTATTCTCCTTGTTCCTCCACAAGGGATACCGGTACCAACCAATGTGCCACATCAATGTAGCTACTGCTTCAACTGTATCGGTCTACGCCGTACAGTTCCCTCACAGTTTATTGCTACTTACCTAAAAGGTGTTCCTCAGATCTGGGTTAGGATCTATAGTAACTCCGATACAAAGCCCACAAAGATAAAGCAATCAAATCAAACAATAGAAGCAATATGATGAACTAATCCTAAGGTATACCCCACTTATTACTCCCCAGCAGAGTCGCCAGTTCTGTGATACGGTGGCCAGAACCGGGACTGTTTTAGGAATGTTGGTTTGCATTTTGCGTTTGTGTTTGCAAAATGTCGCGGTAAGAAAGAGTCGCCACTAACTTTTATTTTATCCAACTGGAAAGGAAAAAAGCACATAAAAATTCCTTTTTCGAGATTTTGAGTGCGGGGGGTAGATTATAGAAAGGGAAGGTATTATAACCCTTTCTATCTGTGGTTATCCACGGGCTCTTAGGTACTTGCTCATCATTTTCAAAATTGCTTCTGTGTGTTTGTGTGATTTGAAAATTTTTTGTTTTGACTTTGATTTAACCCTTGCTTCTGTCTTCAAAAGTGTTATGAAGTGCTTTTGAAAACTTTGTTTGAAAAGGAGTGTAAGTGTGAAAAAATTTGGTTGTATTGAGCAAGTACTTAAGAGCTAATCTACCTACCCGAAAAAAGAATTATTCTATGTTCGTTTCCTTTAGATAGCGCTATCCCACTATTAGTGAGTAGGTAGCACCATCGTCGGAGTTTTGAGGGTCAATTCGAAAGGGACGTACGGTCACTAAAGCAATGTTAGGAAGTCTTAGTAGTAACCCTGATGCCTTAGATCAATTATTCGAGGCAACAATATCCTAGGCAACCTTTCCGAGGAAACTTTCCGAACGGGACTTTGATCTTTGTTTAGACAAGAGAGTGACCATTAAAGCATCCTATACTTAATAACTGTTTACCAAAGGCAACCAAAGTGGGAGTGTACCCTAGGAGTGCGCATGTGCGAGTGATTCAATTTCAAGTTATTATCTTTTCACATTTAGGGTTTGCTAACTGTTTTAAAGTTAATCATACATTCTTGTCATGCATCCCTATTATTCATACATCTAACAGTTAATAGTTTGCGAAATTTAAAGTGCAGAAAATAAGCTACGCTATTACAAGGCTTCGAGTATTTACATAGCCAAAAACAAACCCGTAAAAAAACGATAAATGAAAGTAAAAGGTCCTAATTAAGTTATTACAACTTGTGAGCAATTACATCAATAGGGTAAAGATGAATAAGAAAGCGTGCGCGATGAAATTAAGAACGGTAAGAAATTAGGGTTTTGACCCCGTCTAACCTAATTGGAATAAAAAATTGTTTTTGTTGTTTTTAACTATTCTTAAGGAAAAGAATTGGTTTTTTTAAAATTAAGTACAAAAATAATTAGTAATTAAATTAATTAAAGAAAATAATTATTTAACCTAATTTTGTGTTTTGTTATTTTAAGAAAAAGAAAATAGAATTAAATTTAGACAAAACCCTAATTTCTAATTGTTTTTAATTTATTTACAAAAAGAATTTAAATTACCCTAGAAATTAAATAAACTAATTAAATTAATTAATTTATATAAAAAATATATCCTAATTCTAATTGAGTGAAAAATATTTTTTTGTGATTTTTAATAAAAGAAATAATTAATTTGTGTTAGTAAAATAAATAAACTAAATTAATTAAATAAAATATAAATGAAAAGAGGAAGGAATTTGGGCCTGAAACCAGTAATTTGGGGGGTGTGAGAATTAGATTCTGGGCCCAAAAGAAGGTGACCCACGTTTGACTTCCAAGATCTCATGCATTACTTTGACCATGCCTTTGGTGCTCCTTCGTTGATGGCCTTCAGATCTGGCTCTTAGGACACTTGGCAAGTTGGATTATGAGGATGTATGGTGGTCATTGGCCTTGTGCACGCGTCAGATCACTGAAAGAAAAATATTATGAAAGAATTGGGGGACCTGGGATTCGAACCCAGGTCCTGAAGCATTTTCCCACCACCTGGCCACCAACTGAGCTATGCGTTCTGTTTGTACATATAATAATAATAATAGATAATATGAAATAAAAGGGAGTTAGTGGGGGGAGAAAAACAAAATCGCGCCAGAATTCAAATGACCCAATAGAAGGGTGCCACGCAGGTCATCCCCGACCTTGCTCCGTTGGTAGAAGTTGAAAACTTTTACCTACAGACATATGTCTGTAGCTACAACCTGGGCTCATTTCAAAACTTTCCCTGGACATGATAAATGAAATCCAAGGCCATGAATCAATTCATCTGGACCTGCTGAGCACAATGGTGCCCCTTTCATGGCCCAATTTTACCTGCACACAGAAATCCTAAATCGAGCCAAAAAAACCCTAGCAATGGTGAAATCTCATACAGTCCATAAAAATGCAATTAAACGTTCCAGATAGCTTGCAAATGTGATGGTGAACAAGAATATATGATTATCTCATGCTATAAGTGCCAGAATTATTCAAATCGAATTCAAAAAAAGTTCAATGTCGTGATTGCCTTACAGTGGTTTTTGGCGTCTGAAATTGCTTGTTCTTGATTGGTATAGGTTCCTTGTTATCCCAGGAAGCGATTGGGATGGCTAGAAGGTCTTGAGAATGCCTGGAAATATGAAATCGTGTCTGCACTTTTTGTGATTTTTTTCAAGTTTGGTTCTTGTTCTTGCGCCTTTCTCTAGCCTTGCTTTAGGTCTGCAATTGTTCAATATATATCAAGGACTGAATTAGGGTTGAAAACCTAATCTCAATCTTTACCAATTATTGATTTTGATTTTGATTTGATTCCCTTAAAAATCCTTCCAAAAATAGGCCAAACTCAATCTTTTTGTGCACACCAAGGCTTTACACGAATTCAATCTTATGCTAGCTGGATATAGGACCTGAAACATGTACAAGATCTTGAGATTTCAATGTTTTAGATTTTTTCCTGATTTGTTTTGATTAAATATGATTTAATTCAAATCAAAATCAAAATAAATAATAAAAATAAGATAATGACAATTGGAAATAGATAGGGCTCGTGTACCATGCTACCAACTCAAAACAAATGCAAAAAGTTAGGCCCATTTAGCAAAAATTGCAATTTGAGGCATAGTTGACTTTTGACAATTTTGCAAAAAGGGTCAACTTCACCAATGCATAACTTCCTCAATTTTGACCCTTTGAAGGTGTTATTTGATTTTTTAGAAATCTTGAGATGTCCTCTAAGCAAACCTTTTGGTCTCATCTCAATTTGGTATTCCATGTTCATGTATGAAGCTTTGAAAAAAAAGGTATGTTTGTTGACTTTTCAAAATGACCTATAATGTCCAAATTCATAACTTCTTGTGAGTGCATATTTTGAACTTGGTAGATGAAGATGGATTGTAGGTAATTTCATCCTCTTCAAAATGAGCTTTGGATGGGTCTTTTATCATAAAGTATGAGAAAGTTATGCTTGGTCAAAGTTGAGTTGACGTTTCCTACAAAACCCTAATTTAGCAACTTTTGGTCCTTGATGAATTATGAACGATCCTTGATGAATCATGATTAACCCTTGATCAAATGATGAATGATACTTCAAAATGGGGATGTTGACCAAAAATCTTGGAGTTTGACTGTATGTAGGCCACAGTTGACTTTTGCCTTAGCACAGTCGATTTTCAGGCCTTTGAGCAATTAACTGAGCAAACTTCCTCTACAAGGCTTGAAACGTGACATGGATGATCTTGAGAACATATTAGGACAAAGGTGAGAATTTGGGATCCCTTGGACTCAAGTATCTTGATGCAACATGAAACCCTAATTTGAGGTAGACTGCCTTAGGAGAGAGTTTGTCTGGTCAACCCTTGGGCTTCGTTGAGCAACTTAAGGATCTTTCTTGAAATGTTTTGAGAAATATGGGAGGGCAAATTTTGGGGTACAACAGAGAGCCATAATCTTCGAGGCCAAACATGGTTCCTTCTTGATATCCCAAAAAGCAATAGTCTGAGGTAAGTGAGAAATAAACCACTGATATAAAAACGGTGTGCAAAAGATAACCATCCTCCCTGATATAAATTACGAAGATGGATGGAATAATAAGTATCTCCTAGAAGTGCAGTGACTGGGTTCCCAATCAGAAAGATCCTAATGGAATTCACATCCACAAATTTGTTGATGTTAGGAAACAAGAACAACCCATAGGCAAGCAAAACAAAGATAGACTTGAAAGCAGTTGTACTCTTCATATTCACGAAGTAAAGAGCTTTCTCCAATAGAAACTGAGCAGGTAAACCTATGACTCCTCCTATGGTAGTCATGTTAGCCTCAATCTCATACTTCCTCAAGTGAGTTATGGTATAAATCTCATGAGACTTGGGCTCTCATTCTAATCTAGTGAAAGGAACACAATCAGTAATAGGTAAACCTAGTAAGTAAGAATACTCTTCCAATATGGACATCAGCTGATAATCAGGAAAAGTAAAATACTGGCACAACGGATCATAGAACTGGACCAATGTAGAAAGAATACACTCCTTCATCTTGAACTTCATAAGAGGCACAATGGCTCCATACTTCTTCCAGAAATCTATAGAACTCTCAATCTTATGAATAAAACTCATAAGTTCCTCTATCATAGGATCCTTGAAATTATACTTCCGAGTATTTCTCCTTCCCAAATCCATGGTCAAAATATTACCTGAGATATTTGCAAAAGTCAACCTTAAGTTCCTTGAAAAATTTTTTAAATAATGATCATGGGTGCATGAATGCATGATGCAATAATCACACACAAGATCACAAACATGGGGGTTCATAGGTTCGACATCACGAGCATGAAGTCAAAGTTATTACCCACAAGGTAAGGACTAATGCTTTATCACCTGCCAAACAAGGTTCTAAAAAGTTACCAGAGTCTACATTCTTCCTTCGTATATTACCAATGTCTCGATTAGCTTGGTAATTAGCAAAATTATTTGAAGAAAAAAAACTCATCTAGGTGTAGCATCGTGTGACAATTACTTCTGGATTGCTCCATCATAGTCTTCGCACTACACCTAAAAGGCCAAGATGGGTTAAGGGTTATACAGTCTCCCAGCTTCTCGGGCTCCCAGGTCAAAAGCAGCTGTGTCTTCTCGATTGCTCGATAAATAAATACTACAGTCAAAGGGTCCTCCACTGAGTGGGGGATCTTATGTCTCATTTTTTAGGATTCCTCTCTCAAAGTTAACATGACTATATCACCTGTCCTATCTTAAGTTTTCCCAAGTTCGGGTATAGGACTTATAAGAGATCATCGAGCACCCTGAAAACCAAAAAAAATACAGACATACATATATACAAAAAATAATATACAACAAATAATAGCACATACACAAATAAACAAAGATAGGCTCAACCCACTTTAGAGATGTTTCCCCAGTGAAGTCACCAGTTTTCTGTAGCGATAAAAATTGTGAGACTAAGCCATTGGATTGACTTAACTCACATAGATCAAATAAAATTTGCCACTGTGCTTTATTGTTTCCAAAGGAAATGGGAAAAGAGCAAATAAACCCAAAAAGAGGGGGAGAATCTAGGTACGGGGGTTGGTTATGCAAATGGAAGATATTAGCACCCTAAACATCTACAATACTCTGCAGGAACCTCTTTTAAAATCTGTGTATTTTGGCTATAAAAGTTATATACAAAATAAGATGGTGAAGATAAGAAAATAAGTACTTTTTTACAATTTTTACACTCGTCGCGGTTGCGAACCTTTAGTGCCTACGGACCACCTTCCGTGCAATAGCAGATCAGGGTACTCGTAGTTCACCTCAAAAAATTTAAAACACATGTGTGTTGGTTAATTTTAAGAGAATAGAAATCATCATCATATCCGAGTGGAAAACATACTTACTACCCACGACTATGAGAAAGAAGAAATTGCATCATCTCAAAGAGGAGGATATAGCTTAGATTTTAAAATCAACAAAGTCTCACTCAACACCCAAGTGGATAATATATCACTTCAATACATATTGTAAAAGTATAGTAGCTTGCATCACTACAAGAATCGACAAGAGTCTAATCTTTTAAGAAAACGTTTTTTAAAGTAAAAAGCCAAAGTGGCAAAAATAGTTTTAATGAGGTTAATTGACTTTTAGTATTTCAAAAGATAACAAAGTAAGGTTAAGTTGATTAATATTTAATTAAGAAAATATTTTTTTAAATGCATGGACCTAAGTCCATGTTTATTATGAAAGCGGTTCAAGCTAGAAAGCAAGAAGAGTTTTGAAAAGGAGGGAGAAGATTTTTGAAATTAAAGAAGATGGGAGGAGATGAAGGAACTATCCTAAAGCATAAGGTAAAAGCTAAGGAAAAGAACAATCTAACCAACAAGAAGCCAACATTTTACATAAGAATTCAATGTAGATTTCACATCCTTTGGATTGAAACCATGCAAGCAAAAATACTAAACCTCTAAAGAATACCAAGCTTCAGATGAATTAAGTCTTCACAAAAATTGGGCAGAGTGATAGTTGTATACAGAGGAACTCTTAATCACGAACAAAGAATATAATCAGAATAACCTACACACAAAGAAAATCAACCCAATTCCTTGGAGTAAACCCCAAGAACTTCATACAAAATAACAACAGAGCCACAAGGTCCCCAAGTATCAAGGCTTCTAATCCAAAGTTCGAGAGATCCATAACTCCATAATGCCACTGATGGTAACCAGTAGTCCAAGTAACCTTAAAGCTTTTAATGTTCAAGTTGATTATTGAGCTTCTTTAAAAGAAAAGAAATCTCAAGTGAGCAAAGATAAAATGACATAAAGATAAATGCTCAAGTGAGAAAAAGAAAAAATGGCATGGAATGTAAATGCTAAATTAAATGATACATAAAAGTAAAGGCACAAAATAAAGGCATAAAGTAAAGTTAATTGTTACTGAATTAGATGTTAGAGGTCAAGTATAACAAAAGGTTAGTTGAATGACCATCTTGAGGCTTGCTTTTGAAAACTCATTAGAAGATTGATAAAATCAAATCCTCTCAACAACAAGTTTCATTTGCTTTTTGTCAAGTATATCATTCATTTCAAGTACTCAAAGCCAACACATATGACCAACAATAATTGAAGGTTGAACTTAGGCCAAAGTTGATGAATGCTTTTTAGAGGATTGGTAAGGCCAAAGCCTCCTAACAACAAGCTTCAAAGATTTTGAACCAAAATCCAATAATCAATTTTACTTGGGCTTTCAAACATAAAGTTTGGGCCAGGAATGATCTTTTTTTGAATCGGGACAAATTTAACACTATGTTAGCAATCGTAAGTGGACTTATGTAGAAGCCACACATGTTTTGAGGTCGGTCAATAGCAATCTATATACCATACATGTTAGAGAAATGATATGTAGATCCTTCTCCAAAAACATGCAGCACATGTAAAAACAAGAAAGAGATAAGATGAAGAGGGTGGTGAATGATAAGCTAATTTGGATCACAATTTCAAAATTCTTTCATCTTTAAATTCAATCACTTATCTTGGTGGACTAAAGTACTAAATATATCACTAATTCAAAGCACAAAAAATGAATTAAATAATTCACTCTTAGGTAAATTTAAATTAATGAACATTTATCCAACTTCATCTACATCTAAAGTCCATTGAATTTAAAGAGAAATTGGACATTAAAAATTGCAATCCAAAGCAACAATCGAAAGAAGTGAGTAGAAAAAGAGAAACGAATAAAAACAGCTCCAAAACAAGGCAAAAAGCACATTTTGTCCCAGTGCAAATCGATTTACATGTCTATGCAAATCGGTTTGCACAACAAAATTTTCAAAATCTACACAAAACAATATTGTGCAAATCGATTGCACACTGGAAGAAATCAATTGCTCATTGTGAAAAACAGAAAATCGGCATTTTAAAAGTTAAAATTCTTACTCAAACTTTTCATCAAACACCTTATGATCTTGAATTTAATTGAGCACAGAAATTCCATAAAATTGTGAGAAATTAGGACCAATAGAATCAAAAAAGTAGCTCAAAGAATTAAATCACAAAGATCAATAAGAGATCACATTGTGAAAGATGAAGATCCAACTTACTAAAGGTAGATCTAAAAAATTATCAAAACAACTTCAAGAACTTGCTTCAATTCAGCCCCAAGAATAAATCTCCCAGGCTTGGATATAGAGACTTGATGAAGAAAAAGTGTTTGGATGAAGGTTTAGCTCAAAGCTTAGTAAGCTTCAATGAAAATCTTACTAACTTTATGAAAATGGAGCTTTGAATAAATTTGGTAGATAGAGAGAATTCAGAGAATTTTTTTCAAGGTGAATTTGGCTATTAAAAGCTTGAGAATTGAATGAAATGAGGGCTATATTTATAGAGTTTTGGCTTGGGATTATTGGTGGTTTGGAGTTTGTTTTTGAACCAAAATTAGACTTGGTAATTGATTCTTGGAGCCAAAAATTGATTCAAGTGGTGCACATGTGATCAAATGGAGGTGTGTGATAGAATTTAATTTTTATGAAGTGGGGAATTATTTTTTGATAATTAAGGATATTTTTAAAACAAAAAAAAATAAAATTGGAGCCAAAAATTAACAAACTTGAAGATTGCTTTTTTTTCAAAATTTCGCGTATGTAAATAGATTTGCAAGTCTGTGCAAATCGATTTGCACAGCATAAAAAATGAAATTTTAGTGCAAAAAAAGAAATTAGGGAAATCGATTTTTTCAAATAAAAATCACTAGAAAACTTTGCTTGTTGGATGCTTTAGCTTGATACCAATAAAACACAAATATACAAAAACAAAGAAAATATTTTTTGTATTTTGATTAGAGGTTAGTCAACAACACATATACAAAATACACAACTAAGGTGCTTGGCAATCCCTTGAGAACAAACTTAAAGATAGGGGAATAAACCCAAAGAGATAACCAACCTGAAAGTGTGATCTTGATATTGATGTTATGAGATGATGAGAGGATCTTAGGGGCCAAAATTGAGGTATAATATCTGCCCTTATTTAAGTGTCTTCTATCTGGAGACACAAATGTTAAAAACTTTGTCTCGACGCGATTGAAGATACTTAAATACAAAACAAACCCTATTTTTGGTCCTATGATGCCATGCAAGGCTTATGATTATAATGCAAACAACAAACTCCATAGGTGACACAGAACACCAAGTGGGAAGCAGAAACTAAAACCAATGGATCAAAAAGAGAGTTTGACCAGGAAAATAAATTGTTGAGGAACAACATGACCTTGGGGATCACTATAAACAGGTAAATCCAAAATCACGATTAAAGAAACCAAATTCCTAGTAAGATTTCAACGACGGGAATTCTTAACATTACATAGTAAGAGTTCTGGTTGAGGTTAAAAACCATTACGAAAAATGTGCATTTGCGTAGTATCATCAAAACCATAACTCATACACTTTCTCAACATTGAGTTATATCTCTCATAAGCTTCATTAAGGGACTCATTCCCACCTTGAGAAAACACAGAAATTTGGATTTTGGCCTCCATGTACCTAGATTACGGAATGAATCTTCGAGAAACTTATCTTCTAAAATGTTCCACTCCTTCATTGTTTAAGTAGGTTGGTCAAGAAACCAATCCTTGGTCTTCCCAACCAAAGAATGAGGGAATAGTCTTTTGAAGACTTGCTCTTCCTCAGCTCCATAAGCTCCCATTGAATCGACATTATCATATAATTTGGTGAGAATAGTATATGGGTCTTCATGATCAATACATGTGAATGGATTTGCATACAAGAGCTGAAGTATGCCAGTTTTCATCTCAGAATTCCTCATGTTAGCATGGCGAGTAAGTTGAGTGTTCCATCTTGGACTATTTGTGCACAAACCTCTAGGTGGTGGTATTGGATCTCCCGTAACTTCTTCTTGATTTTGAATTGGTGAAGAAGTAGATGCTTCCTCTCTTTATTTCCTTTCCTTGTCTAGCTTTCTCCTCCTTCGTGTCCTGCTATTAAGTCTACATGCAGTCCTTTCAATTTCGGGATCAAAAAGGAGTTGATTTGTAGGTACACTTTATCGCATAAACAAAAGCCTAAAACACTAGTCAAACAAGTGAAAAACAAGAGATATTATAATGTAACAAATTAACTTAAAACAATAGAACTATTGTAATGCTTGCAATATCAAACGCCAATCTCCTGTAACGACGCCATTATTTTGAAACACTTTTACGGGATAAGTATTTCATTTATCGTATCCACAGGGACTGGGTGATATTACCGCCTTTCTACAGTCGAAATTGTTTTAAGCATGGGTTTATCAAAGGTTTTAGTTTTGGAAAGTTTCGATTTCATAAAAAGTATCAACTATCGATAAAAGAGAGTTTTGGTTTTAAAAGATTGCTAAAAGCATGTCAATTAGGGCTCGATAACTTGTACGTATTTTCTTAATAAAGCATGTGAACTCATTTATCAATCAATATAATCACATGTCCTCTTAATATGTTTCATCTCTAAAATAAATCGTGAGTGTTATATTGATCCTTAGATGATCTCTCTACCTAACTATCAATATGATAACTTTAGAAGCTTGATATAAGTGAATATCAACTCACAACACTATGTCTAGAAATTATTTGTTGATAGATGAAAAACCTAAGTCAAGAGTTGGACACATTTTTAAATAATGATAAAAAACAAACATAAAACATAAAAACAAGATTTTTCACCATATATTAATTATCACTTGTTCACATACAAGATATCAAGAGAAATACATACAAAAGTAAGGATTATATACTTCTAATCTTGATATGTGGAGATATTTAGCTACCCATAACCATGATAGCTTGATGAATAATTAAAGAAGAAAGCTTGATGAACATTAACTAGAAAGTATCAAACGTTTAAGATTAAAATCTTTGATTTTGGGTTACAAATGAGGAAAGTCTGATTATTAACCTAAATACACGTTTTGAGAGTGTTTGGAAAGTGTTAGAATGATCAAAAATATCACAATTGACCATTTATACAAGTGCCTAAAAAGTGAGTCACGCTAAGCGGACTCAACAAAATATCTTTTCCAGCTTCAGTGGGCCGCGCTAAGCGGGCTGACCGCACTTAGTGGGCCCAAAAATAACGCTTATGCCAAAAGGGAATTTGGGGAAATGTGTCCTTCAAAATGCGCTTAGCGCGGTAGCTTGATGAAATCTTCAAATTTCGACTTTTTACACTTCATTCTTGGTCCATGCTTGCCCAAAGCTCCAATGCTTCATTCACCGTCATCAAAACCTACAAAATTAGCATAAAAGTGAGCAAATTAAGTTATTTACAAATATAAACTAGATAATTCCTTATTTGCACTAATATACCAACCTAAACACTACTAATAATCAAAATAGAGTGCAAAGGACCACAAAATTATCCACAAATATATCAATATTTTGGTCCTTAACAATTCTCCCCGACTTAGCATTTTGTTTGTCCCTAAACAAAAATTCCACAACCAAAAGAAAACCAAGACAAACCACAAGAATGAGGAAACAATAAGTTTTTAGCACAAGACAATTTCATGGTTCAAATTAAGAAGAACAACCAAGATAATACTTACGACTAACTAAAACAAACCATAAACATGAAACAATGGTTAAGTTCAAAATACATATCAAAATTTCAAAAGCAATACAACTCAAAAATGAATCACACCTAAACACACACTCATCAATGGATGAGAAACAACATGAGGGCTTTTTCACTCATCCAACAATCATGCCAACATCCGGATCAAATCATGCACTCATCACACACAAAGCATCAAAGGTGACAAGAAAGAATCAAAAGGCATTGAAAAGGTTGTAATTTGGCTTAGTTACAAGGAAGGGTCATTTTTCAAGGTAATTGAAACTAAATTTCCTAATTGCATGAGAAAATTCAATTTTCACACCTTTACACAATTCAAAATTTTACCCCTCTTGTATTCTTTTCTTTGAAAAAAATATATAACCTTGAGATCTTTTGTCGGCACAATTTATGCCCTTGGCTTTTCTTTTCTTTTTATTTTTAAGAACTCCACTTCTCAATTATTCTTTTTCTCAATAATTTTTGTTCACTTTTTTTTCTTTTTCTCTCAACCACTTTTAAATTCTGAACAAACAACCTACTTCTTTCTCCCTAAATTTGAACACAACCCAACATATTAACGAGAATACTCCCACACAACTAAGGAAAGGAAAATAAAAGCAACCATATTAAGGTTGAGGGTTCATAAATTTCACAAACAAAAATCAAGATCCTTACTCAAAACTTAATGATGAATTTTTTATTCATTTACAATATTTAAAAAATTCAACCATCATAAGGATCTTGATATAAAGGCTCAATTGGGGTTAACAAGTGATCACTCACTCTCAAGGTAGATTGATTGTTCATTTAGTTCAAGTGGTTTTTCTCAAAAAAAATGCCTTTGATCATTTTCAAACTTCCACACACATCAACACACATGCATGATTAAACATCATAAGATCGAGTTAACAAGAATACTGGTTTCCCGCTATTTAGTGCACAATGGAAAGTCACATAACACAAGGCTAAGTTCTAAAGTGATTAACATTTGACATGTATTGTAAAGGAATTAAAGGTATGACATTATGCATAAACCACAAGTTTCATATTTATGCTAAGTTTAGAAAGCAATAAAGATGTACCTTGAAGTTGTTACTACAATTTAATTCATATCATCACCACTCAATTGAAAGTTGAACCACATCGTGACAAGTTCACTTGGTTCCTTCAAAGTTTTCAAACTTAGGAACAAAACATCAAATGAAATGCTTTTCATAACTAAGTGCTAAAGGGTAAATTCTTTTCAGAACTCCTCTGAAATAAATGCTCACTAGAACTCGGTCTCTGGTGGAAATGCTTTTCAGAATTCCGTCTCTGAATGGGAAATGCTTTTTAGAATGAAGCGCTGAAGGAGATGCTTTTCAGAATAAACTTTTGAAGGAAATGCTTTTCAGAACGAAGTGCTGAAAGGGAAATGCTTTTCTGAACTCTTCTGAAGGAAATGCTCGCCAGAACTCAGTCTCGAGTGGAAATTCTTTTCAGAATTGCGTCTCTGAAGGGAGTCACTTGGTCATATAGATAGTCGCCCCGTCTTGCTTCGGGAATTGATCCATAACCTATCTATAAATTACCGGTAGTATTTGTCTATTTGCGATCTTAACCTGGAAAAGGAAAAGTTAGTTCTATTCAGTGTCATGATATATTCATTGCGTAATGATGTTCTCAAAGTAAATGAGAATGGTATATGTGTTTTGTATGCATATGTCATTATTTTTATGAATGTTATTGGTGCATATTGGTAGCTTCGTATAATAATGTCTGGCTGGGGAATATAAATATCTGACTGTTGTTGGGGATGAAGATAGTAATTCTCCAATTTTATTTAGAATGACTTTACTGGGGATTCCTGCTTTCTGTTTGAGGATATTCCGCTGGGGATCTTCGAATTCTGCTTGGGGATAGAAGCATTCAAGGAGAGGCGACCATTCATCGTTCTTTGAAGGATTTGATTCTTATGTATTTTGACTGGGGATAAAAGAGATGGATAATCCTCTTATGTGTTGTTTGACCAAGTTTCATATATGAGTATTATCTCTTCTGGGGAGGACAACATTGGATGATAACTGGTCGGAGAAGAGAACCTTGTCGGGGAATAACAACATTGGAGAAATAAACTCTGTTAGGGAAATAAACCCGTGTAGATTGTACTGAGGAGATAAACTCTTACGGGGATTAACTGGTGGAAAATTGCTCTGTGGGAATGTATGGTCAACTTTGAACGTTATCCCAACTCCTGGAGTCTCTCGTAAATGTTAATCATATTTTCATGAATATATTTGTAAATGGTGATCATATTCAAATGCATATGTTCATTCAATATAATCATTGGACGTTTTTGCAAACAAAACAGAGAAAGTAAAAATAGTTTTTGAATTTGAAACTGATTGCATTGATTTGGAAAATTTTCCTATAAACAGACAATTTTATATAAAGAGACAGAATTCCTAGTAAGAGGAAATCATCATAAAAGAAAAAGTGTACAAAGAGAAACAAAGAAAAACACCTATGTGGAAATGATCCCATCGAGTTTCAACTCTGCTATTGCCCCTATGTCTTCAAGCATCTCATCCCATGTTATTGGAAGAAGTTGATTGAACTGATCTGTACCTTTTGAAATTGATGTCGATGATTATGTTGGCTGTAAGTAGATAGGTGATCCAATGGGACATAGTCGTACGCTTTAATCCCTAACTTTTTCTGGGACCTCCCTTTCGAGTTTTCAGTCCACTAGGATATCCTTTTTTGCCCAATCCGCCTTTTTAGGTTTTTGATTTGTCGAATGTACATTATATATATATATATATATATATATATATATATATCCCTAATTTTTCCCGAACCCTTTTTGTTCGCCGGGATGCCCTTATTTTTTCCTAGGCCAGTCAACCTAGGGGATCTCTTTTATGCGTAGTATTTTTTTACTATGTTCGCATTTACAGGGTGTGGAAAATCTTCACCGTCCATGGTGGTAAGCATCATAGCACCACTACAAAATATCTTCTTGATCACAAATGGCATGTCATATATGGGAGTCCATTTGACCCTGGGATCACCTTGTGGTAAGATGATACGCTTTATAACCATATCACCATCCTGGTACACCTGATGTCTGACTTTCTTGTTAAAGGCCTTGATCATACGCTTATGATACATCTTACCATGGCGAACAACCGCCAGCATTTTCTCATCAATCAAATTTATCTGGTCCAACCTAGTCATCCATTCATCTTCGTCTAAACCTGTGTCTTTCATAATCCTTAAGGAAGGAATCTGGACTTCGACAGGTAAGACAGCCTCCATAACATAGACTAGAGAGAACTGGGTTTCCCCATTTGTTGTACGAGCTGGAGTGCGATGACCATGAAGAGAAAATGATAACATCTCATGCCAATCTTTGTATGTCATTGTCATCTTCTTTAAAATCTTCTTGATATTCTTGTTGGCAGCTTCTACTGCGCCATTCATCTTTGGTCGATACAGAGAAGAATTATTGTGCTTAATATTGAACTATGTTCGGAGTTTCGTGATCATGTTATTACTATGATTGGTACCATTATCTGTGATGATCCTTTCAGGTATGCCATACCGGAAGATGTAGTTATGCTTGATGAATCGGGCCACAACATTCTTGGTAACAAAGGCAAACAAGGTTGCTTCAACCCACTTTGTGAAATAATCAATAGCAACCAGGATGAAACGATGCCCATTAGAAGTAGTAGGCTTAATCTCTCCAATCATATCAATGCCCCACATTGCAAGCGTCCAAGGAACAATAAATACATTTAGAGGAACCGGAGGCACATAAATGTTGTCAGCATAAATTTGGTATTTGTGACAAGTTCTGGAATGATGATGGAAATCAGTTTCCATAGTCGACCAATAATAACCTGCTCTCAGAATTTTCTTAGCCATCGTATGCCCACTAGAATGAGTACCAAAGACTCCTTCATGCATATCTTCCATAATCTTCCCAGCTTCTTTCTTGTCTACACAACAAAGTAGAGTTGAATCGTAATTGCGCTTGTACAAAATTTTGTTACTCGAAAAGAACTTGGCTGAGAATCTCTGTAGGAACTTCTTATCATTAATGGATGCCTCTTCAAGATACTCTTGAGTCTTGAGGTATATTTTTACTTCGTGGTACCAAGGCTTTTCTTCCACCCCATCAGTATCAACTTCGTAGCAATGTGCTAGTTTGTCTAGTCTCTCAATAGTAATTCAAGGAGCTTCATTTTCCCATCTGACTCGGAACATAGATGACATGGTAGCCAATGCATCTGCCAATTGATTATTTTCTCACGGAATATGTTTAAAAGTGATTTCTTTGAAATATGGAATTATTTTTAACACATGCTCTTGATAAGAAATGAGATTTGGATGCTTCGTATCCCATTCTCCCTTAATTTGACTTATTACCATGGCTGAATCCCCATATATATCTAAGAACTTGATTCTCATATCAATGGCAGCTTTGATACCCATGATGCACGCTTTGTATTCGGCCATATTGTTGGTACAGTCAAAACATAATCTGGCGGTGAAGGGCGTATGGAAACCCTTGGGAGAGACAATCACAGTACCAATGCCATTACCAAGCGCGTTGGAAGCTCCATCAAAAACCATAGTCCATCGGGATCCCGGTTCAGGTCCTTCATTCGGTCCAGGTTTTTCATAATCAATAACTAGCATAATATTCTCATTCGGGAACTCAAAATTCATAGACTGATAGTCATCTATAGCCTGATGAGCCAAATGATCTTCCAATACACTTCCTTTGATTTCCTTTTGAGTAGTATACTAAATGTCATATTCGGTCAAGACCATTTTCCATCTTTCTATTCTTCTGGAGAGAGCAGGTTTCTCGAATATATATTTTATTGGTTCCATCTTAGAGATCAACAAGGTAGTATGATTTAACATATATCATCTTAGTCGGCGAGCAGCCCATGCCAAAGCACAACAAGTTTTCTCGAGCAGTGAGTATCTTGTTTCACAGTCGTTAAACTTTTTGCTAAGGTAGTATATTGCATGCTCTTTTCGACCAAACTCGTCATGTTGCCCCAATACACACCCTATTGAGTTCTCTAACATTGTTAGGTACATGATCAGAGGTCTTCTTTTAACTGGTGGCATCAGAGTTGGAGGTTCCTGAAGATATTCCTTGATTTTATCGAAGTCTATCTGACAATGGTCATTCCACTTCACTACCTGATTTTATGATGAAGCATGTGAAATTTATGCTTGGTCAAAGTTTAGTTGATTTCTCCTAAAGAAAACCTTAATTTAGCAACTTTTGACTTTTGATGAATCTTGAGTTTCATTGATGAATCATGATCAACCCTTGGTCAAATGATGAATGTGACTTCAAAATCTTTATGTTGACCAAAAATCTTGAAGTTTGACGATATGTTGACCACAATTGACTTTTTGTCCAATACAGTTGATTTTCACTTATCTGAGCAATTGACTGAGCAAATTTGTAATGTAAGGCTTGAAACTTAATATGAGGATTATTTAAAGCACATGAGGAACCATGAAATTCACTTGAGGCATTAGAAGTCCCATTTTACTTGAGAATACCAAAACCCTAATTGTAGGCCATTGCTTAGGAGGAGGATTCATCTGATCAATTCTTGAGTAGTCTTGAGCAATTGAGAACCCTAAGAGTATCAGGAGATATTTTGAAATGGGAGGGAAATTTTTTGGGTATAACACCATGACTTGGACACTTTCTCAATATTTACTTATATCTCTCCCAATCTTAATTGAGGGACTCATTCCCACCTTGAGAAAACACAGAAATTGGGATTTTGGCCTTCATAAACCTAGATTGCAGAAAGAATCTTTCGAGAAACTTATCTTCTAAAATGTTATACTTCTTCATTGTTTGAGTGGGTTGGTCAAGATACCAATACTTGGTATTCCCAACGAAAGAATGAGGGAATAGTCTTTTGAAGACTTGGTCTTCCTCAGCTTCAGGAGCTCTCATTAAACCGATAATCTCATAGAATTTGGTGAGATGAGTATACGGGTCTTTGTGATCAAGTCATGTGAATGGATTTTCATACAAGAACTGAAGTATGCCATCTTTCATCTCAGAATTCCATATGTTAGCATGGCGAGAAAACTGAGTGTTCCGTATTGGACTATTTGTGCACGGACCTCTAGATGGTGGTACTGGATCTCCCGTAACTTCCTTATTTTTAATTGTTGAAGAAGTAGATGATTCATCTCTTTCTTTCCTTTCCTTAGCTAGCTTTCTCCTTATTCATGTCCTGCTATTAAGTCTATGTGCAGTCCTTTCAATTTCATGATAAAAAAGGAGTTGATTTGCTGGTACACTTCCTCGCATAAACAAAAGTCTAAAACACTAGTCAAACAATTGAAAAAAAGAGATATTATAATGTAACAAATTAACTTAAAACAATAGAACTATTGCAATGCTTGCAATATCAAACACCAATCTCCGGCAACGGCGCTGTAGCGGTGAAAATCGGAGATCAAGCTATTAATTAACTTGACTCACAAAAGCAAGAGTCGCCACCGCGCTTTATTATTTCCAAGGGAAAAGGGAAAAGAGCGAAATAAAACCCTAAAAATATGCAATGTATAATAATACTTAAAAGTAATGAAAATACAATGCGTTTTGAAAAGAGATCGAGAGTTCGGGGGTTGGTTATACAATGGGAAGGTATTAGCACCCAATGCATCTGCGGTACTCCGCAGGAACCTTTTGAAATATCTATTTTTTTGGTTAGAAATTATTTGTTTGATAAAAATGGTTCGTTTGGCTAAAAAATGGGTATGAGAGATTTTGAAGATACGACGACCTAGTGTCGAAGTTTTGACTTAAAAGGTGTGAGTTTGAAAATGGAGTCTTTTGGGAAAATTATCTTAAGTTTAGCAAAATAGTAAACAAGCAAAAAAATGAACGAAGGGGGTTCGCGCAATCGCATGAGATAGGTTCGGTGACATGAAGTCAACAAATTTAATTCTTTCCCTTGGAGTTAATCATAAGCAGGTAGATCTAATATTCGAGTAAGAAATCATAAATAATTAAAATCCACGAGAAACGAACAAGGTAGATAACAAGATAAATTGTAAGAAACTAAATGAATGGACAAAGAAGAATCATGAATAAAAGAAAAGTGTAATTAAAAATTATCTAAACTAATTTGAAATTCTAAGGTTACTAAGTAAACTAAACTTAAATTCTAAAATGTCTAACTAAATTGAATAAAATTTCAAAGTTAATAACTAAAACTAAATTTAAATTATAAAATTACTAACTTAAAATTCTAAAGTTAATAAATTAAATCTAAAATAAATTAGAATTCTAAAATTACTAAGTTAGATCTAAACTAGATTAAAAATTTTAAAATTAGTAAATTAAATCTAAACTAAATAAAAATTCCAAGGTTGCTAACCTAAAACAAAGAAAGTTCCAAAGTTACTAAACTAAATATAAATCAAATAAAATTCTAAAAGTTTACTAAGTCAAATCATGAAATAAAATCTAATTCTAAAGTTTACTAAGTCAAATCTAAATGGAATAAAAATCTAATTCTAAAATTTACTAAGTCAAATCTAAATGAAATAAAATCTTAAAGTTACTAAAATAAAACTAAACAAAAAATTATAAAGTTTACTAAGTCAAAACTAAAACAAATAAAATTCTAAAGTTACTAAATTATATCTAAATCGAATAAAAATTCTAGAGTTATTAAATTTAATCTAAACCAAAATGAAAATTTTAAAGTTACTAAATTAAATCTAAATCGAATAAAAATTCTAGAGTTATTAAATTAAATCTAAATCAAATGAAATTCTAAAACTATTAAAGCTCTAAAATTACTAAATTACATCTAAACTAATTTAAATATAAATTAAGTTAATTATAAAATTACTAAATTGTAAAATTAAAATTCTAAAGTTGTTAAATTAAATCTAAACTAGTTTAAGTATAAACTAAATTCATTATAAAATTACTAAGTTAATCTAAACTATTTAATAATAAAATTACTATCTTAAATCAAAACTAAAAATTGAAAAATTGAAAAATAAAAATTAGTTGTACATAATGAGGTTTACTGTTAGGTTAAAATATAGTGTACCTATTTCAAAACTAACTAAAATTAATCCTAAGCTAATGTAATAATGATAATAAAAAAATGTGAGCATGCCTACTCCATCATCAATACTCGGTCAACATTTCAACACCCCTCCATCCCTTAAAAATTGCTTTGAAAAAGTAGGTCCAATGAGGAGCTGACACGTGGCGAAACATTATAACAAAAAATAAAAATCAAACAAAATGTAACACAAATATAGTTGAAACAAAGTCAGGAAAAAAAGTTTATCTCACTACCTACTTTTCTTCTCTTCGCAATACAACGCCAAAACCCAATATTTCAAGAACCAAACATGAAGGACGGTGCCGACCTAAGTTTCGATGCGGAGACGGTTGCGGGTGGCGGCGGGCTGTCCGGTGCAGATCTATTTGCGGCGGGAGTTGGAGGAGTCGGTCGGCGTGGGTTGCGTGGAGGTTGCCCGGAGAGTAGCGGCAAGTTGCGATTGATGTGTTGCTGCGTGCGGAGAAGTTGTGTCATTGATTAGAGGTGGACTCGCGAGAACGGAAGGTGGTGGTTGGCGAAGATTGATGGTTAGCAAGTTGTTGGGCTAGGCGTTTTGTGATGATGGAGAGGAACGGTAATGGCGGTAAGAGGTTGAGAGAGTTCTTTTGACAGAGAGTGAAGTTCCGTGACCGGAAGAGGGTTTCGGTGGTTGGAACTGTTGTTGTGCATTTGCATTTGGAACTGTTGTTGTGATGGAAATCGGTGAGTGAAGCATAAAGTTTATAGGATGTCACTGAAACATTTTTTCAAAGGTGAGTTGAAAGAGTTTGAAATAATTTTTTTGATAATGAATTTGTTTCTCTGTATTCTTGTGTGTGATGCCTCCTTTTTTTTCTACTGAAGTGAATTCTTGATTTATAGAAGAAGAATGATGAAATTTGGGAGAAAGGTTGGTGAAATTCGAACAGATTTAGTGTCTAGACATAAACCCTTTTTTTATGCAATTTTGATTTAACCATCTTTATGCAATTGTTGGACTGATGTGGTGCATATTTGGATAGTTTGACAGTAAGGTTTTGGAGCAGGTTGGGAATTTGACTGTTTTTTTGGCACTTATGCAGGGTTTGGAGCAGCATACAGTATGGATGATTTTGAAGCAAGGTTTGGACTGATATGCAGAGTAGGTCTTTTGGCTATTGTTTTGACATTTTGTGGGGTCTATTTTGAAGCAATTATGTTTGGATGTGAAGCATGGCAAAGTGGAAAAAGCAGCAAGGAAAAGCTACAAGCTCAAAACCTGGTTTCATATAGCTTTAGGAGTTAGAAACTTTTATGTTTGACTTTTCTTTTTTTTTATTATTTCTGAAGTTTCAAATGATGTAATTTGGGAATTTAAACTTGTGCAACTTGCAAATGGATGAGACAAAGGTTATTTGGAACTTTGAAATTATATTTTTGAGATGTCTTAAGAATTGAATGAGTTTGAATAATGGATGATGAATAGTTAGAAAATGATTTTGTATTTTAGGCACTTGAAACCTACACTTTGAAGAGTAGTGAATGATATTGTAATGGAATTACTTTGTAATTTTCTTTCTCTATTTTTGACAAAAAACAAACAAATAATAACATAATAGTAACAATAATATAAGAAGAAGAAAAAAGTATTAGTAACAATAAATAAAATAAAATAATAAAATGCAACAATGATAATAACAATAATGAGAACAAAAATAAAAATAATTAGTAACAATAAATAATAAAATGCAATAAAGATACTAATAATAATAATAATGAGAAAAAGGGAAAATAGTTAGTAATATCTAAAAGAAATAGAAATAGATTAAAATAAGAAAAAAATAATAATAAGACAGATTTTTGAACTAAAACAAATTCATTGGAAATGTGATAGAAAAATGCAAATGATAAACTATTTTAATTCTTTTTTTTAAATAGAAATTAAAATGATGAATAAAAACAAGAAAGTATGCGAAATGATTGATTTTTCAAATTAACGACAAAATATGCACCAGTCGAAAAAAGTGAAGGGGCGAAAAAAGGGGTGCGACAGTTGTGCCTTGATGAATCAGTCTTCGAGAATCCATAATCAACCGTACTTTTGGCTTGGGAGACTCAAAACCTTAATTGAGGCGCGACACCTGATGCTCTTGATTCAGACCTGTCTCTGCACATGAAGCAAAAGAAGACATGAACATACACCTTTGTATGGATTAGAAATTAGTGATACATAGGCTAAAAATGTTCAAAACACTTGACAATCTTCGCATAGTCGAAGCTCGAAGGTGAGACGTTAAAACCGACCGTATTTCGTGACCTTGACTTATCTTAAAAATGCACAAATAAAAATGGGATCTTAGGTCAAAAATTGGGGTACAACAGCTGCCCCTATTTAAGTTTCTTCTATCTGGAGATATGAAGATTGGGATCTTCATTTCGACGAGATTGAAGGGACTTAAATATAGAATACACAATTTTTGGCCTTAAGATACCGCAATTATGTTTATGATATGATATGAATGTGATATTTTGAATTTTATGGGGAATGACGCCATATGAGACAGACTATGCTGGAGAAACCAAGCACATTATACAGTAATCCCACGGAGGAAGAGGTTGTAACTCCACTGGGGAAACAAAGTCATAGACTTCAAAAGAGAGACTCTTGGATGATTTACATCAGTGTTGAGACTGGAAAAGGTAATGATTTACATCAGTACGACGACTGGAAAAGGAAATGATTTACATCAGCACTGTGACTGGAAAAGGAAATGATGGATATCAGTACTGTGACTGGAAAATGATTGACATCAGCACTGTGGCTGGGAAACAAAATGATTGACGTCAGCACTGTGGCTGGAAAACAAAAATGATTGACATCAGCACTGAGGCTGGAAAAGAAATGATTTACATCAGCACTGAGGCTGGAAAAGGATTGATTTACATCAGCACTGAGGCTGGAAAAGGATTTCTGACTTCTGAATTTCACCGAGAACGGTAACATAATTCTTCTTTAACCAAAATATCGCTTGAAAAGGATAAAATAAACAAACTTCCCCACGGGACTTTTCCGAAAGGGATGCCATTTGCTGAGTAGACATTATTGTTGGGGGTACACAAGCTGCTCAAATAAAGAGGCCGCCACTTGCTTCCTTTCAAAGGTGTCAATAACATACAAGTTTCTCATGAAGAGACCGCCACTTGTTGTCTTCAAAGAATATTAAAGCACACAAGCTGCTCATGAAGAGTCCGCCACTTGTTTCCAAAAACCCACAAGCTGCTCATAAAGAAGCTGCCACTTGCTGTCTTCAAAGAATATCAAAGCACACAAGCTGCTCATGAAGAGTCTGCCACTTGTTGCCAATAACCCACAAGTTGCTCATAAAGAAGCTGCCACTTGCCGTTTTCAAGGGAACAATAACACACAAGTTGCTCAAATAGATAAGCTGTCACTTGCTGTCTTCCAAAAATACTAACGTACAAGCTGCTCATGAAGAAGTTGCCACTTGCCGTTTTCCGTACAAGCTGCTCATGAAGAGACCGCCACTTGTCGTTTTCAAAAAGTGTTGATAACATACAAGTTGTCCATGAAGAGACTGTCGCTTGCTGTTTTTAAAAGTGTTGATAACATACAAGTTGTCCATGAAGAGACTGTCGCTTGCTGTTTCTTAAAAGTGTTGATAACATATAAGTTGTCCATGAAGAGACTGCCGCTTGCTGTTTCTTTTCAAAATCACCAATAACACACAAGTTGCTCATGAAGAGACCGCCGCTTGTTGTTTTCTTTTCAAAATTACCAATAACACACAAGTTGCTCATGAAGAGACCGCCGCTTGTTGTTTTTTTAAAGTTGTTAATAACATAACAAGTTGCCTCGTGAAGAGACTGCCGCTTGATGTTTTCAAAGGTGACAATAACACACAAGTTGCCTCATGAAGAGACTGCCGCTTGCTGTTTGTCAAGAGTATCCATAACACACAAGTTATCTCATGAAGAAACTGTCGCTTGCTGTTTGTCAAGAGTATTGATAACATACAAGTTGTCCATGAAGAGACTGCCGCTTGCTGTTGGGCAAAAAGATACCCATAAAATATCGTGAAGATATTGCTGGGGGTGAGAACCAATAATTTCATCGGGGATGGGCAAACTGCTCATGAAGAGACCGCCATTTATCATAGAGAAATCAGAAATAATCAAACTGCTCAAATAAAGAGTCAGTCGCTTGTTGTCATGTCGATATTCCAGAAGAAGGTTGTGATAACACTGCTGGGGAATAAAGTTCATCTTCAATGGGGAACCATGAATAAATCCTTCTTGGCGAGACCAAGTATTTATGTTGCAAAATAAATGCACTCTCCATCTAGGTTTCACAGCCTAGAGAGATCCATAGGGTATCGTTCACAAGAGACACAGCTCAATCCAGGAATAAACTGGAGAGAAAACAGTCAAACAAGACTCCACCCAATGAGGAAATAACTCAAATGGGGATTTATCCTATCCAGAGATGGAAAAGAAAAGCTAACGCAAGATTCTTCCACGAGAGTTAACTCAGTGGGGAATTAGAAAGAAGACACACTTTATGCTTAAGTTGACACTCTATTTGGAAAGATCAAATATGTTATTTGAATAGACATAACCAAGGTGTACGGACTCAATGACATCAACAAATACAACTGTGCATGCATGATGCAAGTGTGAATGAATAAATGAATGTCATGTATATGCTGACAAAACAGACAGGGGAGATAGACTGAAGATGATAAGACGTCACAGTACAACTCGACACTCGGCTAATCTCAACAGGATGGGAACATTACTGGAAATAAAACACGGGACATCATTGGAGCAAGGTCCTTTTACAAGGCTTAAATATCTCCGGAGAGGAAGATATTTTCAGGTAGAAAACCCAAAGTCCAGTCTTCTATTGCAAATAATCCATTGAAAGGATAACAACACAAACAAAGTTTCAGCTGGAAAGAAGTCTTGCTTAGTTGGAGATACTGGGAACACCACCCTCTGATAATGTGTGCAATACATATCACATATCTTGACAAATCTAGATTGCCTCTAGGACCAATTTTGGGATGCTCCAAGTTTACTGCTGATAAGCTGCGTGATGCACGACAATTCTTGCGAATAGCTTCACTTCTAACATACCCCAAGTTATCTGGTTGATGGGAAGAAATCGTCTCAAGAGGATTTTACAAAAGACCTGGCATTCACCATGCTCTGGTGTCTTCAAACTCTTGGAGGAATTCATTAAATTTCGACGTGATTGCCCCGGATTGACTGTAGTTGACACAACAAAGTCTTCAAATTTTTCCCCAAAAGAGTAAACAAGTTGGGAAAGCATTAATTAGGAGAAGCAACATGTTCGTGCTTAAGGTCTTCAGGTGACATGCCCCTGCATATGATTTTTTCTTGACGTGATCCGCCAATTACTCAACATAGTTTCAGGCCTTAAAAGAATAAACTCATCACTGGTGCTTATGTGAGCTTCCTTGATATCACACAAATGTTTTGCAGTTAGAAAAAGTTTACAATGAGAATGAAGATTCTAAAGCAACAGTTATGTAAGTCTTGAAGATTTTGAAAATATATCGCACAAGTTTCGCGAGTTAAAGCACCATTTATTTTTGTATAGGAAAAACATATGATACCAACATAACTATTTAGAACATTCATGGGAGTCAGGAACACTATCTCATTGAAGTATGCTTTCAAAATAATCTTGCTTCAATTAGGACTTTTGAAGGTTGTAACGTGGTTTAGTTCACGGTTTTTAGAAAAAAAGATTTTAAGGCTCAAAGTATTTGGTGCCCACCCCCTTCATGATGTTCTCCAATCCTATGTTCAGTTAATTCAACATGAGTGTTCATCTCTCAAAAGGATTTTGTGACGATTAAGGAAACGACGAGGTTTTCGGAGTAGAAACCAACCTTATGTCTTCGTGTTTGTAGTCACCAATTTGCTCTTTGTTGAGGACTTTTCTTTGCAGTCCTTTTCTTTGCAATTTTTATTTTCCCTAACTTTTGCCTGAACTAATTCTTTTGAATTGATAGTCCAGCGGGATGCCTTAATTTTGTCTAAGTCACACGTTTTCATGTTTTTTTTTGACTTAGCAGGCTTTTTCTTTTTCTTGATTTTTGACTTTTTGAACAAAATGTGTGACATTAGCTTGTCTTTGCTTGTTGAGAGGATTGTGATTGCCTCGTTTCTTGATGAATGAGGGATAACATTGTGGTTCCACATCTTTTGGCTTCATTATACATGAAAGATAGCCCTCGTAGTTTCTCTTCAAAAAACATCTTCCTTATGAATTTCGAACACTCAGTCAGATTAACTAAAAACTACCCTGCCCCAGGTTAAAGTTCAAGGTTTTTTTTTGTATAGAAAAGAAACTTCTACTTCAAGGCTCAAAAGGGGTTAGCAAGGGATTATCTTCCTTATATCTCCAGTGTTTAGGGATTTGAAACAATGCCTGTACATCATCAGCAAGATTTTATCCAAAAGCAAACAAACAGAGATTTTGTGTTCTTTAGATCATCATCCTCCCCTCAATCTCTGCCTAGGCAAGAGAATGAGCAACAATTTGGTATCATAGTGCAAAAGCAATTTAAAATTTGAAAACAAATATGAGTGAAACGAATGAATTTCTTCAAGACAAACATACTCATTGTATTAAGATAATCATTCAGATGCAAATAAGTTCTTTCATGCAAACAATGTTTTGATAAACAAGAAAAAAATACAAAAAGCATAAATAAGTTAATAATCTGGGAAGGCTTTCCATCTGGACTTGAATTACCGAAAACATCCTTCAAAAATCAAAGTCACTATCAATCGTGTTTACTCTTCGGCGCCTGCTTGATTTGAACTTCAAAACCAACGTCCTTGAATGACAAGATACCACTTCTGACCAACTTCTAAACCTCAATCTTCAAAGCAAAGCAACCCTCCAAGTCATGCCCAGGAGCACCTTGATGAAAGGTACAAGCCAAATCAGCTTTGTAGTACCAATGTATCTTCTCAGGAACCTTCGGTGGAGGTCGGGTCTGAACCAAATTCCTCTGCATCAGGATAGGGAACAACTCTGTATATGTAATTGGAATTGGATCAAATTGGGTTTTCCTCTGATTAGGAACTTGCTGATTCTGTTGATGAATAGGAGAAACATGATGATTCTGACAATGATTATTTCTTCCTCTGGCTCTCTTCTTGGAAAAGTTATTATCAAACTTCTTCACACCATTAGTTGAGCTACCATCTTCATATGAACATCCCTTTCAGACATCTTCTTCTAGACGCACTCCCACATTCACCTTGTCAGGAAAGTCATTAGGTGCATTAACCATCACCTTCTCATGAGAGAATGATTTTAGAGTTTCAGTGAAGACTTTTATCATCGCTTCCTCCATCCTAGAAGGATTGACTTGGGCGGTAACCAAAATTTCAACCCAAAACAGTCGAGTGATCCATACTAGCTTTCAAATTAGTCATCTCTCTACGAAGTTCAGAAACCTCTTGCTTGATATTCTCCATTGTCCTCTTAGCGCGAGTGTTGTACTAGTGAGACCAAAGGAAAAATAAGACTTGGAAAAGGACCTTTGAAAGTGAAATAAAAAATGTAGAATGATACATGATATGCAAAAGAGAGTTTTTATTTGATTTTCAAGGAACTCAAGATAGTAAGTTGTAAACATCAAAGTATGAAGATAGAAGATGAATTTTAAATTGGCTCCAAACATTGATCAAGTTATCATCAAGATCAATCATCCATTTTGGTGGATTAGGGTTTTCGCCCTATCAACACCCAAGATCCATTGAGCTTGACGAAACTTGTGATGTTTACAAAGAAAGACCTCCAAATTCCTTCAAAGTCAAGTGAAAAGGGTTTTATGGATGCATGAATGCATGGCTATGCAACAACCACAAGCAAGGTCACGAATAAAGTCGAAAGGTTCAACGTCACGAGCATGGAGTCAAGGGTAAAGAACATCCCCAAGGTATGTACTAACGGTTTAATCACACCTGCAAGACAAGGTTCTAAGAATTCCCGGAGTCTACATTCCTCCTTCGGATATTACCAACGTCTTGATTACTCAATAATCAGCAATATTCTCAAGAGAAACTCATCCGAGCGTAGCATCGCGTAACAATTACTTCCGGATTACTCTGTTATAATCTTCGCGCTACACCTAAAAGGCCAAGATGGGTTAGGGATCTACGGTTCCCAGCTTCTCTGGCTCCCAGGTCGAAAATAATAATGTCTTCCCGATTACTCGGTAAACAAATATTACGTTCAAAAGGGCCTTCCACTGAGTGGGGGATCTCATGCCTCCTTCTTCGGGATTACTCCCTCAAAGTTAACATGACTATACCGCCCGTCCTATTCCTAAGTGTAACTTAGTCCGGGTATAGGACTTATCCTTTGTAAATATTATCAACACCCAAATAATCATAATATATACATATAATCAAACAATCAAATAATGATAAAACAGATAAAACAAATTAGGCTTAACCCACTTAGGGATGGACCAGCAAGAGGTCAATCTTTCCCCAGCAGAGTCGCCAATTCTGTAGCGGTGAAAATCGGAGATCAAGCTATTAATTAACTTGACTCACAAAAGCAAGAGTCGCCACCGCGCTTTATTATTTCCAAGGGAAAAGGGAAAAGAGCGAAATAAAACCCTAAAAATATGCAATGTATAATAATACTTAAAAGTAATGAAAATACAATGTGTTTTGAAAAGAGATCGAGAGTTCGGGGGTTGGTTATACAATGGGAAGGTATTAGCACCCAATGCATCTGCGGTACTCCGCAGGAACCTTTTGAAATATCTGTTTTTTTGGTTAGAAATTATTTGTTTGATAAAAATGGTTCGTTTGGCTAAAAAATGGGTATGAGAGATTTTGAAGATACGACGACCTAGTGTCGAAGTTTTGACTTAAAAGGTGTGAGTTTGAAAATGGAGTCTTTTGGGAAAATTATCTTAAGTTTAGCAAAATAGTAAACAAGCAAAAAAATGAATGAAGGGGGTTCGCGCAATCGCATGAGATAGGTTCGGTGACATGAAGTCAACAAATTTAATTCTTTCCCTTGGAGTTAATCATAAGCAGGTAGATCTAATATTCGAGTAAGAAATCATAAATAATTAAAATCCACGAGAAACGAACAAGGTAGATAACAAGATAAATTGTAAGAAACTAAATGAATGGACAAAGAAGAATCATGAATAAAAGAAAAGTGTAATTAAAAATTATCTAAACTAATTTGAAATTCTAAGGTTACTAAGTAAACTAAACTTAAATTCTAAAATGTCTAACTAAATTGAATAAAATTTCAAAGTTAATAACTAAAACTAAATTTAAATTATAAAATTACTAACTTAAAATTCTAAAGTTAATAAATTAAATCTAAAATAAATTAGAATTCTAAAATTACTAAGTTAGATCTAAACTAGATTAAAAATTTTAAAATTAGTAAATTAAATCTAAACTAAATAAAAATTCCAAGGTTGCTAACCTAAAACAAAGAAAGTTCCAAAGTTACTAAACTAAATATAAATCAAATAAAATTCTAAAAGTTTACTAAGTCAAATCATGAAATAAAATCTAATTCTAAAGTTTACTAAGTCAAATCTAAATGGAATAAAAATCTAATTCTAAAATTTACTAAGTCAAATCTAAATAAAATAAAATCCTAAAGTTACTAAAATAAAACTAAACAAAAAATTATAAAGTTTACTAAGTCAAAACTAAAACAAATAAAATTCTAAAGTTACTAAATTATATCTAAATCGAATAAAAATTCTAGAGTTATTAAATTTAATCTAAACCAAAATGAAAATTTTAAAGTTACTAAATTAAATCTAAATCGAATAAAAATTCTAGAGTTATTAAATTAAATCTAAATCAAATGAAATTCTAAAACTATTAAAGCTCTAAAATTACTAAATTACATCTAAACTAATTTAAATATAAATTAAGTTAATTATAAAATTACTAAATTGTAAAATTAAAATTCTAAAGTTGTTAAATTAAATCTAAACTAGTTTAAGTATAAACTAAATTCATTATAAAATTACTAAGTTAATCTAAACTATTTAATAATAAAATTACTATCTTAAATCAAAACTAAAAATTGAAAAATTGAAAAATAAAAATTAGTTGTACATAATGAGGTTTACTGTTAGGTTAAAATATAGTGTACCTATTTCAAAACTAACTAAAATTAATCCTAAGCTAATGTAATAATGATAATAAAAAAATATGAGCATGCCTACTCCATCATCAATACTCGGTCAACATTTCAACACCCCTCCATCCCTTAAAAATTGCTTTGAAAAAGTAGGTCCAATGAGGAGCTGACACGTGGCGAAACATTATAACAAAAAATAAAAATCAAACAAAATGTAACACAAATATAGTTGAAACAAAGTCAGGAAAAAAAGTTTATCTCACTACCTACTTTTCTTCTCTTCGCAATACAACGCCAAAACCCAATATTTCAAGAACCAAACATGAAGGACGGTGCCGACCTAAGTTTCGATGCGGAGACGGTTGCGGGTGGCGGCGGGCTGTCCGGTGCAGATCTATTTGCGGCGGGAGTTGGAGGAGTCGGTCGGCGTGGGTTGCGTGGAGGTTGCCCGGAGAGTAGCGGCAAGTTGCGATTGATGTGTTGCTGCGTGCGGAGAAGTTGTGTCATTGATTAGAGGTGGACTCGCGAGAACGGAAGGTGGTGGTTGGCGAAGATTGATGGTTAGCAAGTTGTTGGGCTAGGCGTTTTGTGATGATGGAGAGGAACGGTAATGGCGGTAAGAGGTTGAGAGAGTTCTTTTGACAGAGAGTGAAGTTCTGTGACCGGAAGAGGGTTTCGGTGGTTGGAACTGTTGTTGTGCATTTGCATTTGGAACTGTTGTTGTGATGGAAATCGGTGAGTGAAGCATAAATTTTATAGGATGTCACTGAAACATTTTTTCAAAGGTGAGTTGAAAGAGTTTGAAATAATTTTTTTGATAATGAATTTGTTTCTCTGTATTCTTGTGTGTGATGCCTCCTTTTTTTCTACTGAAGTGAATTCTTGATTTATAGAAGAAGAATGATGAAATTTGGGAGAAAGGTTGGTGAAATTCGAACAGATTTAGTGTCTAGACATAAACCCTTTTTTTATGCAATTTTGATTTAACCATCTTTATGCAATTGTTGGACTGATGTGGTGCATATTTGGATAGTTTGACAGTAAGGTTTTGGAGCAGGTTGGGATCTGATTTTGCAGGGCAATAGTGCAGTCTTTTGGAGTGTTGTGTTTGTTTTATGGCTACAAGGATTGTGGACAAGGAAAGGTCATAATTTGACTGTTTTTTTGGCACTTATGCAGGGTTTGGAGCAGCATACAGTATGGATGATTTTGAAGCAAGGTTTGGACTGATATGCAGAGTAGGTCTTTTGGCTATTGTTTTGACATTTTGTGGGGTCTATTTTGAAGCAATTATGTTTGGATGTGAAGCATGGCAAAGTGGAAAAAGCAGCAAGGAAAAGCTACAAGCTCAAAACCTGGTTTCATATAGCTTTAGGAGTTAGAAACTTTTATGTTTGACTTTTCTTTTTTTTTTATTTATGAAGTTTCAAATGATGTAATTTGGGAATTTAAACTTGTGCAACTTGCAAATGGATGAGACAAAGGTTATTTGGAACTTTGAAATTATATTTTTGAGATGTCTTAAGAATTGAATGAGTTTGAATAATGGATGATGAATAGTTAGAAAATGATTTTGTATTTTAGGCACTTGAAACCTACACTTTGAAGAGTAGTGAATGATATTGTAATGGAATTACTTTGTAATTTTCTTTCTCTATTTTTGACAAAAAACAAACAAATAATAACATAATAGTAACAATAATATAAGAAGAAGAAAAAAGTATTAGTAACAATAAATAAAATAAAATAATAAAATGCAACAATGATAATAACAATAATGAGAACAAAAATAAAAATAATTAGTAACAATAAATAATAAAATGCAATAAAGATACTAATAATAATAATAATGAGAAAAAGGGAAAATAGTTAGTAATATCTAAAAGAAATAGAAATAGATTAAAATAAGAAAAAAATAATAATAAGACAGATTTTTGAACTAAAACAAATTCATTGGAAATGTGATAGAAAAATGCAAATGATAAACTATTTTAATTCTTTTTTTTTTAAAATAGAAATTAAAATGATGAATAAAAACAAGAAAGTATGCGAAATGATTGATTTTTCAAATTAACGACAAAATATGCACCAGTCGAAAAAAGTGAAGGGGCGAAAAAAGGGGTGCGACAGTTGTGCCTTGATGAATCAGTCTTCGAGAATCCATAATCAACCGTACTTTTGGCTTGGGAGACTCAAAACCTTAATTGAGGCGCGACACCTGATGCTCTTGATTCAGACCTGTCTCTGCACATGAAGCAAAAGAAGACATGAACATACACCTTTGTATGGATTAGAAATTAGTGATACATAGGCTAAAAATGTTCAAAACACTTGACAATCTTCGCATAGTCGAAGCTCGAAGGTGAGACGTTAAAACCGACCGTATTTCGTGACCTTGACTTATCTTAAAAATGCACAAATAAAAATGGGATCTTAGGTCAAAAATTGGGGTACAACAGGCGCCATTATTTTGAAACACTTTTATAGATGAAAACGGAGTGGATGGGTACCTGCATTTTGTGAGTGTGGGTGTGTGTAAGGGATAGCCATCCTTAAACGAAACAAAATGCAAAAGGAAAGAAAATGAACACAACAGTTTATAGATGAAAACATCCAATGATTCATTAAAACATGGCATATGATAATGAAGAAAATCAAGCCCTTACAAATGGACCTATATGCCCCGGGAAAGGCATAAGGTGAAAATAGTGTACGAATTGTTTAGTTATTACAGACCAAAAATAGGAAATTGTTCAAAGATAAATTACTGGTTGATGAAAGTGATGGGAACAAAGTCCTTCGCTTCCCAGTTGCTTAATCCTCCTTCGACGGTTGGAAAGATCCAATCTTCAAAGTTGTCTTCTTCATCAACATCTTCTAAGGCATTAATTCCATGGTCAGTGATTTTTACGGGTGGTCCTCCAGCCCTGGAGCGACGCACAGCTTTCTGGCCAGCAGCAATAAAACCTAGTCCGAACTTGTCTGTCTTGTGAGGAAAATCAGGCAGTTGCCCCCATACTGTACTCCTTCCTTCTTTGATCAGCCTCTGCATCTTTGAGGCATGCCATCCTAGACACAGGCTTGGAAATAATAGGCACATCAGTCATTGTCTTCGCAATTGCGACTTCAGGAGAAACTTCCTCAAAATGTTGGAAAGGCGTTTCTATGAATTCGCCATCCAACTCCACATAGCGGAAGGAGTTAAGGTGACTTATCATGTACTCTTCCTCACCATGAACCGTTATAATCTTACCCTGAACAGGATACTTTAGCATTTGGTGTAAAGAGGAGGTAACTACCCCAGCATAGTGGATCCACGGCCTTCCCAACAAGCAAGAATATGAAGGACAGATGTCCATCACATAAAAGGTGGAGTTGAAAATTTTTGTGCCCACTTTGATAGGAATGTCCACTTCTCCATGAACCATCCTCTTAGAACCATCGAAGGCTCTAACAATGATGTTATTGGGTTTGAGGGTCAATCCTTCGCAGTCCCGTCTATCCAACGCCTTTTTCGGTAGTACATTCAGGGATGAACCGGTATCCACCAGGACATAGGCAAGTGTGGTTCCCCTGCATTCTATTGAGACATGCAGCACGTCATTGTGTTTCCTTCCCTTAGGGGTCAAATCAGCATCGGAAAAACCAAGACCATTATCAGCAGTAAGGCTGGCCACGCACTCTTGAAACTGGTCAGCCGAAGTTTCTTTAGGCACGTGTGTCGTCTTTAAAAATTTGATCAAGGCCTTAGTGTGGGCCTCAGAGCAGAGTAGAAGAGCCAACATGGATATTTTGGAAGGGTTCTGCCCTAGCTGCTCCACGACGTCGTAGTCTCTCTTTTTGATTATCTTTAAGATTTCTTCCATTTCTTTCTGGGTGGTCTCGGGGATTACCACAGTCTTAGCCTTCATCCTGAGAGGCGCTTCTAGTATCCCCTTACCCTTATCGGTATTATCAACAGAGGGTCTAACTTCAGGAGTATCCAATTCTTCAATTATCGGGCCTTGCACAGATGGCTTAACAGGCACAAAAGCTTTCGAGGGTCCTAAGACTGCTCGGGGGGAGCAATCTCCGGAGAGAAAATATGTCGGTTGCGAGTTATCTTGCTTGTTCCTGCAATGTTCCCCATATCAGGGGTTTCATCATCAGAATTCTCTTGGATTGATTCAATCTGTTTGATACCATGATAGAAGATTTCTCCTCCGTAGTTCCATGGTATTGTCTTGTTAGATTTATACGGGACAGGCCCCGGCATGGTGATTTTCAACGGCACAAACTTAGGATCAGGCGTAATCTTGACAGGCCTTTTGCAAGCCTTGGGAAGATTGTCGGAGATGGTTATTATTGCAATGTCATTGGTTGAAGTAACAATGGTAGCAGGAGTAACAGGAGTGAAGGTATCAACATGAGTCTTTTGGAAGAGTATCTCTTGGGTATCCATCAGGCGTTAGATGCCTGATTTCAATAGTGGGCAGTCAGCTCGTATGTTTAAACAAAAGTAATAGTCTTTTCCACAGCCTGGGAATATCCCGACTCTTATCAAATTCACTTTAATCACTGGTAAGGGAGTCAAAAGGTCAGCAACATTGGTAACATGAAGGTCTTCCATAATGGCATGAACATTATGACCGTGCTTGGGCATTGGGGCAGAAATCACATTAGGCTTTTCGGGCGCATCGAATTCTACCTCCTTGGCGTCGATCAGGTCTTGGATTTTGTTCTTAAGAGCCCAACAGTTGTTGGTATCATGCCCTACACTGTCAGAGTGGTAAGCACATTTTGCATTGGAGTGGTAATAAGGAGAAGAGGTATTGGGGTTCTTTGGCGCTTCCTTCAAATTAGTAAGATTCAGCTTTAGCAAATGAGGGAGTACTTGAGTCGGTGTCATGTTGATTCGGGTGAACTGTCGTTGTGGCCTTTCTACCCTTTGCTGATTTGATCTTGGCTGATTGCTGCGAGGTTGATCATTTGAAGAGTTTTGGATCATCACATCCCCCACAGTTGGCCGGCGCTTGATTCTTCCTTGGCTTTTCTGAGAATAAACAGAAGAAGCTTCCTTTTTAGCTGGGAAGGTCTTCTTAATAGCAGTGGACGCAGAGGCATCTTTCTGAATCTTACCACTTTTAATGCCGGCCTAGACCCTTTCACCGGTCAGAATTAATTCGGTGAATCCCGCGTAGGAACTCTCAATAAAATGATTGAAGAAAGGGCCAGATAGGGTCCCTAAAAACATGTCCACCAGCTCTCTATCCGACAATGGTGGTTCACCCTTCCAGCCAGATCACGCCACTTCTGGGCATACTCTTTAAATCCCTCGTTAGAAGCCATACCCATACTGTGTAGTTGAGTACGAGTAGGTGCTAAATCAGCGTTGTATTGGTATTTTCGATAGAACGCAGCAGCTAAGTCTTCCCAGTTATGAACCTCAGATCTCTCAAGTTGATAGAACCAGTCCAATTGTGTGCCTGACAAACTATCTTGGAAAAAATGGACCCAAAGATCCTTATCAGATGAGTGGGGTTGGATCTTTCTGACGTAGGATCTCAGATGCATTTTCGGACAGGACAAACTGTCATACTTAGCAAATGTAGGAACTTTGAACTTGGGAGGAATGACGATCCCAGCGACCAACCCTAGTTCTTCGAAATCTAAACCAGGTACCCTTTGCAACTCCATGGCTGCCAACCGATCCTCAAGATTTTTAAATTTAACATCCGCTGGGGGATATTGTTGTTCGGAGTAATCTCCGTCTTCTTCCTCTTCCTCTTCTTCTCCTTCAACTTCAGATTCAGAAGGCATTGCAGTTCCTTTTCCTTTACCAGTCCCTTCATCAGACGTCGAGGGGAATTCGAGAACTTTTCTAGCATGGTTTTTAAACCTCCTTCCCATAATGACCACATCGGGTCTTTTCTTCTTTTTCTCTTTATCTTTCCCCAACAGTGCTTTAAGGTCCTCTTGACCCTTTGCTAAGGTCATGAGGAGTTGCTGGAATTGAGAGTTCTGTGCTTGCAGATCCTTAACCGTCTGCTCTAAATCTATCTTGCTGAAATAAACAGCAGAAAGATAAGGAAACCTGGTGTGAAGACCTGTTTTTGCATATGATGAATGACATGTTATTCATGTAATGCATTCAAGGATTCAGAAATTCAAATTTGTTGCAAACAAAAAGAACACACGTCATATTAAGAAGAAATTTGTTAGTACATAAGTGCCCCATGGGCAAAATATTACAAAATTCTTAATGTAAAAAGACATTGCACATCCTCTTTGGTGCGATGTAAGTGTTGAGAGTTTCCTCCTCATGAAGTCGGCGGGTAAGCTCCAAAACCTTCTTCTCACTGGCATAGAAGCTGGCTTCAAAAGTATTCCGTTCTTCTTTGAGTTGGATCCAACTCTTTTGTAATTCTTCCAATGATGTTGTCATGTCAGGATGTAGGAGGGTGTATGGAACCTCTCCTTCCATAACAGGCTCTTTGATCACGGGGAGAATGTGAGGATATGGCATCATAAGATTCTAGGCGCGGGTTCATACCCACTTGAGATAAGGCTCAAGGGGGATGGAATTCTTGTGCCCCAGTGTCTTACTATCCACCTTGTTGGGCATCCTCCAAGCTCTAATGAACCTTTATCGAAGTCCTTGCACATCGTTGTCGAAGTCAAAAACTAAGTCAGGAATCAGCGTGTCATTAGGGCCATCCCTCCGAGCATATCCAAACTGTCTTAGAGCTAAACAGGGGTAATGCCTCCCCTAATTCCAAGTAGTGGGACATTAGGGAATTCCCCATAACGATCAATGATGATGACATTTTCTCTAGACCAAGAACACCAATGAACATCAGAATGTGTGAGGGTCATCAACCGTTGTGACCACCTTAAACCCTGCTCATTCTTCAAAACTGATTGTGGAAGGTGAGAAATAAACCACCTTGCTAGGAGAGGAGTACATCACATGATAACACCTCTTTTCCTCATTGTTCGTGTGTAAAATGAGTGTAGGATATCCCCAAGCAATGTAGGTACAGGATTCCGAGATATGAAAATCTTGACAGCATTCACATCTATAAGTTGATCAGGGTTTGGTAACAAGACCAACCCATAGATGAGAAGTGCTACAATCTCCTCAAAAGCTTGTAGATCTATAGAATTCCAGCAGTCTTGTGCCTTCTCAAACAGAAACTTTGCCAAGAAGCCCTTGACACCACTTCTGGTTTCCCAATGACCTTTGATATCAGATGGTTGCAAGTGTAAGGCTTGAGCAACATCTTCAGGATTTGGTTCTTTTTCCGTACCGTTGTAGGGTAGTTGATGAAGAATAGGAATTCTCAGGAGTTGAGAAAATTCCTCCAAAGTATGTACTAGTTGGTAATCAGGGAATGTGAAACAATGGTGTAGTGGGTCAAAGAACTGGAAGAGAACTTTCACCATGTCTTCTTCAATGTTGGAGTTGACCAAGTTGAGAAGTCTACCATGTCTTTCACTGAAGAGAGAATTCTCTGGAATTTTGGAAGTAAGCTCCTTGAGTTGAGGAGGGATTCTCATAAGGTTGACTTGTATTGTTTTCCTGCGAAGAGATTCCATGGCCTACAAAACAAGAACAAAGATTAAGATCCAAACCCTTGAAATGGTTAGTGGATGCATATGATGCTTTATGATGTTCATGATGTATGCACAAGCACATGTACAAACAAGTCACACAAGATCCTAGTTTTAGGCTTGCATGAGGTTTCATAGGTAAGTACCCTCTTGAAGTTAGTTGGCTCAACCTGTCCTATAAATAGTAACCGGGTTCTAAAGAGCTCAATATCACTGGATTATTTTCTATCTTCATTGTTTTGGTTTAGCAACTTAACTGGCGACCAAAATATTCCAAGAAAACAACCCTCAATGAGTGTAGTATCGAGTATCTACCAACTTCGAACTGCACCAAAGTCGGTCATCTCACTACCCCTAAAAAAAAGGCCAAGATGGTCAAGTAAGGTTCTAAGAGTTCATTAGTGCTTCATGACATCACTCAGCGGCCCCGTATTCTCTTTGATTGACTCAAAGGCTATCGGTACTCACAAATATGTTGCACTAATATAGCTATTGCTTCAACCATGTCGGTATACCCCGCACAGTTTCCACAACGTATTGCTATTTACCTATGAATGTTTCCCAAATCCGGGTAGAGGATTTTAATCCCAAACAAGAGAACCAAATGTAAAGCAATCAAAACAATTAAGACATGCAAAGGTGATCTAAACCCTAAGGTTACTCCACTTTTAGAATAGTATTCCCCAGCAGAGTCGCCAGTTCTGTGATACGGTGGGAGAACTGACTTGAGTTTTTGCGTTTGTGTTCACAAATGTTTCAGTTTAGCAAGAGTCGCCACCGACTTTTTATTTTATCCTAAGGAAAGTTCAAAAAGCACAGGAAAGACCTTTGAGATGTTTTATTGGGTTCGGGGAGTAGATTATGAAAAGGGAAGGTACAAGCACCCTTTTCATCCATGGTTATCCATGGGCTCTTAGTTACTTGTTTAGATCACTTGCTTTGCTTTTCAATTGTTTGAAATGGTGCTCTTCAATTGTTTGAAATGGTGCTTTGTGTGTGGTTTTGAAAGATGTTTTGAAAAGAGGTCATCGTTGTGGCAACCTTTGTAATGATTCTTGTTTGAATGTATACAAAGATGTTTTTGTCTTTTGAAAGTTTTCAATGTTTAAAAGTTGGATTTTGAAATTGTGTTGTGAAGTGTGTTTGAAAATAGCAAGGATGTTTTTGCAAGCTTTTGATCAAGTAACTAAGAGTTATCTACCCTATTTTACTCAAAGATCTTTCTTATGTTTTTAACCCTTTTAACAGTGTTGTTTCACCATTGCATTTGGTGAACAACCTTGTGTTAGGATGTTAAACGGGACAGGCACGGGTCATCGTATAGAACATGATAGCAATTGTGCTAAGTATTTTTAGCAATTTTATTGAGGGACTTGATCATTTTGTTTAGGCAACTCAGATAGCGTCATCGAGGGACTATGATCTTTTGTTTGTTTTTGTTTTGCCAAAGTACTTAACATGCATACCATGGCCCATTTTTGAAGGAAACAAGTGGATTGTAACCCTAGGGGTACAAGTGTGCATTGTGTTTGTTTTTCATGTATTTTTGTCTTTGATTAGGTCAAACTATTTGTTAATTTGATTTTGGCATACAAACCATAATTCTCTAATCATGGCATAATTGAAAGCGTAAAGTGCGAGAATTTAAATTCTAAGCTATTACAACATGATTATGGGGATGGGGGTACAATTTTGAATTGGGGGTATTTGACAAGAAATATAAACCCTAATTACTATTACATCCAAATTGAATCTCAAATGCAATCAATATTTAAATGTACAATATTTAAATAAACAAAATAAATAAATATTAAGTAAAATGTATTATGCAAAAAAAGTTTTTATTTATTTATGTATGCAAAGTATTTTTATTGTGAAAAAGGTGTAAAGAAAAGGTATTTTTTAGTATAAAAAATAAAAAGGTAATATAAAAGTATACAAAAATATATTAATATGTACAAAAATGAAATATATTGAAGAAAGGGTATTTTTTAGTATAAAAAATAAAAAGGTAATATTTTTATATCTTTGTTCTAATTATTTAATAAAATAAAAGTATATATGTATACATATATATATTAAATATATTAAGTATGTATAAAATAAAATAAAATATTTACAAAAATAAAATATATTCAAGAAAATATTTTCAATGTGAATAAAAGTAAGAAATAAAAATAAATGTATTATTTACATTATTTTTAAATTTAAACAAATAATATAAAAGTATATAAAAATGTTTTAATGTTAGAAATAATTAAAATAAATACCAAATAAATGTAAAAAATTATGAAAATATTTTTTAAGCATTTTTTATGTTTGGAAATAAAATAATAATGTCAGAAATGAAATTAAAATGCAAAAATAATAAAAATACAAGAAATTGGGCCAGGGGGTGTGAAAAGCAAGCATAGGGGTGCAAAAAGCAGGACAAAGCCAGGCCCAACCCATTTCCACTTCATCCCTGACCTTGTGACAAAGAATGCGCGCGCCCTGTGTTCAAATCTGTATCTCCTGCATACGTGCTCAAAAACAAAAACTTGCAACATGAAAGTTATAGCTCTTGATCACACGATTCTAACCATGTAAAGAACTTAATCTAACTCTCAAAGACCAGAGAGAATTTATCTGGCCCTAATTTCTAACCTAACTTTTTCAGGATGTTCATGGATGAAATTCTCTTAGCATGTTTAATATAAATGAAAACTGAGCATATGTATGGTTTCATGGCAATGAGTACTACATCTTTCATTCACAAACCTAAGGCTAATGTTTCCTAAATAGAGAGATAGAAGTTTGAACTTTACCTATTTCAGTCAAGCTCGAGTATGGCAATGCAACAACTTTTAGTGACGCCTGAGGATCTTTTGAGCTTGCTTGATGTTCCCTGGACCTTTCCCAATGCTTAGTTTGTTTTGAAATGGTCTGAATCTCTCTATAGAACTCAACCTGCAAAGCTTCAAAACAGAAATGGTGAACACTGTAAATGGAGTTACAGTTGGCAATGGAGGTTTGGGATAGCTTGATTGAGTTGAATGGAAGGTGTTTGAAGTGGAAAGGAGCAAAACGCACGAGCAAAATGAGCTATGGCACTCAAGTTGCAGCAGTTGCCCTGTTTTGTAAGTTTTTGGTGTTTTGGTGTTCAAGATTGTTTGAGGGATGAATGGCTCGTGTGTTTTGCTCCAAGGGATGTGCAAAACTTGTTTTAAATGTTGGCAAGAGTTGAATATATCAGATATGCAAGTTGTTGACCTTTTGCATAATTACTTGATTTTGAAGTAAAAAGTGGGAGTTGACAATGCTATGGCTGTACTGGCTTGTAACCTAGGTGCACAAAGTTGTTGAACTTTTCCTGACATTAGGGAGCTTTGTTTGCAGCAAAGGGCTTGGTGTATGGCTCAAGAAATGAAACTTGACATAAAGCATGCTTTATGTAAACGGAAGTGCTACCTTTATTCCCAAAATGGATTTATTCATTGTACCAAGCTCCATTGATCAGAATAATACCAATGTCCAATGTATTTGAAATTAATTTTTGAGTTTGAATTGGTTTAGAGACCTGTAAACAAGTACAAAGCTAGTTTGGTCAGATTTTTCAACTTGTATGAACATGTATTGGCCATGGTTACAAAGTGAGTTTTTGCCAACTTCAAGCATTCGATTCTCCCTAACCACAAATGTGTTTGAGGAGTTCTTGGACAATTTGGAAAGCTTGCAACATTTAATACAATCCATCTTTGAAATGCAACTTGAGACTCCAATTGTAACTATGTGAAAAATGGCCAAGAAGATGGGTCAAAATCCTGCCTAAATTAGGGCAAAATTTCTCTAAGCTAAAAGTTTTAGGGACCCTTGTTCCAAAAATCATAACTTGAGATCCAAGCTTATTTTGAGAAAACTTTGTGAATCAAAGTTGTAGACTTTGTGGAGGACTACAGCTTTCATTTTGTAAGTTTTGTTTGAATCCATTTTCATCATGGTGAAAATGTGGGGCAAAGTTAGGAAAAATTAAGAAAATTTCATAACTTAGAAAAATTCTAAGTTATGAAATTTTTCAATTTCAAATCCTAATTTGCAATTTTGGGTTTCTTGATGAACAAGTTTCATAATTTTACATATCTTGATGAGAAATGACCCTTGGCACTTGATTTTGACCAAAAATTCAAAGTTTGACTTTTCAGTGTACAGTCAAATTTGATCAGTTAACTGAAAAATTCATTTGTCAATCCTATGCATTTGAGATCTTTTGAACTTGTTGAATAGGTAAATATAATGTCATTGAGTCCTTGAGCCCATGGTTGAACTTGATTTGCCACTGGCTAGGTCAAACAGTCAAAAATTGCCTTTGTACAGTCAAAACCCTAAAAATGACCATTTTGCCCTTTTGGTGATTTGATCAAATTTTTTATGGAGTTGTGGTCCAAACTTGATCAAATGGTTCATTTGAGTTCATAATGTTGATGTGGGTCAAAATTCCTGAGGTTTGACTGTAAATTGGTCATAGTTGACTTTTTCCCCAATACAGCTGATTTCTAGGTCAATTGTCCAATTGACTGGGCAAAATTTTGATTCAAGGCTTGAAACTTGGCATGGACAAACTTATGAATCCAACATGAAGTATGAAAGTCAATTTAGGCATTGAAGGTCCAAAAATCCATGTGCAAACTCAAACCCTAATTTAGGTCAACAATGCAAGGAGGTGTCTTAAGCAGAGCAAACCCTAGCTTGATCTTGAGTTCCAAGAGTCTTGTGATGAGAAATGTTGATAAAATGAGAGGGCAAATTTTGGGGTACAACAATTATCACGAGTCAGATTGCTCGTGAGGGGCAAGAGGATTTATTTTCCTCTAATCGGATTTCGTCAAAGATCAAAGTACTTCCCTTGAGTCAGAGGCTAGGACCCACTCAAGACAAAGTTGCAACTAGATTCTTTTTCTAATATTTTAATCCCATAAGATCCTTGAAAAAATTACATATGAATCTACATGTCATGCATATCATAACAGGTATTCCTAAGACAGGTTTTCTCATCTTCTTGTTGTTTATTTCAGCAGAAAAATGGATCTCGAACAAACAATCAAAGATCTCCAAGCTCAGAATGCCCAATTCCAACAAATGTTCCTGAACTTAGCCAAGGGGCAGGAAGAATTGAAGGTACTTGTCACCAGTGACAAAAAGAAGAAAACAAATAAACCAATCAGCGTTCTTAACATGGGAAGAAGGTTCAGAGGTCCTGTCAAGAAATCTCGAGATCTTAACATCCCATATGATGAAGATGACAAGTAGGATAAAGACAATAAGAGTGTGAACACTGAAAGAAGCAATCCTGGTTCTAACAAATGTCCTGATAAAGAGGAAGATGATTACTTGGATAAGCAGTATCCCCCTGCTGATGAGAAATATAAACTACTAGAAGAGCGTCTAAGAGTCATAGAGATCCAGAAGGTGCCTGGATTGAACTTTAATGATTTGGGTCTGGTTTCAGGAGTGGTCATCCCTCTTAAATTAAAACTTTTGTCTTTGCTAAATATGATGGCGTTTCTTGTCTAAAGCTGCATTTGAGGTCTTATGTTCAAAAGATCCAACCGCATACTGTTGACAAAAAGCTGTGGGTTCATTTCTTTCAAGAGAGCCTAGCTGGAACACAGTTGGGATGGTTTTATCAACTAGAAGGGACCAATATTCACACCTGGGAATATTTGGTTGTGGCCTTCTATAAACAATACCAATATAATGTTGATCTTGCACCAACCCGTATGCAACTACAGAGTATGACCATGGGCTCTAATGAAGGCTTTAAAGAGTATGCCCAAAAATGGAGAGATCTTACAGGAAGAGTTCAACCTCCTTTGGCTGATAGAGAGATAGTTGATATGTTCTTGATCACACTGACAGGTCCTTTTTATAATCATCTTCTAGGGAGTTCTTCAGATGGTTTCACTGAGCTAATATTGATTGGGGAACGCATTGAGAGTGGAATTAGAAGCAATAAAATTCAAGTGGCTACATCTTAAAATGTTGTGAAGAAGACTTATAATGGTAAGATGGAATCTAATGTTGTGTACAGCCAGAAGGGTCATAATAAAAATGATCGTAATCAATTTGTGGGGGCAGTACTGATCTCCAATCCTGTGACAGTGCAACAACAACAACAGAATAATCAGCGTAGGCAGGAGGCACCTAGGAGACAGTTTACAAAGGTCAACACATGTCATTGGCTTAATCATTGCAACATATGTTGAAGGTCGGGTTGGTTACATTTAGAGAGCCTCCTAAGAATCCCAACACTTCCTCTCCCCGCTACAATCCCAATGCAAGGTATGCGTATCACTCTGACAGCCTCGGGTGTAACACCCCATTTTAATTAATATTATTTATATTATTATTTTCTAAAAATGATCGATTGATATTTATTTTGGTCAATCGATATTTATTTAGTCGGTTATTCGGTTCGATAGTTGATTATTTTGGTTTATTCGGTTTATCGGAAAATAATTATTTTTATAACATAATATCGTATTTTGGTGTGAATATATTAATATGTGTGTTGGTTGATTAAATGGTGATAATTGAATTATTAAAGTATTTATTTAATTATATTAAGATTTAGTTTAATTAAATAATATGAATTAATTTTATTATATAAAATAAATAAACTTTATATATATATATATATATATATATATATATATATATATATATATATATATATATATATATATATATATATATATATATATTAAGTAATAAGTTGGTTTTATATATTATATAATATGTTAAGTAGTAGTAGTAGTAGTTGGAGAGAATGATAGAAAACCAGAAAGAGAGGAATAGAGACAGAGAAGAGAAGAAGAGGAGAAATAGAGCAAAAAACTAGGGTTGAATAGAAGAGAAGAAATTTCTAGAATCAAACCGAAAATCTCGTTCCGGAGACTAATCGGTAAGGGTTAGACTTCCTCTAAACATCTAGTATGTTTTTATTGCATTTGATTTTGTTTTTTTTTTCGGTTTAGACGGTTAAATTAGTTATCCGGAAATTAATGAAATTTGACGGGTAACTAAGTTAAATGCGTAGGTAATTATGATTGATTCATTTTTTGAGATCGCGACGTTTTCAGAGACCGATCGGAATCGTGTTTGTTTTGAATTAGTCGGTTTAGACGCTAAAATTAGTTATCCGGAAATTAATGAAATTTGACGGGGTAACTAAGTTAAACGCGTAGGTAATTATGGTGGAGTTATTCTTTTGAGACCGGAAAATAGTAAAGGAGAAATGGAGAATGTTATTATAGTATTTATTTAATTATATTAAATTAGTTTAATAAAAAATTAAGTTTCATTATATATATATATATATATATATATATATATATATATATATATATATATATATATATATATATATATATATATATATATATATATATTCTAACTAACATACTGTTAGTTATATATTATATATATAAGTAAAATAGTTTAGTTAATATATTAATATATATTATAATTAACAGTGTGATTAATTATATAACCGGTTACGGTTTACCGATAAAACTTGATATTTTGGATTCGACCGGAGATGAATTAAATTGTAGACGTGTGGTATATTGGAAATGTGTTGTGAAATACCAATTCCGAAAATAACATGTTCGGTTTATAAATGTTATGTTGTTGTATGATTAATTAATATAATCGGATATGATTAATGGGTAAAACTTAATATTTTGAGTTCGACCGGAGATTAATTAAATTGTAGGTGTGTTGTATTTTTGAGATATTTGGTTAATTTCCAATTCCATAAATGATGTGTTTGGTTTATAAATATTTTGGTGTTGTGTGATAATTGTTGAAATGAAATAAATGATGTTTGTTGTGCAATGTTGTGAGATTAATTCATAGGGTTGAATTATGGTGATGTATGCTTGTAATTGAGATAGAGGGATGTCTTGATTTGCATAATTGTTGTTGTTGAATTGCACACCGCATCATAAGTCATGTCAAGAGGCGATGTCCATTAGTCTCGTGGAGGCTAGTGGCTCATCCCAAACTCAGAGTGGGGGTTTGAAAGCTTAGGGAATGGGCTTTGTGATTATCTGTCTGAGGGATAGACAATCAGTAAATCTGAAGGATAATAGATGATTGGTACCACGTGCATGAGTCATGTCGTTGTGTCGATTCGCACATACACACTTTGTTAAGCTGATGTTTTGTTAAATATTATGCATTATGTGCTAATTGGTAAATGAAATTGATTGTGTTTGATTTCTTTGAGTTGTTGAATATGGGAATTGGATAAAATGAATATATTATGTGGTTTATGCAAGAGTTGTAAAAAGATTAAGATTCCTTTATTTAATTCCTTTCATTTGCTTTAAATTACATACCTTATGTTTGTTGGAATTCTTACCCTTCTGTTGGAAAATGCTTGCTACGGCATTGTTCAGGTACCGAAGACGGTAGTGCGAGGCACTAGCTTAGCGGATGCATTTGGATTGTAATCCGTTTTATTTTGGTTTATCGAGTTGATGATCTGGTTGTAACACTTGGTGGTTAGGTGTCTGCATTCGAACTCGTATATTTTGTATATGGATTATACTTGTATATAATCCATTGTTTTGATTATATGTTGATGTATGTATATTATGACTTGATAACATATTTGGTTTATGAACTGTATGGCTTAATGCCTTGAATTTTATATTTTGATTCCTCCTTTGGTGATGAAGTTATTATGATTCCGTTGCGTTTGTACGAAAAAGAAAGTATATGCCATGAATGTATTATGTGATTAAATGATTAAAGTGACGAATATGTAATGTTCGTTTTTCTTGAATATGTGAATTGATGTTGTGACACTCCTTCCGTGCAAATTTTATTTTCTCTGATTTTAATTATATCATTTAATTCGGGGTTTATTAAAAGGGGTGTTACAATAGTGGTATCAGAGCATTGTCGGTCAGTTGTCAGGTCTTAATGTTACTAATCCCATTGTATTTGATTGTGTATCTGACGCGATCAATACTTTTATGTTGTTCAGAAGAAGATGGTAGTTGGGAGGAATGATAATGCACTTGCTGAGGCATTATGATTGCTCGCTGGATCCTTGAAGCATAGGCCACAAGCTAATCAGGTGCCACATGATGGAGCTGATGATGCTTTTCGTGCTCTTGGAAAGTTTCAGAAAAACAACCCGCCTACTTTCAAAGGAGAGCATGCGCCCGAAGAAGCTCAAGAGTGATTGAAGGCCATTGAAAATATTTTCCGAGTGATGAATTACACTGATGCTCAGAAAGTGCAATTCGAAACTCACATGCTTGTGAAGGAAGCGGAAGATTGGTGGATTAAAACAAGTCATAGGTTTGATGAAGAGAACACCGTGGTTATGTGGGCAATGTTCCGAGATACTTTCTTGGAGAATTACTTCCTCGAAGATGTTTGTGGTAAGAAAGAGGTGGAGTTCTTGGAGTTGAAACAAGGCAGTGGTAGCGTTACGGAGTATGCCGCCAAATTCCAAGAATTGATCAAATATTGTCCCCACTATAATACGGTGAATGTCGAGAGATCTAAATGCTTGAAGTTTGTGAACGGCTTAAGGCTGGATGTGAAGAGAGCAATCGGGTACCAACAAATTACTCGCTTTTCTGAATGTGAAAAAAAGTTGTATCTATGACGAGGATAGTCGTGATAGTAGTGCTTACTACAAGATTTTAAGTGACAAGAGAGGTAAGGGGCAAATGCGTCCTAAGCCTTATGATGGAAAAGGGAAGCAACCGATGAATGTGGGCAAGAGTCCAAGTGGGGGAGTTACTACTCCGGTGAAGTGCTATAGATGTGGGAAAGAGGGACACCGTGCTATGGAGTGTTGCCAAGCTGAGCCGACATGTTTCAAGTGTGGGAAGATTGGTCACCGATCTAACGAGTGCAGGTTGCGTGATAGTGTGACTTGCTACAACTGTGGCGAGCAAGGGCACATTAGTACAAAGTGCACGAAGCCAAAAAAGGAGCGAGGAAAAGTGTTTGCATTTTCTGGTGCCGAGACTTTGGCGAATGAGGGGTTAATCAGAGGTACTTGCTTTATCCTTAATGTACCTTTGATTGCTATTGTTGATACGGGTGCTACGCATTCATTCATTTCGTTGGATTGTGCTACTAGTTTAGGTCTTGTGTTATCTAATTTGGGTAGAAGTATGGAGATAGATATGCCTGCGATGGGTTCAGTTTCTACTTCAGTCATTTGTTTGAAGTGCCCTTTGCGTATGTGTGGTAGAGATTTCAAAGTGGATCTCGTATGTCTTCCTTTGAGTCAGCTTGATGTCATTCTGGGTATGGACTGATTGAGAGCCGACCACGTCTACATCAATTGTTTTGCTAAAGCGGTTCTTTTTCTCGAGTCCGAGAAAGAAGGCGTTGCGTTCTTGTCTACTCAACAGATGAAGAAGTGTGTTAAGGAAGGAGCGGAATTGTTTGTGTTGATGGCGAGCATAAATCTTGTTGATAGTGGAGTGAGAAAGGATGTTCCTGTTGTTTGTGATTTTCCAGAGGTGTTTCCAGAGGAGATTACGGATTTACATCCAGAACGTGAAGTGGAGTTTTCTATTGATTTGGTTTCTGGTACTAGTTCTGTTTCGATGGCTCTGTATCGGATGTCACCATCGGAATTGGTTGAACTATAGAGCCAACTTGAAGAGTTACTTGTTAAGAAGTTCATTCGACCAAGTTTATCTCCGTGGGGTGCACCGGTGTTGTTAGTAAAAAAGAAAGCAGGAACGATGAGGCTTTGTATGGATTATCGGCAGTTGAACAAAGTTACTATCAAGAACAAGTATCCTTTGCCTAGGATTGATGACTTGATGGATCAATTAGTAGGAGCTTGTGTGTTCAGCAAGATTGACTTGAGGTCTGGTTATCACCAAATCCGTTTGAAGGCTAATGATATTCAGAAGACGGTGTTCAGAACCAGATATGGGCACTACGAGTACTCCGTGATGCCTTTCGGTGCTACGAATGCACCCGATGTGTTTATGGAATACATGAACATAATCTTTCATGAATACCTTGATAAGTTTGTAGTGGTCTTTATTGATGACATTCTAATCTATTCGAAGAATGAGAAAGAGCATGCCGAGCACTTAGGAATTGTATTGTCGATTCTGAAAGAGAATCAGTTGTTTGCTAAACTTTCTAAGTGTGAGTTCTGGTTGAAGCAAGTGAGTTTTCTTGGACATGTGATATCTCGTGGAGGTATTGTCGTTTATCCGACCAAGATAGAAGTTGTGTCTGAATGGGAGTCTCCTAAATCTGTGTTTGAGATACGAAGTTTCCTTAGTTTAGCCGGATACTATCATAAGTTTATTGAGGGTTTTTTGAAGCTAGCTTTACCATTGACACAATTGACGAGAAAGGGGCAATTGTTTGTGTGTACTACTCAGTGTGAGGATAGCTTTCAAGAGCTTAAGAGAAGGTTGACTATTGCTTCTGTGTTGGTTTTACCTAATCCATCCGAACCGTTTACAGTGTATTGTGATGCTTCATTGATGGGGTTAGGTGGTGTGTTGATGAAAAGTGGACAAGTGGTGGCCTATGCTTCGAGGAAACATAAGGTACACGAGAGGAATTATCCGACTCATGACTTGGAGTTGGAAGCTATTGTTTTTGTGTTGAAAATTTGGAGACATTACTTGTTTGGATAGAGATTCGACATTTTCAGTGACCATAAGAGTTTGAAATATTTGTTTGATCAGAAAGAGTTGAATATGAGGCAGAGGAGATGGTTAGAGTTCTTGAAAGATTATGATTTTAGTTTAAATTACCATCCTGGAAAGGCGAACGTGGTTGCCGATGCGTTGAGTAGAAAATCATTGCATATGTCTATGCTAATGGTTAAAGAGTGGGAATTACTTGAACAATTTCGTAACTTGAGTTTGGTTTGTGAAGAAAATTACTTTGGTGTGAAACTTGGTATGTTGAAGATTACAAGTGGAATATTGGATGAGATAATAGAAGGACAAAAAGAGGACTTGGTTTTGGTTGACAAATTGACTTTAGTTAACCAAGGTCAAGGAGGGGAGTTTAGAATTGATGAGAACGGCGTGTTGAGATGTCGTGATACAGTTTGTGTTCCCGATGTGGGAGATGTGAAAAAGAGGATCCTTGAGGAAGGACACCGAAGTGGGTTGAGCATTCATCCCGGTTCCACAAAGATGTATCAAGATTTGAGAAAGTTGTTTTGGTGGCCGAGTATGAAAAAGGAAATTGCGGAATTTGTGTATTCGTGTTTGGTATGTCAAAAGTCCAAAATAGAGCATCAAAAGCCTTCCGGTTTGTTGCAACCTTTGTCTATACCAGAATGGAAATGGGACAGTATCTCTATGGATTTTGTTTCGGGTTTGCTGAGGACTCCGAATAACTATGAAGCTATTTGGGTTATAGTGGATAGATTGACTAAATCTGCTCACTTTATTCTAATTAGAATGGATTACTCGATGGAGAAGCTTGCGAGGTTGTATGTGGAGCGGATTGTATGTTTGCATGGTATTCCGACGTGCATTATTTCGGATAGAGACACGCGATTCACATCTAGATTTTGGGAAGGTTTGCAAAGAGCTTTGGGTACTAAATTACGTTTGAGTTCCGCTTATCATCCACAGACGGATGGTCAAACGGAGAGAACTATTCAATCACTCGAAGATCTTTTGCGTGCTTGTGTGTTGGAACAAGGGGGTTCTTGGGAGAGTTATTTACCTTTTATTGAGTTTACCTATAATAACGGTTTTCACTCTAGTATAGGTATGGCTCCTTTTGAGGCGTTGTACGGAAGGCGTTGTCAAACACCTTTATGTTGGTATGAATCAGGAGAAAGTGCGGTGGTTGGACCAGAAATTGTGCAACAAACTACGGATAAGATTAAGTTGATTAGAGAGAAGATGCAAATTTCACAAAGTCGCCAAAAGAGCTACCATGATAAGAGGAGGAAGCCTCTTGAATTCAAGAAGGATGACCATGTGTTTTTGAGAGTGAATCCTACGACGGGTGTTGGTCGGGCTCTTAAATTGCGGAAGTTGACACCTCGGTTTATTGGTCCGTATCAAATTTAGGAAATGATTGGTAATGTGGCGTATAGGATTTCATTACCACCATCACTTTCCAATTTACATGATGTGTTTCATGTGTCGCAATTGCGAAAGTATGTTGCGGATTCGTCACATGTGGTGCAAGTGGACTATGTGGAAGTTAGAGAAGACTTAACCGTTGAGACCTTGCCGACAAGAATCGAAGATCGGAAAGTGAAGCAACTTAGAGAAAAAGATATTTATTTGGTTAGGTGGTGTGGGGGGTGCGGCTAATGGAAACATAACTTGGGAGCTTGAAATCCGGATGCGGGATTCATATCCCGAGTTGTTCATTTAGAGGTAATTTTCGAGGCCGAAAATCTTTTAAGTGGGGGAGAGTTGTAACACCCCGTTTTAATTAATATTATTTATATTATTATTTTCTAAAAATGACCGATTGATATTTATTTTGGTCAATCGATATTTATTTAGTCAGTTATTCGGTCCGATAGTTGATTATTTTGGTTTATTCAATTTATCAGAAAATAATTATTTTTATAAGATAATATCGTATTTTGGTGTGTATATATTAATATGTGTGTTGGTTGATTAATTGGTGATAATTGAATTATTAAAGTATTTATTTAATTATATTAAGATTTAGTTTAATTAAATAATATGAATTGATTTTATTTTATATATATATATATATATATATATATATATATATATATATATATATATATATATATATATATATATATATATATATATATATATATATATATATATATATATATATATATATATATTAATAAGTTATGTTACGTTGTATCAGTAAGCATATATATATAAAATTTATATAACTTAGTTTTATAATATATATATTGTTGTACCCCAAAATTTTCCCCCTCAATTCTCAAGGCTTTTCTTATAAGGATTTCAAGGTTCAAGCTTGAACAAGTGCATTTGGATTTTCCAATACCAAAATTAAAAGGAAACTGTCAAAAATGGAGAAAACAGATAAAAATAACATTTTGACAAATTTGGAGGAAAACGGGTCTCCTTCGATTCAGCACCCTTCGATTGACTCTTGGCCTCCTTCGAATGCAACTTGGATTACATCCTTCATTTTGAACTTAAAGCCTCCTTCGAATGCCAGCTTAGGTACATCCTTCGTTTGGATTTGAAACCTCCTTCGAATGCAACTTAGGTACATCCTTCGTTTGGATTTGAAACCTCCTTCGATTCAGCCTTTTGATTGGACAAGTGTGCTGCCTACATGGTTGCAATCAAAGGCCATGACATGTTGGCCACACATGCCCCCTGTAAGGAAACCTTTTCGATTCACCAAGTGTGCTACCTACAGAGCCTACTTTGATTTGGACAAGTTTACTTCCTACAAGCCTGCTTCGACTGGACAAGTTTGTTGCCTGCATGTTTGCTTCGTTTGGACAAGTTTCGATGGGACAAAGTAACCATCTCTATGCATCCTTCAAATCCACTTGCACCAAGGGCCTCTTGCATACTTTTCTTCATACAAGCTTCGTTGATCCAAGAAGTATCTTCATACAAGATGTGACTAAGTTCTTGCTTCCCTTGAAAAAGTGCCCTTCAATTCAGAAGCCAGGAACTTCCCTCATGCTAAAAAGACACAAGGCAATGACTCCCTTTATGTTTGTTTCAATCCACATGCTTCGATTGGGCAATATGCTTTCTTCGAGCATGAGCTTTCGATTTAGAAATATGTTTTCTTCGATACAAGCTTCGACTGGGCATTAGCTTGTTTCTACCACAAGCTTCGACTGAGGCAAAGGCTTCCTTCAAACAGGTGTGCTTCGATCTCACTCTTGCATTCGACTCAAGACCAAATCTCGTTTTCCAGGCTATGTTGCTTCCAAATCTTTACATAATCAGAAGCTTGTACAAGGGTTTTAAACTTTGTCTTTTAGATACTACTATTCTTGGTTAAAGGCTACATACTCTTTCTTTTCATAGAGAGTACTTTTATCACAAAAGCAGCTTTCAACTTGAATTTGGTCTGAGCACAAGCAACGCCAGAAGCATAAGTCACATCTTCTGCACCCCAACTGCCAAGAGGCCCCCCACATGTACTTTCACGTTACATTATTTTATCATTTATTTGCAAGGCTGGCTTTGGACAACATGTCCATTATTTCTCTATAAATAGAGGAACATTTACAAAGCTAGGAGAGGATCTTTGGACCAGAGGAACAAATCTTCCAAATTTTCTCAAACACAACAAAACTCTCAAGTTCATTAACACTTGAGAAATCAAAACCCAGAATCCCAAACACTCACCTCTTTCGATTCTAAAGAACACCCCACACATAGAAGTTTGTTCAAACTCAAAGACAACCTTCTGTGACAACTCTTCGAACCAAAATCAAACCCCCTGTGACTACTCTTCGAATTCCACAAACGTCCAGGTAGCAGTTCAAGTTCGAATCCCACGTCCATTCAAGGCCTGAAGCAATGTAAGTTATTCTTACCTTTGAACTTTTCGTTTCATGGCATAATAATTTTCCCTTTTGTTTGAAACATGTACATACCATTGTTCCTTTCGTTTCCACCCTTTTAACATATTTTTCAGAGCTAACCCTTTCGTTTTTGCTTTCTGTTTACCTGAACTTGCTTTAACTGTTAAACTATTTACCAAACAAATACTAGCAAGGCCTCAGGCCATGTTGCCATTTAATGCTTTAAATGAAATAAACAGGAAACAGGAAATAGGAAACGAAGCTTCTGGCTTCTATCCTCTTTCTCCAGGTCGAACGAAAGAGACAACCAGGAGGAAAACCATACACTGACTTCCAGGCTTAGTCGAAAGGCACTCCCATGCTGGTGCCAGCCTCCAATCGAAGTACATGACCTGACTGGTGCCAAAGCCCAATCGAAGGCCATGACCTCACTGGTGCGAACTCCCAATCGAAGGAAGCCTAGAAATGAAAATCGAAGGCTGCTCCTGCCCAGATCGAAGGAGCTCATTTTTTCTTCTTTTTATCTTATTTTTTCCTTTATATTCTTCTGCACTTCGATATGGTTGTAACAGTGTAGGATATTTATTTGCTACATTTTTATTGCTTTATACAAATGCTAGTAAATAGGTGTGTATGGAAAGATAAAACCAACAAGTAGGAAACCCCTAATCAAGACAAAATGCATGCAAATCAAACGTACTATTCACACATGCACCCTTAGGGTAATCTCGCTTGTTGCCTCGGAAAATGCAATCATGTCTCTCGAGTATGAGACACTCTAGCAAATGTCCCTTCAATAAACAAAGATCGTAGTCCCTCGATGACCCTTGATGCTGCCTTCGATAAAACGATCCCGTCCCTTATAAAATTGCTAGAGCGTCTCACAAGTTGCCTTCAATGATTGTATACGATGACCCGCGCCTGTCCCGTTCAAACATCCTAACACAAGGTTGTTCATCAAACACAATGGTGAAACAACACTGTTAAAAGGGTCAAAAACACAAGAAAATATTTGAGTAAAATAGGGTAGACAACTCTTAGTTACTTGATCAAAAATCTTGCAAAACATCCTTGCCATTTTTCAAACACACTTCACAACACAACTTCAAAAACAATTTCAAAACAACTTTCAAAACATTGAATTATCTTTTCAAAAAGACACACACCCTTGTATATATTCAAACAAGAATCATTACAAAGGTTGCCTAGACAAGGCATCTTTTTCAAAACATTTTCAAAACCACACACACACAAAGCACCATTTCAAACAATTGATAAGCAAAGGCAAGTGATCTAAAACAAGTAACTAAGAGCCCATGGATAACCATGGATGAAAAGGGTGCTAGCACCTTCCTTTTTCATAATCTACCCCCCGAACCCACGAAAACATCTCAAAGGTCTTTCCTGTGCTTTTTGGCCTTTCCTTAGGATAAAATAAAAATTCGGTGGCGACTCTTGCTAAACCGAAACATTTGCAAACACAAACGCAAAATCCCAAGTCAGTTCTCCCACCGTATCACAGAACTGGCGACTCTGCTGGGGAAAGTTGAAAATTTGGGGTTACCTTAGGGTTTTAGATCACCTTTACATGCCTACTTTGATTGCTTTGATTGCTTTACTTTTTGGGTTCCTTGTTTGGGTTTGTTGTAAATCCTACACCCGGATTTGGGGGGACCTTTTTTAGGTAAGTAGCAATAAACTGTGAGGGAATTATGCGGGGTATACCGACATGGTTTAAACAGTAGCTACGTTGATGTGGCACTTTGGTTGGTACCGGTAACCCTTGAGTTGAATCAAGGAGAGTACGGGGCCTCCGCGTGGTGTCGTGAAGCATCAATTGACTTTAGAACCTTACTTGACCATCTTGGCCTTTTTTAGGGGTAGTGAGATGACCGACTTTGGTGCGGTCCGAAGTTGGTAGATACTCGATACTACACTCATTGAGGATTGTTTTCTTGGAATATTTTGGTCGCCAGTAAAGTGGCTAAACTGAAACCATGAACACAGAAAATAATCCAGTGATATTGAGCTCCTTAGAACCCGGTTTCTATTTTAGGACAGGTTGAGCCAACTAACTTCAAGAGGGTACTTACCTACAAACCCCATGCAAGCCTAAACCTAAGGACTTGTTTGCTCTGTGTGAATATGACTGTCTGTATATACACTTGCTTACTTTTGCATACATGTACATAACATCATACCATGGCATTCTCAATAACCATTTCAAGGATCTCGAGGGTCTTTTGATGCAGGGTCACGTTGAACCAGACATGTATGTATATTATGACTTGATAACATGTTTGGTGTATGAACCGTATGGCTTAATGCCTTGAATTTTATATTTTGATTCCTCCTTTGGAGATGAAGTTATTATGATTCTGTTGCGTTTGCACGAAAAAGAAAGTATATTCCATGAATGTATTATGTGATTAAATGATTAAAGTGACGAATATGTCATGTCCGTTTTTCTTGAATATGTATTGATGTTGTGACACTCCTTCCGTGCAAATTTTATTTTCTATGATTTTAATTATAGCGTTTAATTCGGGGTTTATTAGAAGGGGTGTTACATCGGGCACATCACTAGCAACTGTTGGGCTCTGAAGAATAAGATCCAAGACATGATTGATGCCAAGGAAATTAAATTTGATCTTCCTAAGACCCCTAATGTGATTATTGCGCCTATGCCCAATCATGACAAGGGTGTTAATGCTATTTAAGATGTTTCATATGTTTCTATTGTGCATGATTTGACTACTCCTTTGATGATTGTTAAAGAAAAGTTATTTCAAGCCGGTTTATTTTCAGGTTGTACTGAAGACTTCTACTAATGTACATCCCAATCTAATGGTTGTGCATTGCTGAAAGAAGGTATCAAGTGTCTGATGAATGACCGTGACATTTTGTATGAGAAAGTTCCTTTTGATAAGACTCCTTCTGTGGAGAGTACATCCCAAGACCTTAATCATGAAGACGTATCTACAATTTCCGGTACCCCTATAAGGATCACTTCTAAGGGTCCTGTGAAGATTACTGTCGAACCTAAAGTTGCTCCCCTGATTTTTTTTGTGCCTGGGCCAATTCTGTATTCCTCTAATAAGGTTATCCCTTGGAATTATGGAGATGATGTCTACTACCATGGAATTAAGCAGGAACCATTGATTGTTGAAGAGGAAAATGATGAAGTTATTAATCCTAGTGTTGGCAACATTGCTGGGACTAGTAAGGTTACCAGTAATGGAAGGGCTTTCTCTCCAGAAATATCTCTGAAGGTTGTTACTACACTGGTTCGTATCACTACTACTATCGAGACTCAGGACGAAGAACATGTGATCGAGCTGCCCAGACAGAGGCACCAAAAGAAGCTACTGTTGAAGACACCTCCAAGCAAGAGATGGAGGAAATATTAAAGATTATCCGAAAGAGTGACTACAAGATTGTTGAACAGCTGGGGCAGACCCCCTTTAAAATATTTGTGTTATCCCTGTTGTTTTGCTCTGAAGCCCGTGCTCAGGCTTTGGTGAAATTTCTAAAATCTTCTCATGTACCGCAAGAAATCTCTGTTGAGCAGTTCGAAAATCATATCGCTAACCTGACGACTGATAATGGGCTAGGATTTTCTGATGCAGACTTAACTCCCGCAAGAAAGAATCATAATAAGGCTTTGCGTGTCTCCATTGAGTGTAAGAGCACTACCTTATCTCGTGTGTTGGTAGACACAGGTTCCTCCTTGAACGTTTTTCCAAAATCTACTTTAGATAAACTTGACTGTGAGGGGATTGTCCTAAAACCCAGTGATATTATGGTAAGAGCTTTTGATGGTTCGAAGAGAATGGTGCATGGGGAGGTTGATATTCCAATTAAAGTGGGTTCCCAGGTCTTCGAATCTACTTTCTATGTGATGGATATTCATTCATCCTATTCTGGGACGCTCTTGGATTCATGAGGCAGGTGTTGTTACTTCTACCTTACACCAGAAGTTGAAGTATCCCATGAGGGGAAACATTGTTACAGTTTGCAGCGAAGAAGAATATATGGTGTCATTTGAATTCTTTTAAGTATATCGAGGTGGACGGTGAATTCGTCGAGACTCCTTGTCATACCTTTGATTGTTTCTCAAACAACCTCGGTTGATAAAGCTGCTTATGTTGTTCCTAAGACTCCATCAAAAATGGTTTCTCTAAAATATGCTAGGGACGTGGTTGAAGAAGGTGGTTGCACTATTTGGGGGAAGCTCCCAGATATTCCTTATAAATCTGATAAATTTTATTTGGGTTTCACCTCACAAGCTCAGAAGGTTGTCCGTCGTGCTTGTGCCAATTTTGGGAGACCGCCATTTTGCATCAACAGTAATGGATTTCACAACAATCATGTCAATGTTATGTAAGATGGTGATAGTGGTTGTGACATAGATAGTTGTATCTTCCATACTACTGGCCGTTGGCTCAACAATTGGAAGGCTAAAAACTTTATACCAATCTCCTTTAGTCAGGGGTAAATGTTATTTTCTGTTTTCTTACTTTTAAGTTTTTTAGTTATGTAATTTAAACAATAAACTTTAAGCCTTGTGTTTTACCTGGGGCACAACGGTCCATTTAATAGGATTGTCATTATTCATTAGCGTATTTTCATTTAATAAATCATCGAATGTTTGCATTCAAACTTTACGCTCTTTGTCTTTCTTTTACTTTATTGCTTTCAAAAGAGCTATGTGTTCTTACACACACCCACACAACAAATTACAGATCCATATCCATCCTGGATCCCATGGATAACAATTCTGCTATTGCCAATTATGACTTTGAAAATCTGATCTACCAAGCCGAGGACGAAGGTGGGAAGATTGTGAAATACCTGGAGAGCTTGCTAGGTCGTTAATGCAAGAAGAAAGGGCCATACGACCACATGAAGAGCCAGTCGAGATTGTGAACTTGGGTACTGAAGAAGACAAGAAAGAAGTCAAGATAGGTGCCAACTTAGAAGACAGTGTCAAAAAGAGGTTAATCCAGATGTTGCGTGACTATGTTGAGATCTTTGCTTGGTCGTACGAAGACATGTTAGGGATAGATACTGATATTGTGGTTCACCATCTACCGATGAGGGAAGGTTGTCTCCCTATAAAGTAGAAAGTTCGTCGTATAAGTCCCGAGATGTCTGAAAAGATCAAGGTTGAGGTTATGAAGCAATTCAATGTAGGTTTCTTAGCGGTTACCTCCTATCCTTAATGGGTTACAAATGTGGTGTCAGTACCTAAGAAAGATGGTAAGGTACGTATGTGTGTACACTACAGGGATTTGAATAGGTCAAGTCCAAAAGATGATTTTCCACTTCCAGATATTGATGTCTGGTTGACAACACCGCTCAACATAAAGTATTTTCCTTCATGGATGGTTTCTTCGGTTATAATCAAGTCAAGATGGCACCTGAAGACATGGAGAAGACTACTTTTGTCACATAGTGGGAAACTTTCTGTTACAAAGGCATGCCTTTTGGTTTGAAGAACGCAGGTGTGACGTATCATCGCGCTATGGTAGCTTTGTTCCATGATATGATCCATCACGAGATAGAGATTTATAGAGATGACATGATAGCCAGGCCCCAGACTGAAGAAGAACATATCGACCATCTGCACAAGTTTTTTGAGAGATTGAATAAATGCAAGCTGAGATTGAATCCAAACAAGTGCACCTTTGAGGTAAGATCCGGTAAACTCCTAGGTTTCATTGTCAGTGGTAAAGGCATTGAAGTTGACCCTACCAAAGTTAAAGCTATTCAAGAAATTCCAGCTCCCCGTACTGAAAAGGAAGTAAAAGGTTTCCTGGGACGACTGAACTACATTTTCAAATTATTTCCCATTTGACTGCTACTTGTGAGCCAATCTTCAAGTTACTGAAGAAAGATCAAGTAGTGAAATGGAACGACGATTGTCAGATAACCTTCGACAAAACCAAAGAATATCTTTAGGAACCTTCGATTCTGATGCCACAAGTTGAAGGAAGACCTATGATCATGTACCTAACAGTGTTAGAGAACTCAATGGGGTGTGTACTGGGGCAGCATGAAGAGTCCATCAAAAAGAGCATGTAATATACTACCTTAATAAAAAGTTTACCGACTATGAAACAAGATACTCATTTCTCGAGAAAACTTGTTGTGCTTTGGCATAGGCTACTCACCGACTAAGACGGTATATGTTGACTCATACTACTTTCTTGATCTCTAAGACGGACCCAATAAAATATGTATTCGAGAAACCCGCTCTCTCCGGAAGAATAGCAAGATGGCAAATGATCTTAACCGAATACGACATTCAGTATACTACTTAGAAGGAAATCAAAGGAAGTGTATTGGCAGATCATTTGGCTCATCAGGCTGTAGATGACTATCATTCCATGAATTTTGAGCTCCTGGATGAGAATATTATGTTAGTTATTGATTATGAAAAACCTTGAGCGTATGAAGGACCTGAGCCTGGATCCCAATGGACTCTGATTTTTGATGGAGCCTCTAGTGCACTCGATAATGGAATTGGTGATGTGATTATCTCTCCCAAAGGTTGACATACGCCTTTGCCTCCAGATTATGTTTTTATTGTACCAACAATATAAACGAATACGAAGCATGCATCATGGGTATCAAAGCTGCCATCGATATGAGAATCAAATCCTTAGATATATATGGGGATTCAGCCCTGGTAATTAGTCAAATTAAGGGAGAATAGGATACAAAGCATATGAATCTCATTCCTTATCGATAGCATGTGTTAACATTAATTCCATACTTCGAAGAAATCACTTTTGAACATATTCCGCAAGAAGAGAATCAATTGACAGACGCATTAGCTACCATGTCGTCTATGTTCAGAGTCAGATGGGATAATGAAGCTCATTGAATCACTATTGAGAGACTAGACGAAACAATACATTGCTACGAAGTCGATACTGATAGAGTAGAGGAAAAACCTTGGTACCACGAATTAAAAAGATACTTCAAGACTCAAGAGTATCCTGAAGGGGCAACTATTAAAGATAACAAATTCCTACGGAGGTTCTCGGCCAAGTTCTTTCTGAGTAACCGAATTTTTTACAAGCGCAATCACGATTCGACTCTGCTTCGTTATATAGATAATAAGGAAGCTGGGAAGATTATGGAAGATATCCACGAAGGGTCTTTAGTACTCAATCCAATGGGCATATGATGGCTATGAAGATTCTGAGAGCGGGTTGTTATTGGTCAACTATGGAAACTGATTGCCATCGTCATTCCAGGACTTGTCACAAATGTAAGATTTATGCTGACAGAGTACATGTGCCTCCGGTTCCTCTGAACTCCTTGACTGCTCCTTGGCCGTTTGTGATGTCGGGAATTGATATGATTAGATAGGTTAAGCCTACTGGTTCCAATGGGAATCGTTTCATCCTGGTCGCTATTGATTATTTCACGAAGTGGGTTGAAGCAGCCTCGTTTGCCTCCGTTACGAAGAATGTTGTGGCCCAGTTCATTAATCATAACCTCATATATTGGTATGGCATACTTGAAAGGATCAACGGACAATGGCATCAATCTTAACAATACTATGATCACATAACTCTACATGTAGTTCAAGATTAAGCACCACAATTCTTCTCTGTATCGACCAAAGATGAATGGCGCAGTAGAAGCCGCTAATAAGAACATCAAGAAGATTTTTCAGAAGATGACGGTGACATATAAATATTGATACGAGATGTTACTATTTTCTCTTTATGATTATCGCACTTTAGCACGTACATCAACTAGGGAAACTCTATTTTCTCTAGTCTATGGTATGGAGGTTGTCTTGCCTATCAAGGTCTAGATTCCTTCTCTTAGGATTATGAAATATGCAGGTTTAGATAAAGACGAATGGATTCAAATTAGACTAGACCAGGTAAATTTGATTAATGAAAAAAGACTTACAGTTATTTGTCATGGCCAGATGTATCAGAAGCGCATGATCAAGGCCTTCAATAAGGAAGTCAAACATCAGGTATATCAGGATGGTGATTTGGTAATAAAGCGCATCATCTTACCACAAGGTGATCCCAGGGGAAAATGGAATCCCACATACGAAGGGTCATTTGTGATCAAGAAGATATTTTCTGGCGGTGCTTTGATATTTACCACCATGGACGGTGAAGATCTTCCACATCCTGTGAATGCAAGCATAGTTAAAAAATACTATGCATAAAAGAGATTCACTATGTCGACTGGCCTCGGCAAAAATAAGGGCATCCTGGCGAACCAAAAGTGTTCGGGAAAAAATTAGGATATATATATATATATATATATATATATATATATATATATATATATATATATATATATATATATATATATATATATATATATATATATAATCTACATCTGAAAAGTCGAAAACCTGAAAAGGCGACTTGGAAAAAAAAGTATTTCTCGGTGGACTGAAAACTCGAAAGGACGATCCAGGAAAAAGTTAGGGATTAAAGCGTATGACTATCTCATTGGGTCACCCATTTATTTAAAGCTAGCAATATTACCGACGTCAAGTTCAAATGGTACAGATCAATTCAGTCAACTTCTTCCAACATCTAGGGATGAGATGCTTGAAGACATAGGGGCAATAGCAGAGTTGAAACTCGATGGGATCATTTCCACATAGCAGTTTTTCTTTTGTGTCTCTTTGTATTCCTTTTATTTTACGACGATTTTCTCTTACTAGGATTTCTGTCTGTTTGTATAAAACTGTCTGTTTTTAGACAAACTTTCCAAATCAATGCAATCAGTTTCAAATTCAAAAACTATTTTTATTTTCTCTGTTTTGTTTGCAAAAAAACGTCCAATGATTATGTTTAATGAACATATGAATTTGAATATGATTACCGTTTATAAATATATGCGCGGAAACAGGATTAGCATTTGCGAGAGACTCTAGAAGTTGGGATAAGTTAGAAGTTGACCATAAATTCCCACAGAGCAATTTCCTCAGATCTTTCTGCACAAGAAGATTATTTCCCCAGTGAAGTCGCCACTGTCTATATGGTTTATTTCCCCAACGGAGTTTATTTCTCCAATATTGCAAAATTCCTTGACAAGATTCTCTTCTCCGACCAGATGACATTCAATGTTGTCCTCCCCAGAAGAGTCAATACTCATATCTAAGACCTGGACAAACAGCTAATCAGAAGAATTTCATCTCTTTCATCTCCAGTCAGAATACAAATCTTACAAAGAACGATGAATGACCGACTCTCCTTGGATGCTTTTATCCTCAAGCAGAAGTCGAAAATCCCCAGCAGAGTGTTCTCAAGCGGAAAGAAGAAATCTCCAGTAGGGACATTCTAAACAAATTTAAGAAGTATTGTCTTCATCCCCAGCAACAATCATGGATTTATTTTTCCCAGCAGACATTACTATACAAGGCTATTGATACGCTCCAATAACACATTGTATCCATACATCATTTGCAAAAATCATGACATGTGCATACAAAACGCATATAACATTCTCATTTATTTTTAGAGAATCATTACAAAAAGCATTACATCATGACATTGCACATAACTAACTTTGCCTTTTTAGGTTAAGTTCGCAAATGGATAATATCACCAATAATTTATAGACAAGTTATGGATCAATTCCCGAAACAAAACAGGGCAACTATCTACATGACTAAGTGATTCCCTTCAGAGGCTGAATTCTGAAAAGCATCTCCTTCAGTGATTTATTCTGAAAAGCATTTCCCCTTCACAGACGGAATTCTAAAAAGAATTTCCACCAGAGATCGAGTTCTGGAGAGAATTTCCTTTAGAGGAGTTCTGAAACACATTTCCCCTTCAGCACTTCATTCTGAAAAGCATCTCCTTCAGCGATTCGTTCTGAAAAGAATTTCCCCTTCAGAGACATAATTATGAAAAGCATTTCCATCAGAGACCGAGTTCGGGAAAGCATTTCCTTTAGAGGAGTTCTGAAACACATTCCCCTTCATCACTTCATTGTGAAAAGCATTTCCTTCAGAAGTTTATTCTAAAAAGCATATCCTTTAACTATTCGCTCTGAAAAGCATTTCCCCTTTAGAGACGGAATTCTGAAAAGCATTTCCATCAGAGACCGAGTTCTGGCAAGCATTTACTTCAGAGGAGTTCTGAAACACATTTCCCCTTCAACACTTCATTCTGAAAAGCATCTCCTTCAGAAGTTTATTTTGAAAAGCACCTCCTTCAGTGTTTCGTTCTGAAAAGAATTTCCTCTTCAGAGATGAACCCTGAAAAGCATTCCCCTCAGAGACCGATTTCTGGCGAGCATCTCCCTTCAGAAGTTTATTCTGAAAAACATCTCCTTCAGAATATCTTTCCGGAAAAGCATTTTCCCTTCAGAGACGGAATTCTGAAAAGCATCTACTTCAGGGCCTTTGTTCTGAAAAACATTTCTCTTCAGAGATTTCCTGAAAAGCATTCTTCAGATACAGTTAGGCGTAGACTCATTCTGATACTCTTATCAACAGTTATTTTGGATGGCATCTATAAGCTCATCTCCGACGATACTCTATCACTTCTCTGAATGGCATCTTTAAGCTCATTCAAGCAATACAATCAACCGACAAACGTTACTTCGTGCACATGCGAGTTCAAATTTTTGGGTACTTAGGTGTTCAATCCTCTTCCACCTTCAGATCCCAAATGGAGAGCATGTCAATCTAACTCTTCAGGTTTAAGAAGATTGAGCTAGGGAAATTGTTGTACCCCAAAATTTTCCCTCTCATTTTCAAAAGACTTTCTCATGCCCCTAAGGTTATCAAGTATTCAAGACTACTTAAGAATGATCAGATGAGTCCTCCTCCTAAGAAGTTGCCTATAACTAGGGCTTTGGTTTTCTCAAAGGAAATTGAGCTTATAATATCTCAAATGAGTTTCATGATTTCCCATATGCTTCAAAGAATCCCCATGTCAAGTTTCAAGCCTTGTAGCACATGTTTGCAATTTACAGTCAAACTTCAAGATTTTTGGTCAACATCAAGATTTTAAAGTCACATTCATCATTTGATCAAGGGTTAATCATGATTCATCAATAAAACTCAAGATTCATCAAAAGTCAAAAGTTACTAAATTAAGGTTTTCTTAAGGAGAAGTCAATTGAAATTTGACCAAGCATAACATTTACATACTTCATCAGAAAATTCTCAACCAAAGTCCATTTTGAAGTAAATTCAATTATCTACAACTTTGTCTCTCTAAGCTCAAGGCCAAAAATGCTTCATTTTGGAGATACGAGCCAAAACATTACAGGTCATTTTAAAAGTCAACAAAAAGAACTTTTTATCAAAGCAATTCACATCAAGATAAATTATTTAAATGGAAAAATGACCAACATAGATATTGTAGGGAACATCTTGAGGTTTCTAAAAAGTCCAAGACCACCTTCATATGATAAAAATTGAGTAAGTTATGAGTTGCACAAGTTGGGTAACTTAGTGAAATTGCATGAAACCTCAATTGAATAAATTTGGACTATTGGACTAGTGAGCCTAATTTTTGAAGTTCAAGCGTGCTCGTGACATGTTAGGGGACCCCCAAAAACCATTCACATATTTCTTATGATTTTTATTTCTTTTATTTAAATTTTTATTCATTTAAATCCAAACTAAATCAAGTAAATAGTAAGTGGAGGTATAAGGCTTAGAAGGCTTTTGTTTCAAATATTTTGGAGGCCCAAGGACATGCTGTAAATCGTGTGAATTCATTGGTAGAGAGAATCTTCAAGGTTGGAAAGATTTAAACTTATTTTTCAATCAAAATAAAAGATATAATTACAAGAGGTCCAACCCATTCTTCTTGACCTAATCTCTTCATATATATATATATATATATATATATATATATATATATATATATATATATATATATATATATATATATATATATATATATGCTCATTATCTTCAAACAAAGGACAACGAAAAAACCTTGCAAGAACACACCCTCCAAATCTCAAATTTTTGTCAAACTAGGGCAAACTTGAAACCCTATTTATAGCCCTTCTCAAAACAAATCAACCGTTCCAATCAATCCCTGAGGTGTTATGGGGTAAGACTTGATCGTTCTTGATGATCAAAAGTGAATGAAACAAGCATTTCAAGCATGGCCTATTGACATATTTTTATGAATTTCGTGTTTTAAATTTTATGTTGTTTTGATTGAAACTAACCATACTAATGTGTTCCTGAGATGTAATAGAACATGTATGAACCATTGCATGAGTCCCATGATGCCAAAATTATGCATCCCCGTGTTTATGCCGTTTTGGCATATTTTGATTATATCTCACTGTGTCGAATGTTTTAGGCAAAACTAAGGTCACCAATGAGTTTGCAGCCCTCAAATTAGGGGGTAGAGTCTTTCTTGATCACTAACATTTGTTATTTTACAGGTTATAAACATCACCTCGCCGGAGAAAACGACCGGAGCTAGGACTCTAGCGCTTCTCCGGTGCATTAATTTTGTTTGATAATATATTTATTTCATTTCATTGGATTACCGGATGAAACAGTCACCCCAGTGGCAAGAACGCGCGCTAAGGCTTTGGTATACAAGGGCGTAGGTTCCCTGTCTTTTGCATCTTTTTTTTGTTATTTTCATAATTTCTACAGGTTTCATATATTATACATTGCGCCTATTCTCTATCACCAACTAGCGTTTGGCATGGTGGCAAGTTGTACAACTGTGAAGCTATAGGATGTGGATTCAACACCTATCTCATACCGTTTTAACCTTTTTTCTCTTTTTTCTAATTTCTTTTAATTACTAACCCTAATTAATTTTCTTAATCAACCATTAACCCAATTTAATTCTTTTTAAAAAATCTTAACAAATTAGATTTAGTTTTTAATAAATTAATTTTGACTCTTTTTTATTAATTAATTAGACTTTAGTTTTTCTAAAATTTAATTAGACTTTAAGTTTTTATTAATTAAAATTAATTAGACTTAGATTTTTAATTAACATCAAATTAATTTCATAAAAAATCACATTCAAACATTTTTCAACATTTTTTTATTATTTCTTTTGCATTTAAATTCTTAGAGAAATTGTATAGGTAGCACGACTTTCTTATAATAGTTTAGATTTACCTTTCCGCATTTTTTGTACCCATTATGTAACTGTTTATGGGATGTAATAGTTTAAGAGTTAAATTCCGCACTTTACTTTCCCGCATTCTTTATGTAACTGTACCAAAGCGTTGTAATAGCGTAGGATTTACTTTCTGCACCTTTAATTCTGTATATATATTCAATTGTTAGTAATTAGGTCATGTATGACAAGATCTAAAAACAATCGATAGATAACCCTAATACAAGATAAATAGTTGAACTGAACACACTATTCACACTTTCCACGTTTAGGGTAACCTCTTTTTGTTGCCTTCGGAAACATGGTCATGTCCCTCAAAAATAGGGATACTTTAGCCAAGTCCCTTCGTAAAGATCATAGTTCCTCAATGACCCTTCGATGTTGCCTACGAAAAATGATCTAGTCCCTCCGATACAATTGCTAAAATATCTCTATGTGTTGCCTTCAATGACCATTCGATGACCCTACGCATGTCGCTTTACATCCAATGGATGAGACTACCTACCAACTAATGGTATGGATAACACAATCTCTAAAGAAGGAAAAAAATAAGAACGACCTTGAGTGGGTAAGGAACTTTTAACCGCTTGCTCACAATCTTTTCAAAAATAAATATTTTTTACACGTCACACTTTCGAAATATTTTCAAAAACACTTTGTACGCATTCTTGATGATTGATCCAAGAATCATTACAAAGTTAGTCGTACTTTGGCTTTTCAAAATATTTTCAAACAAATCATAGACACAAAGCAAGTTTTCAAAGTGAGCTAACGATTAAGAGCCCGTAGATAACTACGGATGAAAAAGGTGCTAACACCTTTCTTTTTCATAACTTACCCCCTGAATTCAAAATCTATCCAGGTCTTTCATGTTCTTTTTAGTTTTTCCTTATATTGGATAAAAGAAAAGTCGGTGGCAACTCTAGTTATCCACACATTTGGATAAAACCAAAAAACTCAGTTCTTCCACTGTATTACATTCTCTCTCTCTCTCATAATCTTCAATTCCTCTCTAAACTTCATCTTCTCCAATTAACCACTTTCACCATTGATTCATCAATTTAGTTTTGTGTATGTTCCAACACTTATCCTAGGAATTCTATTTGTTTCATAATTATGATTTAATTCAAGAAACTCAATTACGAAGAAATCCTAATCGGATCAACATTACTGTTGTTGTCAACAAAGAACGTAAGAGGCTACAAAGTGCCTAAAGAATCATTGCCATGCACTAAATTAAAAGAATGATACAGCATGCCAACTAGGGCAAGATAATCAGAAAATGGTGCAAAATTCAATTCCCAAATTTCCAAAATGTCATTGTTGAGAAGCAATAGGCAGCTTAGCTAGGAAAGTCATACCCAACTGAGAAAATATTACTGTATGGAAAAAGTAAATTTTACAGATATTATGTTGGTCAATAGGTATGGCTATGTACTAAGAAACAAATACTTGAAAGAGCAATCAGAGTTTGGTGTTCCCAATTTCTTCTGTTACACATTGGAATAGGAGATAGGTATGTACTTTTCTTTAGCCTGAAATGGAAGGTTTCTTCAATTTAAAACCACACAACATGAACCTTTCAGTATCACTATACAGCACATTGAGATCAACATTTTTGTTTGGTCAAGAAGTAGACTACTTACAAGACATTAGTTTTCCTCATTTTGGTGCAAAACAGTAGTTAAAGCCTCCAAATTGTTCAGATGACATCTGGGGCACATCGATCTGTTCTGAAGTTCTTCACAAAGTGAACTGTATGTTGCTTCTAATTTAGAAGACAGCTTGTTTCCAGTTAAGAAAACAGTTGTTCTGATGATGTTAATCAATCAAACAATTGATCTACTTTAATAATACTAGGATATAAGAACAAGTGAGTTGTAATGAAACACATTTGAGCCAGGTTACATAGCAGACGTATCCTTCTCTGTTTCATTGATTTTATGAAACTCAGAATGTCAAAAGTCTAGATAGTGAACATTTTTATTTTGGCAGGTTAGATTCTATCATCAATCAAATTTCTCATTAATTTCTAGCCTTACAATTGAACATGAAACATGCCAAAAAGAGCAGCTTATCAAATAAATCGATTTTACGTTGAACAAAATGTGTTTGACCTGTATATATATATCTAAACTACATATGTACATTGATGTGACGAAGATTCTACTTTTTTGTTAGTGAAACTATTTCAAGATTTCAGGTTGTGTGACTTGAGAGAGACTATAAAAACAACTGTACCAGATTAACCGTTATAAGGATATATGGTGAGATCTTGCAATTCTTTTGTTTCTGTGACTAACATATTCATTAAAGACACCTTTCTTTCCAAATCAATCAACTCACGCTGGACCTGCAGCAGGTTCTCACCAAGAGAAAGAGTTAATATAGGGGGGGAAATGATAAGCAAGGAAACTTGACTTAAAAGCATTTGATTTTGAACTTACGCTCTCATAAATTTTCTGTTGGGCTTGTAATTCATGCTCCTCTTTAGTTGTTTGAGATATTATCTCCAAAAGCCTACTTTCAAGAGCACTTAGAGCATCATCAACATCATTTTCTTCCATACTTACTTGTGCCAGATCTAAAACAAAGTCAAAGTCTATCTTAGTAAGCTTGTTAAAATTCAAATATAGAGTAAAGCAAGATGAGTGTATAAGCACTTCATGCAGACCAAAAATAAAATTATGCAGAGAAAGGACTGAACTGCTCGAAGAAACCCTCAGCATTAATGAATAAATAATCATGACATACAATATCTGATATCAGAAACTAGTAATCAAGCAAATTACTGCCTTGGGAAAATAGTACAAATCAAATATGAATTATTAACAGAAAATATACAGAACCTAAATCAGAGATATGAAGTAGATATTAGAGCTAATGAATCAATGTCACAAGGAAGCTGGTCTTGCTTCTCTCATTTGAGATACTCTTTATTCTCTTGAAGAGTATTTTCTATCTCCAAATTAGGAAGCTCTTCTCATCAAGTCAAACTGAGACTGTTACATGAAGGGGATCACAGGAGGTTCGCCTCCTGTTGTGACATGGTTCGTGATTGGTGTTCATTACAGAGTTGTTAGCATATCAAGGCTTCCACTGATTCTATTATGTCGAGGGGTTTATATATAACCTAATAGGAAAGGTTCGAGATAGCTCTAAATCTGAAACCTTACAAAAACAGCAACAACTAAACTATAAGTCTGTAAGTGACCAAGACTAACACTGAGTCTGCTAGCCGACTCGCTTAAGCTGAGTTGGCAATGGCACATGTTTGATCTAACAAGCTGAACTGGTTATCCTATGACAACAGCACTTCAAATGCATATTTTGGTACAAATACGCATATTCCAACAGGATACAGCAAAAATATTGTGGTACAAATAGAAACATGCATCAAAAGATAAACATGAAACAAGAGGTATAGGTAATCTTGTCCAAACAAAGTAAGTACACTTTGTCAGAACTCAAAAGGAATAAGAAAAATGTAACCTCTTTCAACACAAGTATCATCTAATTTCGTGCTTCTAATGACTTTATAATGTGACTAACATTAAGCATAGGAAGAAAATCGTCATCTATAACAATAGGAAGAATGAAAGAACCTCCACAAGCTGCATCTTCTACTGAATCAATGTCACAAGTCATGATGCTCTCTTGAAATTTCCTGTATTAAATGAGGAATCAGTAACTGTAGTAAGGTTGTGTGAAACCTGATGCTATAAACCTACACTTTAAAGATGACACTTACCAACTTCTGCATTGAGTAATAAATAAAAGGACTGTAAGATAACATGAATGAAAGTTATCAAATAAGTTTGAGAGCATGCCTCGTGTATGGTAAAGTATATTATATAGCCAAATTTTAATAGACGTGCAATAGTGAGAAGATCTTCACACCTATCATAATAACCTCAAAGAACTTGTTGCATAAAAATGCACACATTTCAAAAGATAACAAATAGAACTGTGCCAAATCATGAAGACAATAATACAGGCGTTGAATATACTATAGTATAATTCGATATGCAAAACATTGACTCAATGAGGAAGAGTCTGCATCATATTTTCTTCAAGGAGATGAACCTTATTTTGGCATTCAGGTCAAGCATGTTGCAGATGAATTGATCACTGCAAAAAAAAATGACAGAAGTCTTAACAAACATGCAAAACTTGTTGTTTCCAAAACTAATGGCACAACATTGTCAAAACAAAAAAAAAAATTGGAACAAGCACAGGAAGTAGCAAGGCATTACCGTAAAGTCACTTCTTCATTCTTCGAACATGAAAGCACATAAAATACAAGATCGAATGAGACCTTTGAAACTTAAAGAGCATAACAATTGAAATTCCAAATACAAGACATGGTATTTTTTTTTGTTGTTGTTGAGTGAGTATTCACCTTTAGAGTTTCCAAATCAGATTCCACAACAGACATCTCATTCTGAGTTAGAGACACCCTCGCCTGCAACCGATCACATTTTCAAGTCCAACGGATCAATAATTAAAGCAACAAAATGTGGAATCAGCTTGGAAAGATTAGAATCAGCGTCAATTGGGATGCTACTAATGATTAACTTGTAATGCGCTAAAATACATGTAACTAACAATTAACTAACCTCTAGGGTTTGAACAGAAGCTTCACTCAAAAACAGATGAAGTTCAAAACCTTTAAGTTCCTGTTCAACAAGTTCTTTGCAGCGCTTAGCTTTCTCAAGTTCCGCATTAGCGACGCTCAACTCAGATTTAAGCGTTTCGATTTGCTTTCTGAGAGTAACAACTCTTCGTTCTTCGCAAATTCAAGGGAAGAAATTAAGGCGCGGAAATTGAAATGCAAATTGAGGATATGAGAAATTCACGGTAGAGATTTTGAGAGTAACGAATTGGAAGAGAAATCGTAACCATACCTCCTTGAGATTTCTCGGTGGCGAAGTTGCGGATGATGCTTAGCAGTTGTTTCTGCGGATCGTTTCCTGTTCCCGCCATAGCTGTTGTTCGTTTCTGTCGCTTCGAGCAAACAATGCTTATTTATACTTGGATCTTAGCACCGAATTTATATATTTTTCGCATTAATATTAAATTCACTTACCTTTTTTAATCACTCTCTCCATCTTTAGAACATGTGTTTTTTTAGTAAAAGATAGAAATTTAAATAAATATTTTTATTTAAAAATTTGATTGTGATAGACTAAACCGAGTTAAATTTTATTAAATTTAAATTTATTATAGACTCGAATCTCATATTTTTAAATATGATTTACTTTCCTTGTTAACTCATTTAAAATATCTTTTATTTAAATATAAATAAATATGTAATTCAAATAATATTTAAATAAATTAACAAATTAAAGACCAATGTAATTAAAAGTCTATTTGTATGATTCATCTGAGCTTATCTATTAATATAGATTTTGTGAAATTATTTATTTAAGAAAATTTATAAAAATAATTTATAAGATGTATTTTCAACTTATCTTCATAAATTCTTTAAGGCAACTAAGTTTTATAAATATAAAATATTATATAACAGTAGTAGTTTAGTTATTCATATTTATTTAAATATTTATTTAAATAAATGATAAATTTAAAAAGTTTTTTATCTCCTTAAGTTCAACTTTTTAACTAAATACACTTATAAAAATTTTTTTAATGTATTTTCTATTTTAAAAAATATAATCTAATCTAAACAAGTGTAAGTTAGGTCTTAAATCTTATTAATCGATCTAACATATTGTCACATTTAATTCTGACTTTTACTTGTAGATTTAGTATTATCAAAATAATAAATTTTTGATAGATGGTGAGTTTTTTAATTTCTTGGGATTGGTATTTAAATTTGCTTACATACTACCCAATAATTAACATAAGATTTTTTCTACTTAAATATATATTTATTATTTAAAAAATCAAAATATCTCCTTTATAATTTTTCCGCAAATTTTGCTCTCATTTCCATTCATGATTTACATTTTTTTTAATCCTTCTTAAATGCATTCTCCTTTTTTCACTTTTTTTAATTAATTTATTATTTTGAATTAATTAATTTAGTGATTAATTAAACTAATTATTATGATAATACATGTACTTGTGATGACCCAAATATATGGCTTAAAAGATTTGGTTATTTAGTCACGCGTTGTTACAAAGATTGTTCAAGCACTTATCAGTTTGGCCAAGTGCCCCTGACTTTGACCTGATAGTGGGATTGAATGGAGTCATTCATCCTCCATAATATAGAGTATTGTTAATCTACAAGACTTGGGATGACTTCAGATACTCCTCTAATATATATCTTGACACATTTATTGTTTATCATTCGTAAAAAAAATTCTGAGTGAGAAAGTTTAGTTTGTGTTATATTTATTAGAACTTTATCTTTAACTGTAAACGTTAACCACCATTGATGAGTATGAGTGTTGTTCAACTCTAAAAGAGAGTGTGACTTCTTGTTGAAGGGTGATTCATTAGATATACTAATGATTTTGTAAATATTTTTCAAGAAAGAAAATCAGGCTTCTTGATTTTGGTGATTGATTTCCATTAATAAAAAAAGAAGAAGTCTTCTCCAAGTGGTTTTGGAGTTTCTAACATTTGTTAGCAGTTCAAAGACTCGCACATGGAAATCTCGATTGAATCTAGTGAAGATTGTTGTGGAATAAAATTTGGAGTGCTTGTGATCTATGAAGATGACTTGATTCAAGATCATGGATCTTGGAGGTTTTGGTAGCCCACATTTGAAGGAAAATTAAAAAATAAAATTGTATAGCTAAGTGGTTAAGTCAAAGTATTTCATCTTTGATTTGTGATTAACATTTATATAAAAGGATAATGTATTAAAGGTCATAGTGTAAGAATGCAACAATTTATGAAGTTTTACCATTAGAAACTAGATTAAGTCTCAAGTAAGAATGAGGCATCAAACTAGTATAAATTTTGGTGTACAATCATTTTAACCTTTCCTCTTTACTTTTTGCTTAGGTTTAGCAAGATAGATTTATTGTTTTCGTAATTTGTATGTTATTAGGATTTTCTCTTCATGGAGATTTATTGTTTAAGTGTGGATTTGTTTAGATCTTGTCTTCTGAACTCATCTTACATCTAATTATATTGAATAATTGTAATATTAAAATGTTTAATTAGTTAATCTAGTTGTATTTAAACCTCTATGTTTTAATTTAAGTAGATTAACTCTTACATTGTTAATTAGTTAATTCATCATTGTTTGGCATTCCTTTAAATTTGAGTGAACATTGATCGAATCATGTAATTTTTATAAAAAAAACTTTTCAAATTTTCTTCTCCTCTAAACTTTATTTTGAATTTTTTAAAATTTGGGAATATATATTCAACTTAGATCATTCTACGCTCATATTCACCAACAAAAAGAGTCAAAAGAGATTACAATATTTCACTTTTTGGTAGGCGGTGATATTTTTAGTGATTGTGGGATTCACCAAGTTGATAGGTTAATATTTTGAGTTGATTCTTTGCTAGATTATTTTCCTGTCAGAAGAATGACGCGTACCTTGAGGACAATCTTTTTAAAGATTTTGTCCTTCAATGAAAGTCGTTAGTGTTGGGCTTGAGCTTCCTTCTTATATGGAGAAAGAACCAAATATGAATAGCCCATCTGTCTCACTTATTTTAAGTGGAGAGTTAGAATTTAGGATTAAGAAAGATAGAGAGAAAATAAGGATTCAAAAGAGAAAAAAGAGGAGAGAAACTCATTTTCGTTTTTCTGAAACTAGTCTCACTAAATCGACGATCCAAGATTCGTTAGCTGTCGGATCAAACTCAAATTTGGAGGGAAGGTTTGCAACACTTGTATCTAACTTTTTACCGTTGGGATCTTGAAAATAAGGTCCGAGTTGAGAGATATGTGCTTCGCACTGAAGTTGCAGAATTAGGTAATTTTTCAGCTTTTTTCATTCTTATTTGTAAGCTAGTTTGCTTTGTGATTTGCAGTTGTTAGTGTAGTACCCTAATTTTTTTACCTAAGATACCACTTCAAATGCATCATTACATCTCTAACAAAATACAAAAATAGCTTGTGTTTTCTCTGTGTCAAACAAGATTTTGAATCAAGAAATTTCCATCAATACAAGTCTTGATTAAATTAGGGTTTTGATTGAAGAAAGTGGATTATTGACTTTTGGCTCAGTGCATGACCTAATCGCTTGAAGCATGATTCAAATAACTCAAATGAAACATCTTGAACTAATTATAGGGCTTAATACATTTCCAAATATACAATTGATTGATAGTAGAAGAATTGGAATAAACTGATGAAAAGTTAATTGTCACACAAAAGTCAAACTTTGACTTTTTGGTCAACATTGAACTTCAAAAATCAAGAATCATCAAAACATTCAAAATTATCCAATTTTATCATCAAGAATCAAGAGAATCAAGAAAAGTCAACAAAAGTCAAAGTTGAAAGAATTTCAAACACTTAGAAAATTTCAAGTGTTTTATGCCTAAAAAAGACTCAACTTTATGGCCAATTTTCACCAAGGTACAAGTTGATTCAAGGAAAACTTTAAATATGAAAGTGGTAGAACATGATACATACTACAACTTTTTCAATGAGGGTTGATCTCCAAAAAATTCATAGACTTGGTGATACGAGTTAATGAAGTTAGCATATCAAAATTGTCAAAATCTCAAACACTTAGAGAAATTTTCCAGCATTCTGACATTGTTAAGTAGCTGATTTTATACCCATTTTTCTCCAAGTTCCCAATTAATTCAAAGAAAGTATTCAACATGAAATTTGTAGATAATGTTTTAAGCTTTCCAAAAAGTCCTGGAGCATGAAAATGTGATGCTTGAGCTGAGATTTTCAAAGCCACAAATTAGCCATGGAAGAGAGATTTGGAAGCTCAATTTTATGCTCAAGTTCATGCACAATTTTGTGCTCAACCTCATGATCCACAAAACCTTTCATTGAGACCTTCAAACCTCAAAATTTCTGATGTGTTGAACACTTTACATTATTCAAAGAGTCCATGCATTGTCCAAGTTCCACACCATAAATGGACCAAAAGCATAAAGTGAATTTTGTCAAAATCTCCAAAATCTTACTTTGTGACCTTGAGTCTTTTAAATCTGAATTTTATCTCAACAAAATCCATCTAGATCATCTAAAACACTCCATTAAAGAGCATCAAAGAAATCCATTCTATTTTTGTTCTTTTACACATAAGTTACAATACATTTCTTGACACTTTTGTTTGAATTTAAACTAAACCAAGCTCTACATTGTTTGTACTAGTATAAATTCTCTTCCTAAGTTTATTGCATTCACTATAAATAGAGCCTCAAGTCTCATTGCTAAGACACACCAAGTTTGCACACAAAAACCATCATTGTTGCATCCTTCAACCTCAAACACCAAATTATCAATCCTTGCAAGTTCTTTGCAAACAAATCATCCAAACACCTTCCATACATCATATAGAAGCTAAAATAACCTTAAGTTTGCTTATGTAACCACCTAATACATATCTCCATTTCTCAATTTTTGAGTTCTCACATTAAGTTGGTTAGAAAGTTTGAGTTTGTATAAAAGTAAAGTAAGCACATCAATAGCTTCATTGAGGTCTAAGGAAGCTAGTAGGATCATCATCTTGTTGCTGGAACATCATTTAAAGGGGCAACAGACTCATTATGTTTGGTAAATTCTTTTAACTTTGAACTCATATTTTAAGCTATCATTTGCACTAATTCTTGAAATTAATTTATAATGTCTACATTTCTTTGAAATCCTTGTAAAAAAAACTGATCAACTTTGATCTTTACACTTTTGCATTTGGTTGAGAAATGAAAGAGTTACCATTTTTGGAAGTTTGAGCTTGAGGTTTGTGTTGCTGAGAAACTAAAAAAAAAATGATTTTTCGAAGCAGAAACCGGTTTCCCAAAACAGGGTAACCGGTTTCCAAGGCTAAATTTTGTTTTTGTTTCTGGATTTTTCGCAGCATAAACCGATTTCCTAAAATGGGGAAACTGATTTCCATAGCTGATTTTTGCCTTCCAGCGTCTCTGTCAAGCAGATTTTGCAAGGGAAACCGGTTTCTTTATCTCTGGAAATCGGTTTCCTGAGACTTTTTTACCAAAATATTTTCTTTCAATCACTTGTTTTGCCATTCATCTTCAACACTTTTTTCCAACTTTTCACATGATTTTCAATGAGCAAATCAACTCATTTTGGCTTGATTTTTTGCATGCTACTTGATTTATGTGCGTACTTGGATAATATTTGAAAAATTTTCAAAAATACGTTTTGTTTTGTTTATTTTATTAAAAATCCAAAAAACATTTTTTTTATATTTTCTTGTCAGACTTTCTTGTTGATTATTGATTATTCCCAATTTGAATTTATCTACCATGCCATTTTTTTACCCTTGCTTGCTAATATAATGTTTGTATATATTTATTACCCCATTGTATAGTGATTATGTGTCAAAATCTAAGGAAAAGAGATAAATTTTGTTGACTTTATAAGTCATGTGCATATGTGTTACCCTTTGTATAAAAAAAAACTTTTGTGAAGGCTCACCCTATGTATTCTCATATACTCTAAGGAACCTTTTAACCCTAAAAAATGATTTTTCAAACTTTAACCACTTTCATATAAAAACCTTGAATTTGTGTTATTGCCTTTTCAAACTTTTGTTTTTTATAATCAAATGCTTCAATACACTTAAGTATATCAAAACAAATACAAAAGACTAAAAGTGGCTTAACTGCACCCAAATATTTTTGCCACTTGATTTTTCAATTTAAAACTTTTCTCAAAGAGATTAGATATAAATCCTCTTTATAGTTGAGATATGATTCTCCTATCACCATAGTATTTGTTGAAGTAAATGTGATTATTTCCACATGGAGACGTAAGTTGGTAACTTGTTGATGTTTATATCCAAGTTAGTAGCATTTCCTTCATAGTGATGTAAGATCTATCTTATCATACTTGTGGTGGTATTAGTTGAGTTTTCTCTCTAAAATATGATGAAATATCTCTTCTTCTAAAATCAACCACAATAAACCATTTTGTTATTTTTACCACGAACTACGAGGTTTTGATCCTTAACTGGTACGTAGGTATAAGACTATGTATTTCAAAACAAAAATATCCTAAAACATACTTCTTTTCCCATCTACACATCCGTTGTACGCTAAAATTTTCCCTCACGTTTTTTAAGACAAATTAATTCAAGATACCTCATCATGCTCCTAAGGGTCTGAAACACTCAAGACTACTCAAGAATTGATCACATGAATCCTCCTCCTAAGCAGTGACCTAAAACTAGGGTTTTACTTTTCTCAAAGGAAATTGGACTTATAATGCCTCAAGTGGATTTTATGGTTTCTCATGTGTATCAAGGTAACCTCATGCCAAATTTCAAGCCTTGCAACAAAAGTTTGCTCAGTCAATTAGCCAGATGATTAAAAATCAATTGTATTGGATAAAAAGTTAACTTTGACCAATTTACAGTCAAACTTCAAGATTTTTGGTCAATATCAAGATTTTAAGGTCAAATTTATCATTTGATCAAGGGTTGATCATGATTCATCAAGAAAACTCAAGATTCATCAAAAGTCAAAAGTTACTAAATTAGGGTTTTCTTTAAAAGAAGTCAATTGAACTTTGACCAAGCATAATTTTTACATACTTCATCATAAAATTCTCAACCAAAGATAACTTTGAAGTAAATTCAATTCTCTACAACTTTATCTCTCTAAGCTCAAGGCAAAAAAATGCTTCATTTGAGAGATATGGGCTAAAACATCACAAGTCATTTTAAAAGTCAACAAAAAGACACTTTTTGTCAAATAACTTTACATCAAGATAAAGACTTCAAATAAAAAATGACCATCTTGAATATTGTAAGGGACATCTTGAGGTTTCCAGAAAGTCCAAGATCACATTCATATGATAAAAATTGAGTGAGATATGATTTATGCAAGTTGGGCAATTTTGAGAAAATGCATGAAATCCAAATTGAGCAAACGTGATTTTTTGGGCTAATGGGCCTATCTTTTAAGGTCTAAACATGTTCATGATACCTTAGATGATCTCAAAGTCCATTCATTCATTATTTTAATTTTAATTTCATTTATTTTGATTTTTATTCATTTAAATTCAAAATTAAATCAAATAAATATTGAATAAATGTATAAGGCATAAAAGGCTTGTGATTTGAATCTTTTGGAGACCCAAGGACAAGCAAGAAACCATGTGCACCTATTTTTCAAGCAAATCTTCATGGTTTTGTCATATTCCAATCTATTTTTGAAACCAAATCAAAGACATGTTTTACATAAGGTCCAAGCCCATATTTTAAACCTAATCTCTTCTCCTATATATACTCATCATATTCAAACAAGAAGATCACGCGTGGCTGCCAAGAAAACAAGAATTTTGGAAGATGAAATTTGCAAGGAAGGTTGAAATTGAAGTCCTATTTGCAAGCATCATCAAGGAAATATAACCATCCAAATTGATCCCTGAGGTATCATAGAGTAAGAATTGATTATTCTTGATGATCAAACATGCCTGAAACATGCATTCCTAACATCGTTGGTTTTACATATCTCATGAAATTTGTATTTTAATATTTGTAATGCTTTGATGTAAACTAAAGATTTCAATGTGTTTCAGAGACAAATTAACGTAGGTTTCACCCCTTGCATGAGGCCCATAATGCCAAAACACTCTATCACCATGATTGTGTCGTTTTGCTTTATTTTAATTGTACCTTATTATACAGGTTGAATTAGCCAAAAATAACATCACCATTAGATTCAGGAGGGTCTATTTAGGGGGATAAGGTCTTCTTTTACCTCTAACGTGTGCTATTTTTGTAGGTTGATAAAAGACCTTGCTCGAGAAGACGATCGGAGCTAGGGCTCCGGCGCCTCTCCGGTTCACTGGTGTTTATAATATATTGTTTTGTTTGTGTTATGTTGACAGATTGGAGGTGCAACATAGATGGTGAAGGACGCGTTTGTTAAACAGAAGGGCGTGGGTTTGATCCATGCGTCTTGCATTTATTTTTGTTATTTTTCAAATTAACATGCAGGTTTCAAACATAATAATTAAGTTCTATTTCCTATCACAATCAGCGCGCTGGTGCAGTGGCAAAGAAGGTTGTTGTGAAACTAAGGGCGTGGGTTCAACACCCACCCCTTGCAATTTATTTTTTACCCTATTTTTGTTTTAACCTAATTCCTTTCTACTTTCTTTTTCCAAACCTTAATTAATTTTTAATCATCATTAAACGAACCTAATTATTTTTCTTAATACTAATAAATTAGGTTTAGATTTTTAACTAACATTTAATTTTATTTTTCATTTATAAATTAATTAATCAACTCTTTTATTATTAAAATCAATTAAAATTTAAGTTTTATTAATTATAATCATTTAAATTATTTTCTATAAAAACATTAATACCTAGAACTTTAGGTCTTCTAAAATCTTCTTTTTTTCAAAATATTTTCTTATTTTTTTTCTTTTTGCTATTTAATTTTCTTAAATAAAATGTATAGGTCGCAACCATCATTGTAATAGTTGTAGATTTAATTTATCGCACTTTCCTATTATGTAACTTCCCCAAAGCCATGTAATAGCGTAGGAATTTTACTTTCTGCACTTTATTTTTTTGTACATATTTAACTGCTAGTATCTAGGGTTTGTATGGCAAGACTAATAAACAAACATAGAAAACCCTAATCTTCAAGATAATATAACTGAAAACAATACACTTCACACACTTTCACCTCTAGGGTAACCTCTCTTGTTGCCTTACGATAATTGGTCACGTCCCTCAAAAGTAGGATGCCTTAGCAAAAGGCCCTTACAAATAAAAGATCATAGTCCCTCGATGACCCTTTAAAGTTGCCTACAAAAATGATCTAGTCACTCCGATACAAATTGCTAAAGTATCCTTACACGTTGCCTTCGATGACCATTCGATGACCCTACGCATGTCCCTTCACATCCAATAAACGGGGCTACCTACCAACTAATGGTATGGATAGCACTCTCTCTAAAGTAGAAGGAAAATAATAAGAACGACCTTTAGTGGGTAAAGAACTCTTAATCGCTTTCTCATAATCTTTTCTAAAAGACATTTTTTACACATCACATTTTCAAAAGAAATATTTTCTAAAACACTTTATACACATTCATGAGGACTGATACAAGAATCATTACAAAGTTATCCTTATATTGGCTTTTCAAAATATTTTCAAACCACACACACAAAGCAAGATTTTCAAGTGAGCTAGCAATGAAGAGCCCGTAGATAACTACGAATGAAAAGGGTGCTAACACCTTCCCTTTTCATAACTTACCCCCCAAACTCAAAATCTATCAAAGGTCTTTCCTGTTCTTTTCACCTTTCTTAAATATTGAATAAAAGAAAATTCGGTGACGATTCTAGCTATCCGCACATTTGGATAAAACCAAAAAGTCAGTTATCCTGCTGTATTACAAAAATGGCGACTCTACTGGGGACATACTTAAAAAATAGGGGTTGCCTTAGGGTTAAATCACTTTACTATGCTTTTATTATTTGATTTTCTTGCTTTAATTTAAGGATTTTGTTTTGGTTTATTTGCTTGTAAGATCCTACACCCGGATCTAGGAATTCCTTAGGTAAGTAGCAATAGATCATCAAGATTGTATGGTGTAGACCAATATGGTTGAAATGATGGCTACAGTTAGTGTGACACTTTGGTTTGTATTGATGTTCCTTGAGTCAGTCAAGGATAACATTAGGCTTCTGTGTGGTGTCGTTAACACTAACTTACTTTTAGAACCTTAATTGACCCATCTTGGCCATTAGAAAGTAGTGAGATAGACGGATTTGGTGCAGTCCAAGGTTGGTTGATACTCGACTCTACGCTCATTGAGATTCTACTTTTGGGATATTTTGGTGGCAAGTCAATTGTCGTTCTAAAATAAAGCCTGTGAGAAAGATCAGTGATATGAGATTCCTAGAACCCGATTACTATTTTAGGACAGGTTGAGCCAACTAGACTTTAATGGGGAAGGGTACTTACTTATGTACTTCATGGAAGCCTTTAAACCTAAGGCTCTTGTGTGACTTGTTTGTGTTTGCTTATTTAACATAAACATAACATCATCACATCATATCATCATAACATGGAATCTTTACTAACCATTTCAAGGATCTTAGGGATTTATGGGGCAGGATTATCATAAGCCGAACTTCTAGCAAGGGGCGAGAGGATTTATTTTTCTCTATCCAGATTATGTCAAGATTAAAGTACATTATCTTGATTCAGAGGCTACGACTCACTTGATATGATGAGCTTGATTCTTATAGAAGGACGTTCAAAGATGGAGGCTCAAAGTTCTTCAGATAAAGCTGCAACCAGATTTAATCTCTAATATTTCAAATTTAAATCCCACGAGATCCTTAAAAACATTGCATATGCATCTACATGTCATACATATCAAGACATGTTTTCTCATCTTCTTGTTGTTTATTCCAACAGAAAAATGGCTCTTGAACAGACAGTCAAAGAACTCCAGGCTCAAAATGCTCAGTTCCAACAAATGTTCATAAACTTAGCCAAGGGACAAGAAGAACTGAAGACGCTCGTCACCAACGGGAAGAAGAAGAAGACAAAGAAACCAATTGGCATCCTTAACATGGGGAGAAGGTTTAGAGGTCCAGTCAAGCAAGCTCGAGATCTTGGTATCCCATCGAACGAAGATGACAAACAAGAAGAAGATGGTAAGAGTGTGAAAACTAAAAGAAGCAATCTTGGTTCTGACAAATTTCCTGATGAAGAGTGTAGCAATAAAAAATGTAGTGGGGTAAATCGGAGACCGAGCTATTAATTAACTCGACTCACAAAAGCAAGAGTCGCCACCACACTTTATTATTTCCAAGGAAAAAGGGAAAAGAGCGAAATAAAACCCTTAAATATGCAATGTAAAGTAATACTTAAAAGTAGTGAAAATAAAATGTGTTTTTTGAAAGAGATCGAAAGTTCAGGGGTTAGTTATATAATGGGAAGGTATTAGCACCCAATACATCTGCGGTACTTCGCATGAACCTTTTGAAATATCTGTTTTTTGGTTAAAATTGTTTGTTTGGTTAAAAAAAATTTGTTTGGTCAAAATGGTTGTGAATGAGATTTTGAAGATACGACGACCTAGTATCGAAGTTTTAACTTAAAAGGGTGATTTTTAAAAATTGGGTCTTTTAGGAAAATTAACCTAAGGTTAACAAAAAATAATAAAACACAAAAAAATGAAGGGATTCGCACAATCGTATTACACATATTTGATGACATGAAGTCAACAAAGTCAAAACATTTCCCTTGGAATTTAGACGGACGAAAGATACAAAGATTAAATGATCGAGAATGAAGTTAATTAGAGCGACAATTGAATAATAACAAAATTCAATAAGAGATTAATTTATAAGCATATATTTTTAAACGATTAAATAAATAACCAAAATTAAATAAAGACTAAATTATAATAGCATGTATTTTTAACAAAAATTAAGTAAAGACTAAATTATAAAACATGTATTTTTGACAATTAAATAAATAACAAAAATTAAGTAAAGACTAAATTATAAAACATGTATTTTTGTATTTTTTATAAAGGCAAGAAAAAAATTATATATATAAACTAAGTTAATATTTTATTATCAAGTATATTTAATAAAAATGGGAATAATGGCTAAATGAACTAAAAAAACAAAATAAAATACCTGAGCAGGGGTTGAACCTGGGTCCCTCTAGGTTACTGCAAACATGCCTTGCCAACTGAACTATATTGTTTATCTATTATAGGCATGTTGTAATTAAGATACAAGGGAAATATGATAACGGATTGGGCCAACAAGCCCAATAGGCCGACCCGGTTGGAATTGAACAAAGAATGGTTTTGAAAACCTAAAGCAAAAGGAAAACAGCGTCGCTGGTTGGTTATCTTGGGAAGGGAAAATAGATTAATTATTATTTAATGCTTATCTCTATGTTGTATTGGAAACAAAACTAAAACACTCTCTCCTCTTGTTGAATCTCGTATCATCACCATCATCCTCTTATCTGAACCTTGAATCATCTTTAACACCCTCTACAACCGACATTCTTCTGTAACAACTTCAATCCTCACCTATGAAGAATCTTCAATCTTCATCTCTCAAGGATATCATCTTTATCATCCTCTTCAAAAACACTGCAAACATCCTTTTCTGAAGAGCTCAGTTCGGTCTGAACCTTTAATTGATACCTTCAACGTAATCATTGTCGGAAATCCATAGATGAATCGTGTCTACTTTAATCTTCATCGTTTCATGAATTCTCAAAGCCAAGAGGAAGAGATATTTGAGAAGATGAGGTACCTGAAGAGCACGTTGCGTTTAGACAAGCGAGCGCCACGTAAATCCTCTTTGACATGTTAGTTTCGTCCATTCTGGTTAGATTTGAGAAGCGTCGTTCGTCTTTCCGGGCGAGTGAAGGTCTAATATGGAATCGTGAGAAAGTTGATGATGAGTTGAAAATAGGTCGATGACGAACGAAAAAGAAATGGTGGCGGCAAAGTAAGATAATCGTTGGAGACTGTGAATCGGGATTGTGTGGCCCTGTTGATGGAAGAGATGAGAGGGGTTAGATTAGCGGAGAGTTACTGGAATATTGGTATTCGGTGGAAACAGGGAGGGAGTACTTATTGAAGATGGTGGAAAAGTTTGTGTAGGTTAACTGGCTGGGGACTTCTTCAAATTAGCTTGCAATGCATTAGTATCAGCAGCAACAAATTTTTGAGGCATCATACCGCCAACAGAAACAGGTAAAGTTGATGGTTTATATTATTTAGAGGGTTGGAAGGCGGAGAAGGAGACATTTACGAATAGTTAAAAAAATTGAAACAACAAGGAATCGTGGGAGGTAATATCACTGAGTTTGAGTATTTAACTGCTTAAATAACCAAACTCCCAAAGGAGCAGTTTATGGGCTACTTTCTACATGGGTTGAAAGAGGAGATATGGCAGGAAGGAGAGGACCAAAAGATTTGAAACTGGAGTTTGGTTAACTCTTGGTCAAGTTCAATAAAGTCCTCTCATGGCTTTCTAAACACAATTGTCTTCAACTCTTAAAGAAATCTTGCAAATGACTTCTGGTCGAAGCGTTTGGAATTGACTTGCATAGCTTGATCTTCTTGTATTTCAAGGTAAAGTGAAACACACGTGAACCAGTGATCATGGAATCTTGATTGTGTTTATGAAGAATTTCAGAGACGCTTAAGGCCACTTGTTGAACAGAGAATGGAAATAAACACACGATTCCCTTGATGAATCAGTCTTCCAGAATCAACAATCAATCATACTTCTAGCTTGAGAGACTCAAAACCCTAATTGAGGCATGACGCCCGATGCCCTTGATTCAGACCTGTTTTTGCACATGAAATCAAAGAAACAAAAAAACATACACTTCATGCTTGATTAAAAGTTAGTCATGCATAAGATAAAATGTCCACAATACTCGATAATCTCTGCACAAGCAATGCTCGAAGGTGAAACGTTCGAAACCTACCATATTTTGTGAACTGGATGTATATAAGAAAAAAAATGTAAATGAAGATGGGATCTTATGTCAAAAATTGGGGTATGACAAAGAGGAAGATGATTATTTGGATGGGCAATATCCCATAATGATATTGTGGTTCACCATCTACCAATGAAGGAAGGTTGTTCTCCTATAAAGCAGAAGGTTCATCGTATGTATCCTGAGATGTCTGAAAAGATCAAAGCTGAGGTTATAAAGCAGTTCAATGTAGGTTTTTTAGCTGTTAAATCCTATCCTCAGTGGGTTGAAAATGTATAATCAAATAAAGATGGCACCCGAAGACATGGAGAAGACTACTTTTGTCACACAATTGGGCACTTTCTATTACAAAGTAATGCCTTTTGGGTTGAAGAACGTCGGTGCAACATATCAGTGTGCCATGGTAGCTTTGTTCCATGATATGATCCATCATGAGATAGATATTTATGTTGATGACATGATAGCCAGGTCTCAGACCAAAGAAGAACACCTTGACCACCTGCACAAGCTGTTTGAGATAATGAAGATGTACAAATTGAGGTTGAATCCAAACAAGTGCACCTTTGGGGTAAGATCTGGCAAACTTCTAGGTTTTATCGGTAGTTGTAAAGGTATTGAAGTTGATCCTGCCAAGGTTAAATCCATTCAAGAAATTCCATCTCCCCGTACTCATAAGCAAGTTAGAGGTTTCTTGGGATGATTGAACTACATTTCCAGTTTCGTTTTTCCATTTGATTGCTACTTGCGAGCCAATCTTCAAGTTATTAAATAAAGATCAAGTAGTGAAGTGAAATGACGATTGTCAGATAGCCTTCAACAAAATCAAGGAGTATCTCAAGGAACCTCCAGTTCTGATGACACCGGTTGAAGGAAGACCTCTGATCATGTACTTGACAGTATTAGAGAACTCAATGGGGTGTGTATTGGGGCAGCATGATGAGTCTGGTCGAAAAGATCATGCAATATACTACTTTAGCAAAAAGTTTACCGTCTATGAAACAAGATACTGACTGCTCGAGAAAACTTGTTGCGCTTTGGCATGGGCTACTCACCGACTAAGACAGTATATGTTGACTCATAATACTTTGTTGATCTCTAAAATGGATCCAATAAAATACATATTCGAGAAACCCGCTCTCTCCTAGCAAGATGGCAAATGGTCTTGGCAAAATACGACATTCAATACATTAATCAGAAGGAAATCAAAGGAAGTGTATTGACGGATCATTTGGCTCATCAAGCTGTAGATGACTACCAGTCTATGAATTTTGAGTTCCCATATGAGAATATTATGCTAGTCACTGATTATGAAGAACTTGGACCGTATGAAGGACGTGAGCCAGATCCCGATGGACTATGGTTTTTGATAGAGCTTCCAACGCGCTTGGTAATAGAATTGGTGTTATGATTGTATCTCCCAGGGGTTGCCATATGCCCCTCACCGCTAGATTATGTTTTTACTCTACAAACAATATGGCCGAGTACGAAGCGTGCATCATGGGTATCAAGGCTGCCATCGATATGAGAATTAAATTCATGAATGTATATGGAGACTCAGCCCTAGTAATCAGTCAGATTAAGGGAGAATGGGATACGAAGCATCTGAATCTCATTCCTTATCGAGAGCATGTGTTGACATTAATTTCTTACTTCGAAGAAATCACTTTTGAACATATTCCACGAGAAGAGAATCAATTGGCAGACGCATTAACTACCATGTCATCTATGTTCAGAGTCAGATGTGATAATGAAGCTCCTCTAATTTATATTGAGAGACTATATAAACTAGCACATTGCTAGGAAGTTTATACTTGTTGTACCCCAAAATTTTTCTTCTCACTTATCAAGAATTTTCTCACAAGATCTCTTTGACTCAAGACTGCATTAGGGTTTGACCAGCTCAAGACACCTCCTCATGCACTGATGACCAAAATTAGGGTTTGAGTCTGCACAAGTATTTTTGGACTATCAATGCTTCATTTTACTTTCAAGTATCATTAGGTACCCCCAAGATTACTCATGTCAAGTTTCAAGCTTTGAATCACACTTTTGATCAGTCAATTGGACAGTTGACCTTAAAATCAACTGAATTGGGGGAAAAGTCAACCATGGCCAATTTTCAGTCAAACTTCATAATTTTTTATCCACATCAACATCTTATACTCATATGTATCATTTGATCAAGTTTGGACCATAATTCCCCAAGAAATTTGATCAAATCATCAAAAGGGCAAAATGGTCAAAATTAGGGTTTTGACTAAGAAGGTGCCATTTCTGATTTTTGACCTAGCAAATGATCAATTGGTTTGAAACATGATTTCAAGATTTAAATTGCATCATATTAACCTAATGACATGGTTCAAAACATTGCAAATCCATTGGATTGACAGATGAATTTTTCAATCAACTGATTCAAAGTCAACTGTACACTAAAAAGTCAAACTTTGACTTTTTGGTCAAATTCAAGTGCCAAGGATCGTAATTCATCAAAACATGTCAAAATGTGAAACTTGTTCATCAAGAAACCAAAGATTTAAGATTTGGATTTGAAAAGTTGAAAAATTCTAACTTAGAAATTTTCCTAAGTATAGAAAATTTCTTATTTTTTCTCAACTTTAAGCCAAATTATCACCATGATACAAGATGATTCAAAGGAAGTTCCCAACATGAAAGTTGTAGATCTTCATAAAATCTACAACTTTGCTTCACACAATTTCTCCTAAATATGCTTGTATATCAAGATATAATTTTGTGAATACATGCTCATGAACTAAAATAACTTAGTGAAATTTTGCCCTAGTTAGACATGTTTTTGACCTAACTTCATGACAACGTTTCAAGAGGAATTTTCAAAAGCATTTCAAATATGGGCTGTAGAGCACATTACAAGCTTTCCAAAATGTCAAATAACTCCATGAGATCATTCTTGAGTAGGGAGAATCGAAGAGATGAAGTTAGGATTTTATCACTTTGATTATAGGTCATTTTCATGAAGAACAAGTTTTCAAATTTGCAAATTGGTTGTACAATCTTCACTTTTCAGGCCTCAAACTCGTTTGTCACTCCACCATTAATGAATTGCACAAGTTTTCATGCCCTAAAGCCAAGCATTCAATGCATTGTACAAGAAAATAGCCATTTTTGGAAGAAAGGCAACATTGCCATTTTGGAAAAGCATGTTTTTTACATTTTTTTTCTTCATTTCTTGAGCCTTGGACTTGTTCTTTCTGCATAAACCAAGCCTCTAAACCTGAACAAAACATGTTTAAAGCTTCAAGCCACCCTACAAGATCAAAATCATGCCTTAAGAAGTCACTTCTCACACTTGCTTCAAAAATAAGAAATGTAGCAAGACATGTGATCTTGTACTTCTGAGCAAGCACAAGTCCTCCAACCTTTTGCTCTATATAAAGCCATCATTTGGCAACTAAAACCACGCATGCCCAAGCCTTGAAACACCCTAGAATCAGAATTTGCATACCAAGCCTTCAAACTTGCCATTTCTGATTTGTGAACTGAATCTTCCATTTCACTCGTGCGTTTTCAGGCCTTTTGCTTTCCCAAGCTTCCTTACCTTACAAGTAAACCATCCCACACCCTGAAACATCACTGTAACTCCATCCTCCCCATTGTTGAAGTTCAAAAACAGAGTAACACAGGTGGACTTCTCCAGACCATTTCAGCCACCCTCAAGACAAGCTAAGCATTGCATTAGCTTCCTAGAGGTTCAAGGAATCTAACCTAATCATCACAACATCCTAAAGCAAGCTCATTTTCAAAACACGATTTCCATTTTCAAGGTGAGTTTTCTATTTTTCTAACTTTTAATACAGCATAGTTATCTCTCCATTTGTGAATATAGAATGTAGACATCATTGCTACGAAGCTGTACATATCCATAGCTTGCATTTATTTGGCTTGAGTTTAGAGAATTTTATGTTTGAAGTTTCTGAAAAAATTAGGTTAAGAATTAGGGCCAATAAAATTCTCTCTGATCTTGGACTTATAGTTTTAGTTATGTATATGGTTAGAATCGTGAGACAAAATGCTATAATATTCATGTTATCACTTTCCATTTTTATTGAGAAATGAAAAAGTTATAGGGGGTCCGGCTGGCCAAAGGTTGAAGATGAAGTACAGGGCAAGGGAAGGTTTTGTGTTATGTATTTGTGTTTTCACTTAGACTAATGTATGTACAGCCACCCCAGTGGTAAGGCAACGCGCAAAAATGCCATAGGTCGTGGGTTCGAGCCTTGGCGCTGCCTTTTTGCAATTTTTCATATTTTTCCAATCTTTTTTGCTAGCTTGCAGCATGGTCCTCTGATTGTTGGGCTTGTTTTTTTTTTTCTAACTTCCTACCCCTCACCTGCCTTCAGCACCCCTGGCCCAAATATTTTATTTACTTATTTTATTTTTATTTTTATTTTATCAAATATATTTTCTTAATAATAAAAAATCATAAAAAATATAAAATGATAAATATTATATTTTGTTTTATTTTATTTTATTTTTTCTCATAAAAAATAATTTTATTTAGTTATATGTTATCTATTTTTGTTAAATAAACTTGTAAATTAAATTAAAATTAGGTTAAATACTTATTTTTCTTCACACCTATTAAATATTTATTTTAACATATAAAAAGACCAAAATACTTCATAAATACCATATATTATTTTCAATACAAAAATACAAAAATACTTAAAGAAATTTATTTCCTTTTAATAAATTAGAATTAGGGTTTAATCAAAATCTTTTCTAAAAATAATTTCCTTCCTTAATTAATTTAAGTTTAATCTTAATTTGTTTATTAGGCTTAGGTTAAAACTTTTTTTTTTGCATAAAAAAACAAACAAAATCTTCTTTGCATTCATACATATTTACATATTTGATTTATCTTGTATATTACTTATTCCAATAATTGTACATATTCAATTTGGTTGTAATAGCTTAATTAGGCTTATATTATTGCAAATCCTCATTCATCAATTGTATACCCCCTCCCACAAAGTGTTGTAATAGCGTAGTAATCATTTAAATTTCACAATTTATCGCTTTACATAACATGTTAGTAATTAGGGTTTGTATGGCAAGATAAAATCAATCAAATAGAAAACCCTAATCCAAGGCAAAATCAAGCATGAAAATGACACACTTGCACACAAGACACCCCTAGGGTTATCCCACTTAGTTTCCTTATACAAAATGGCAATGTTACGCATTTAAAGTGTCTTAGCAAAAACAAACAAATACAAGATCATAGACCCTCGATGACGCTATTCAAAGTTGCCTTACAAAAATGATCTTAGTCCCTCAAAATGCTAAGATACTTTGCAACATTGCTAATCATGGCCATACGATGACCCACGCCCGTCCCGTTTACATCCAAAGATAGGATTGCTTACCAAATCAATGGTAAGACAACAATGTCAAAGGAAAAGAAAATGAACAAGAAATACATTTGAGTAGGTAGATTACTTTTAGTTACTTTCTCCAATTCAAAACAAATATCCTTGCTATTTTCAAAAACAAACACACACATTTCCAAACATCTTACAAAAATTGAAAACATTTTCAAAAAGACAAACATCTTTGTATACATTCTTACGAACGAGAATCATTACAAAGATTGCCTAAACAATGGCCTCTTTCACAAAATACTTTCAAAACCACACCAAGCACAATTTCAAACAACAAAAGCAAGTGATCTAGCAAGTAACTAAGAGCCCATGGAAAACCATGGATGAAAAGGGTGCTAATACCTTCCCTTTTCATAATCTACCCCCTGAACTCAAGAAACAATCTCAAAGGTCTTTCTTGTGCTTTTTTACCTTTCCTTTTGGATAAAAGAAAAGTCGGTGGCGACTCTTGCTAACCGCAACATTTACGATAAAACGCAAAACAATCAAGTCAGTTCTCCCACCGTATCACAGAGTTGGCGACTCTGCTGGGGAAAATTCTAAAAGTGGGGTTACCTTAGGGTTTAGATCACATTTATTTGCTTACATTGCTTGATTTGTATGCTTTACATTATGGTTCTATGTTTGGGTTTGAATCCTCTACCCGGATTTGGGACACATTATAGGTAAGTAGCAATACGTTGTGGAAACTGTGCGGGGTATACTGATATGGTCTAAGCAATAGCTATGTTAGTGCGACATATTTGTGGGTACCAGTAGCCTTTGAGTTAATCAAAGAGAATACGGGGCCGCTGAGTGATGTCATGAAGCACTAATGAACTTCTAGAACCTTTACTTGACCAACTTGGCCTTTAGGATGTAGTGAGATGACCGACTTTGGTGCAGTCCGAAGTTGGTAGATACTCGATACTACACTCATTGAGGTTTGGTTTCTTGGGATATTTCGGTCGCCATTAAAGAGGCTTGAGCTGAAACAATGACCAAGGAAACAATCTGGTGATATTGAGCTCCTTAGAACCCGATTACTATTACTAGGATAGGTTTAAGCTAACTAAACTTCAAGAGGGTACTTACCTATAAAACTCCATGCAAGCCTAAACTAAGAACTTGTTTGCTTTGCTTGTATATGCATACTTGTACATAACATCATGGACATCATGAACATCATATACATTCACTAACCATTTCAAGGATTTTTGGGATTCATCTTTGTTCTTGTTTTGTAGGATATGGATTCACTTCGCATGAAAACTATTCAAGTCAACCTTGTAAGAATTCATCCACAACTTAAGGAGCTAGCTTTAAGGATCCCTGAGAACTCTCCATTCACCGAGAGACATGGTCGTCTACTCAACTTGGTCACCTCCAACACAGACGAGGATATGATGAAGGTGCTCTTTCAGTTCTTTGATCCTTTGCACCATTGCTTCACATTTCCCGGCTATCAACTTGTGCCTACTTTGGAAGAATTCTCCCAACTCTTGAGGATTCCCATTTTAAATCAACTACCTTTCAAAGGTACGGAAAGAGATCCAAAGCCAGAAGAGATTGCTCAAGCTCTACACTTGCACTCATCTGATGTCACAACCCATTTGGAAACTAGGAGTGGTGTCAAAGGTTTCTTAGTAAAGTTCTTGTTTGAGAAAGCCCAAACCTTTTGGAATTCCCTAGACTTGCAAGCATTTGAGGAATTGTGGCTATCCTCATCTATGGGATGGTTTTGTTTCCAAATCTTGACCAACTCATAGATGTGAACGCCGTCAAAATCTTCATATCTCGCAACCCGGTGCCTATATTACTAGGGGATATCCTACACTCTTTTCACACCCGCACAATGAGGAAAAGAGGTGTCCTTATGTTTTGCATTCCTCTCTTGGAAAGATGGTTTATTTCTCATCTTCCCCAACCAGTCATAAAGAATGATCAAGGATTAAGGTGGTCACAAAGGTTGATGGCGCTCAAACATTCAGACATTCATTGGTGCTCTCGATCTAAAGAGAATGTTATCATCATCGACCGTTGTGGAGATTTCCCTAATGTCCCTCTACTTGGAATTAGGGGAGGCATCACCTACAACCGATGTTTAGCCTTAAGACAGTTTGGTTACGCTCGAAGGGATGGCCCGCACGAGATGCTGATTCAAGGTTTGGTATTCGACTACGACAACGATGATCAAGGTCTTCGCCAGAGATTTATCCGAGCTTGGAGGATGCTTAACAAGGTAGATAGAAAGACTTTGGGGCACAAGAATTCCATCCCTCTTGAGCCTTACCTCAAATGGGTACGAACTCGTGCTCAGAGTCTTATGATGCCTTACCCCTTCATTCTCCCGGTAATCATTGAGCCTGTTAAGGAAGGAGATGTTCCATACACTATCCTACATCCTGACATGCCCACATCTCTTGAAGACCTCCAAAGGGATTGGATACAACTCAAAGGAGAGAGAGAGAGAGATACTTTCGAAGCCCAATTCTACGCAAGCGAGAAGAAGGTTTTGGAACTCACTAGGCTACTTCATGAGGAGCAGACTCTAAATGCCTACATTGCACCAAAGAGGATACGCACTACTTTTCTATCTTAGAGCTTTTGCATTATTTTACCCAAGGGGCATTGATGTACTCAAACTTTATCTTATTAATATAATGGGTGTTTCCTTTTTGTCTAAAGCAAATTTGAATCTTTGAAATCCTTGAAAACATTGCATATGCATATACCATTCATCATAACATAAGCAGGTTTTTGCAACAAGTCTCCTCATCTCTCTACTGTTTATTTCAGTAAGATGGATCTCGAGCAAACAGTGAAAGATCTTCAAGCTCAGAATATGCAGTTTCAACAGTTGCTCATGACCCTAGCCAAGGGGAAAGAAGAATTGAAGACTCTGCTGGCTGAAGAGAGGAAAAAGAAAAAAAAGAAAGTGACCGGAGTCTTAAACATGGGAAGAAGATTTCAGGGGCAGACAAGAAGGACTTTGAATTTTACAACAGCATCCGGTGAAGGAGAAGGGAAAAGCAAGGAAACAGTTGTCCCGTCAAAATCAGAAGAAGAAGAAGAGGAAGAAGAGGAAGACTACTTTGAGGAACAGTATCCTCCAGCTGATGACAAGTACAGACATCTCGAAGAGCGTTTGAGCTCGATGGAAATACAAAAGGTGTCGGGCTTATACTTTGTGGAATAAGGACTTGTGTCGGGGATTGTGATTCCTACAAAATTCAAAGTGCCTTTGTATGTAAAATATGATGGAGTGTCATGCCCTAAAATGCATCTCCGGTCATATGTAAGGAAAATTCAACCCCATGCCGCTGATAAAGACTTATGGGTGCACTTTTTCCAAGACAGTCTGTCTGGAACACAACTCGACTGGTTTTACCAACTAGAAAGAGCCAACATCCACAATTGGGAAGATCTTGCCGCAGCTTTCTACAAGCAATGTCAATACAATGCTGATTTGGTGCCTACCCGTACTCAACTCCAGAGTATGGCCATGGCTTCCAATGAAGGTTTCAAGGATTACGCACAAAAATGGAGAGATTTGGCTGGAAGAGTTCAACCCCCTCTGTATGAAAGGGAATTGGTGGACATGTTCTTAGGCACCTTATCTGGACCCTTCTTCAACCATTTAATCGAAAGTTCATCTGCCGGCTTTACTGAACTAATATTAACCAGAGAGAGGGTGGAAGCTGGCATAAAAAGTGGAAAGATTCAAAAGGATTCATCTTCTTCTACAGCTGTAAGGAAGCCTTTCATCAGGAAGAAAGAGGTAGTTGCTGTATATCCGCAAAGGAACCAAGATAGGGCCGAACGCCGACCAATGGTGGGGGCTGTTATGATTCCCAAGCCTACATCTGATCAACAAAGAAGTAATCAACCAAGGGTGGAAAGGCCAGTCAGGAAATTCACCAGAATCAACATGACTCTGTCTCAAGTATTACCGCATCTTATGAGATCCAACTTGGCAATCTTGAAAGAAGCTCCGAAAAACCATAATACAACGTCCCCTCATTATCATCCCAATGCCCGTTGCGCATATCACTCTGAAAGTCCTGATCACGATACTAATAATTGTTGGGCCTTGAAGAACAAAATACAAGACCTCATTGAAGCAAAAGAAATTGAGTTTGATGCGCCCGAGAAGCCAAATGTCATTTCTGCTCCTATGCCCAGACATGGTTACGATACCAATGCTATTGAAGAAGATTTGTTTGTTACCACAGTTGATGAACTCATGACTCCACTTCCGACCATTAAGATAAACTTGTTGAAAGCCGGTGTGTTCCCGGGCTGTAATGAAGTTTGCCATCTCTGATTGTCCTCACCAATTGATTGCCCTTTGTTAAAGGCAGAAATTCAATGCCTGATAGATAACAAAGAGATTTTGTTTGAAAAAACTCCTGTTTCACCTATTCCTGTTGAAGATGTTTCAATCATTACCATTTCTACCAATTCTTCCAGGGTCTCCACCAAAAGACCCGTTAGAATCACATCAGTTCCGAAAGCAACTCCTCTAATAATCACAATGCCTGGGCCAGTCCCATATGTATCAGACAAAACTGTGTCATGGAATTACGGAGGGGACATTTACTACCATGGCATCAAACAAGACTGGCCGTCCGCCAAAGAAATAAACTCCAGAGAAGATTCCGACATCAGCAATATTGCCGGAACTAGCAAAATTACCCGAAACTGTAGGATTTTTTCTCCAGAAATTGCTCCCCCAAAAGCAGTGTCTGGACCCGTGATCATCCCTGTGGCTGCTCTGAAGGTTACTTCCGTACCCATAATCATCTCTGCAAGTGTTTCTATTGCCGAAGACGTTATAACCCCTATTATCATTCCTACCAACACTCCTGCCGCTGAGACTCGAGGAAAGAGTATTCAAGTGGAGCCTGTCCAGACGAAGGCTCAATCGATGACTATCCCTGAGACATCTAAGAAACAAATGGAGGAGATCCTAAAAATTATAAAGAGGAGCGACTACAGTGTAGTTGAACAGTTGGGGAAAACTCCCTCCAAAATCTCCATGTTGGCATTACTACTGTGTTCCGAGGCACATGCGAAAGCCTTGCTGAAGTTCCTAAAAACAGCCCATGTGCCTCAAGAGACGTCTGCTGATCAATTTCAGGACTGCATGGCCAGCCTATTTGAGGACAATGGCCTAGGTTTCTCGGATGCTCATCTAACACCAAGGGGAAGAAAGCACAATGAGGCATTACATGTCTCAATGGAATGCAGGGGCACAACTCTGGCCCATGATTTGGTGTACACAGGCTCATCCTTGAATGTATTACCGAAAAAAGCTCTTGACAAACTTGACTGGGAGGGACTGACGTTAATGCCAAGCAACATAGTAGTAAGGGCATTTGACGGCTTGAAGAGGATGGTACACGGGGAAGTAGATATCCCCATAAAGGTTGGGACTCAAACTTTCAATTCAACCTTTTATGTAATGGATATTCGCCCTTCTTACTCCTGTCTGCTAGGACGACCATGGATCCACAATGCTGGCGCTGTTACCTCTACATTGCACTAAATGCTGAAGTATCCGGTTCAAGGGAAGATTATCACTGTCCATGGAGAGGAAGAATACATGATCATCCATCTCAATTCCTTCAGATATATGGAATTGGATGGTGAATTCATTGAAACTCCATTTCAACACTTCGAAGAGGTCCCCCAAGAGGTGGCAGTGACCAAGACTGTGTCCCAGATTCCCAAGATTACAAGAACTCCACTCCGGATGTCATCACTAAAGGACACCAAAGCAGTGGTAGAGGAAGGTGGATGCACCATCTGGGGGAAACTTCCGGATATCCCGTATAAGTCTGACAAGTTTGGCCTAGGTTTCACTTCAAGTGCTCAAAAGTTTGTACGCCATGCCCGTGTTGGAGGGCCACCCTTGAAGATTAGCAACTATGAGGTCAACGCAGTAGAAGATGGTGAAGATGGCTGAAACCTGGAGGAATATATCTTTCTGACTGTCAATGGAGGGCTCAGCAATTGGGAGGCCAGAGATTTCATCCCAATCACTTTCATCCCTTAGTAATTTATCTTTACATTTTGTTAGATCTGTAATATTCAAAACAATTCCCACTCTTGAAACCTTGTGTCTTACCCGAGGCACAATGGTCCATTTGTAAGGGTTATTATTTCATCTTCATATGACATCAATGAATCATGGACCTTTTCGCATTCAAAATTTTGTGCTCATTGTTTTTCTTTTACATTTTATTTTCTTTCAAAGATAGCTATACCCTTACACACACCCACACTCACAATGCAGGTATCCATCCGTTATGGATCCCATGGGTAACGATACTGCTATGACCTTTCGTGACTCTGAGAATCTAATCTACCAAGCCGAAGACGAAGGTGAGGAAGATTGTGAAGTACCAGGGGAACTTGCCAGACTGCTACAACAAGAAGAAAGAACCATTCAGCCTCACGAGGAACCCGTGGATACGATCAACCTAGGTACCGAAGAAGATAAAAAAGAGGTCAAAGTGGGTGCCAATCTGGAACCCAGTATCAAGAAGCGTCTGATTCAGTTATTGCACGATTATGTCGAAGTCTTTGCCTGGTCATATGAAGACATGCCAAGACTTGATGAAGACATTGTGGTACATCGTCTGCCTACAAGAGAAGATTGTCCGCCAGTAAAGCAAAAGGTACGTCGAATGAGGCCTGATATGTCAAAAAAGATTAAAGCAGAGGTCATGAAGCAATTTAACGCTGGATTCTTGGCCGTCACCTCTTACCCCCAATGGGTTTCCAATGTTGTTCCCGTGCCCAAAAAAGATGGCAAAGTGTGAATGTGTGTGGACTACTGAGATTTGAATAGGGCGAGCCCTAAGGATGATTTTCCACTCCCCCACATTGATATCCTAGTTGACAATACGACACAACACAAAGTGTTTTCCTTCATGGACGGATTCTCAGATCACAACCAAATCAAAATGGAACCCGAGGACATGGAGAAAACAACATTTGTCACACAGTGGGGCACATTCTGCTACAAGGTGATGCCATTCGGACTGAAAAATGCTGGGGCAACCTATCAGCGCTCCATGGTAGCTTTATTTCATGACATGATACATCATGAGATAGAGGTCTACATAGATGATATGATAGCCAGATCACAAACAGAAGAAGAGCATCTTGAGCACTTACAAAAACTATTTGAGAGACTGAAGAGGTACAAGCTGAGGTTGAATCCAAACAAGTGTACATTTGGGGTAAGGTCTGGTAAAATCCTAAGCTTTGTCATCAGTAACAAAGGTATCGAGGTTGATCCTGCCAAAGTTAAAGCAATACAAGAGATTCCTGCTCCTCGAACTGAGAAGGAAGTCAGAGGATTCTTGGGACGTTTGAACTACATTGCCAGATTCATTTCTCACCTAACAGCTACTTGTGAGCCAATCTTCAAGCTATTGAAGAAAGATCAAGTAGTCAAATGGAATGATGAGTGCCAAGTTTCTTTTGACAAAATCAAAGAGTACTTACAAGAGCCTCTTGTGTTAATGCAACTAGTCAAGGGAAGACCATTGATTATGTATCTGACTGTTTTAGAAAACTCAATGGGGGTGTGTATTGGGGCAGCATGACGAGTCTGGCCGAAAAGAGCACACTATTTACTACCTGAGCAAAAAGTTTACCAACTGTGAAACCAAATATTCACTGCTTGAGAAAACTTGTTGCGCTCTGGCATGGGCTACTCGTCGGCTAAGACAGTATATGCTGACTCATACTACCTTGTTGATATCTAAGACGGATCCGATAAAATACATCTTTGAGAAGCCTGCTCTTTCTGGGAGAATAGCGAGATGGCAGATGATCCTAACAGAATATGACATACAGTATACCACCAAGAAAGCTATAAAGGGCAGTGTGCTAGCTGATCACCTTGCTCACCAAGCTGTAGAAGACTATCAGTCCATGAAGTTTTAATTCCCGGATGAAGACATCATGATATTAGACAACTGCGAAGAAATTAGGCCATATGACAGACCTGAACAAGGATCCCGATGGACCCTATTCTTTGATGGAGCATCCAATGCACTTGGTAATGGTATCGGTGTTGTACTCATATCTCCGGGAGGGTGTCATACTCCCTTTACTGCCAGACTTTGCTTCAATTGTACAAACAACATGGCGGAATACAAAGCATGCATCTTTGGTCTCAGAGCTGCCATAGACTTGGGGATCAAATCATTGGATGTAATCGGAGAATCAGCCTTGGTCATCAGTCAGATCAAAGGGGAATGGGATACCAAACACCCAAACCTTATCCCTTACAAAGAACATGTTTTGACATTGCTACCATATTTTGAGGAGATTACCTTCGGGCACTTCCCGCGAGAAGAAAATGAGCTAGCAGACGCTCTAGCCACAATGTCATCTATGTTTAAACTTAATTGGGATAACGAGGCTCCCCAGATCACCATTGAACGGATGGATGAACCAGCACACTGTCACGAGATTAATACTGAAGAAGTAGTGGACCAGCCTTGGTTTCACGAAGTCAAGAGGTATCTCGAGGCTCAAGAATATCCAGAAGGAGCTTCAATCAATGATAAAAAGTTCTTAAGAAGAGTCTCTTATAAGTTCTTCCTTAGTAATGGCATCCTATACAAACGTAGTCATGACTCTGTGTTACTTCGGTGCGTAGATAAGGTTGAAGCTGAAAGGATCATGGCTGAATTGCATGAAGGAACTTTTAGTACCCACTCCAACAGGCATACGATGGCAAAGAAAATCCTACGGGCAGGCTATTACTGGTCTACCATGGAAGCAGATTGCTATCAACACTCTCAAACCTGCCATAAGTGCCAAATTTATGCTGACAAGGTGCACGTACTTCCGGTTCCTCTGAATGTCTTGACAGCTCCTTGGCCCTTTGCTATGTGAGGGATTGATATGATTGGGGAAATCAAGCGGACAACCTCCAATGGACACCACTTCATCCTAGTGGCTATTGACTATTTTACAAAGTGGGTTGAAGCAGCCTCCTTCGCCTCTGTTACCAAGAATGTTGTTGCCCACTTCATCAAGCAAAACCTTATTTGCCGGTACGATATCCCAGAAAGGATCATCACTGACAATGGTACAAATCTCAACAACACTATGATCACCGTATTGTGCAAACAATTCAAGATTCAGTATCACAATTCTTCTCCCTGTCGGCCGAAGATGAATGGTGCTGTCGAAGCTACAAATAAGAACATCAAAAAGATCATATAGAAAATGACAATCACATACAAAGATTGGCATGATATGCTACCATTCGCTCTCCACGGGTATCGTACCATGGCTCGCATATCAACCGAGGCAACACCCTATTCCTTGGTTTATGGCATGGAGGCTGTCTTGCCTATCGAGGTCCAGATCCCCTCTCTGAGGATTATGAAGGATGCAGGGTTAAATGAAGACGATTGGGTCCATACTCGACTTGATCAACTGAATTTTATTGATGAGAAGAGAATTACTGCTATTTGCGATGGTCAAATGTATCAAAAACGGATGATCAAGGCTTTCAACAAGAAAGTCAGACGCCAAGTGTATCAAGTTGGGGATCTAGTGATCAAACGCATCATATTGCCACAAGGTGATCCCAGGGGAAAATGGACTCCTACCTATGAAGGACCATTTGTAATCAAAAACATATTCTCTAGTGGGGCAATGATCTTGACCACCATGGATGGCGACGATCTGCCGCACCCTACGAACGCGGACATAGTCAAAAGATACTACGCGCAAGAGACCCGCTAGGCTGACACACCTAGGCAAAATAAGGGCATCCCGGCGAACCAAAAAGGTTCGGGAAAAAATTAGGGATAAAACAAAAAAATCTGTACACCCGTAAAGTTGAAAACTCGAAAGGGCGACTTGGGCAAAAAAGGGTTTCCCGGTGGACTGAAAACCCAAAAGGGCGGTCCAGGCAAAAGTTAGGGAATTAAAGCGTATGACTATGTTCCATTGGATCATTTTACGGACAACCTTTGGCTTCAAATAACAAACTCAGAGGTTCTGATCAATTCAATCAGCTTCAGACAAGGCAACAAATAGACAAGATGCTTAGAGATATGACAACATTCTCTTACTAGAATGTTTGTCTCCTTGTACAAAAAATACTTACTCAAAGTCAATACAAAATATTCCTTTGAAAGTGCAAAAACTATTTGTCTTTTCTTTACACTTGTGTTTTGTTTACAAAAACGTCCAATGATTCATTGTTGAGCATATGCATTTGAACATAATTACTGTTTACAAATAAAACAAAATAGGAAAGACAATTACTGATAGGTTGAAAGGATAGAGAAATGTCTCTAGGCTATTCCATAAGTAACCTCATGCAGTACGTCGTTTAAATCCCCAGTGGAACAAATTTTCAAATTATTGACCCCCAGTAGAAGTCGTCAAATTTCTCAAGATTCCCCAACAGGATTTTACAAGCAGTACACAGCGTTTTCCTTACAACAAGAGTTTATTTCTCAAAGCGAAATTCAACAACAGTTCAACTTTAAGACATGAAGACTTACATATCCTCAACAACAGTCAGGGATTTATCTAACATCAATACAACAAATTATCTCACATACGCATACATTGCATCCACATATCATAAACATTGATAAAGCAAATACATTACATCATACATTTCATGCAACATGACTTTGTATTTTAGCTAACATTTTACCCTTTTCAGGATAAGATTAACAGCTACCATTAACAATATTCAACCTCTTGATATAGTTCAGATACGCTCCAGACATGGATGCCATCCTGATACTCATTCATATTCAACCTCTTGATACAGTTCAGATACGCTCCATACATGGATGCCATCCTGATACTCATTCAGATTCAATCTCTTAATACAGTTCAGATACGCTCTAGATACGGATGCCATTCTAATACTCATTCAGATTCAACTCTCAGAATACATATATGCTCCAAACACGGATGCCATTCTGATATTCATTCGGATTCTAATTTCAGATACAATACAGATAAGCTCCAGACACGGACGCCATTCTGATACTAATTCTTCCAGCTTACAAATTACAATTCAACAATATTCAACCTCTTTAGGTTTAAGAAGATTGAACATGGGAAGCTGTTGTACCCCAAAATTTTCCCTCTCACTTATCAAGAATTTTCTCACAAGATCTCTTTGACTCAAGATTGCATTAGGGTTTGACCAGCTCAAGACACCTTCTCATGCACTGATGACTAAAATTAAGGTTTGAGTTTGCACAAGGATTTTTGTACTATCAATGCTTCATTTGACTTTCAAGGATCATTAGGTACCCACAAGATTACTCATGTCAAGTTTCAAGTTTTGAATCACACTTTTGATCAGTCAATTGGACAGTTGACCTAAAAATTAGCTGTGTTCCACCCCAAAATTTGCCCTCTCATTTCTCAAGGAATCACCCTGGATCCTCAAATTTTCTTTCATCAAGTCTCCAGGCCTTGAATTATCAATTTTTCCAAGCAAACCATTCACAAGGGCAAAATGGTCATTTGCACACTAAGAAGTCTGACTTTGACTTTTGGATCAAAATCAAATCTCAAAAATCATATTTCATCAAGACATGTTGGAATGTGAAGTTTTCTTTATCAAGAGTTTCAAAAGTCAAATTTTACTTTGGAAAAGTCAAATTCTAAATACTTAGAAATTTTGTAAGTGTTTAAGAAATATGATAATTTCAGAACTTCTGGGTCGGTGTTCACCCTCAGCAAATTCTGGATATTCTTAAGACAGAGTTTGGTCAGAACTTCTGGGCCAGTGTTCACAAAGGTTCATTCAGAGTTTGTAAAGGTTAAAACAAATGTGGTAGCAAAATGTGCTGTAAGTATACTGAAAGTTCTAAAGGATCCCTCAGAACATGCTGGAGTCAGAAGATAAGAGGATCAGAAGATGAGATGCTACGCTGAAGCAGAACTTCTAATCCAGAGTCAAGCAAGGATACAGAGTTTCACATGGGAACCCATTTAATTCTCACGACCACTTGTGAAGTCTTTATACAAGGGATTCTCTCCACGTGTACCCCTACTGTCTTGGGAAGACAAACTTATGTGCAAAAGTATGCTAGACCCACACACTGTCTCTACTTTTCCTTAATTCACGCTACCAAATTCAGCAGAGGAGCTGTTAACCATCCAACTTGAATGCATTGACCCCCCACTTGTTTAAGCTTACTTCAATAGTAAGTCAGCATCTGGCACATGATGTTGGCACCACTTGACTGCCCCAACTGCAAAACTTTTCCTATAAGTAGAACACCATTAGCCACTGAGAAAAGGCCAGAAAAATTTATGAAAGAAGCGAGAAAATTGAGAAAGAAAGCTTTGAACCACTGCAAAAATTCCAAGAACCCAGGAAACTATAAACATAAAATACCAAAATATTAGAACTGATTCCTTACATTCAAACTCCATTGTTTTCCTCAAGTGTTCTTGACTAAAGCCATCCACAAAGTTGCTAATTCACACATTAGAAGCTACCTTAACTTCTGCGTTCCTATTTCCATACACTCTCCATTCATTACCACCTCAAAGGAGTCAGAATATCACCTCTTGGCTGTTCCAGAAGTTGTAAACTTCCATCCCGCTGAGTACATGAAGAAGTTGCTCAGAACATCACAAGAATTCAAGACCAACCTCCAGTTCACAGAATCCTTTCCAGCTGCAAGGTAAGTTTTCTGCTGACTCTCATCATAATTGATTAAGCATTGTCAGATTTTGCATATTCAGCACAATATAGATATTCTGATCCTGATGATGTACATATTCTGAAAAGTCATGCATCTGCCTGCCTAAGCAGAGGAAATCCCAGTTCAGAGTTTCATAAAGAAATTAAGGTTCAAAATTAGAATTAGCAAATACATGTTGCTTCTGATATTTCATGAAATTTGTCATAACCTTTATGCATGCAACTTCTATTTTGTAAATGACTAAGCTACAAATGTTCCGACTGGCATGGAGAGAGGCAAAGTTCTGACAGTTGCGTCAGAACTTCTGAAAACTTCTGAGTTCTCAGAAGATCTAAAACTTCTGAACTTCCATATTTTTGCTAACATGTTTCTATTTGTGCAGCAAGTCAGAGTCAGAACTTCTGACCTCTTCTACTTTCAGTATTTTGCGCTGATTATGTTTTCTTCTTTTATTATTTAGCCATCATATTATATTTGATTTTTAATCAAAAAACATCAAAAATATTTTATATTCGCATGTTATATTTTCTTTTAACATAAAAAGACAAAAATATTTTCTTAAACAAAGGTTACTTTTTTTAAAAACAGACAAGCATTTTACATTCCCTGTACATTCTTATCTATTTCAATATGGTTGTAATAGTAACCTAGAATTTTAACTTGCAACCCCCATTCATAAATATGTACCCCCATCCCCTTAAATATTGTAATAGCGTAGGACTTTACATTCCTGCACTGTTATTACTTTCAATATATGCTAGTAATTAGGGTGTGTGTGACAAGATATGAAAATTGACAAACAAATCACCCTAATCAATATAAATTATGCATGCAATTAAATACACTCACACACTTACACCCTTAGGGTAATTCCACTTGTTGCCTTACAAAAATGGCCATGTTATGCATGTGGGATGTCTTAGCACAAACGAATTGAAAAATACAAGATCATAGTCCCTCGATGACGCTATCAAAGTTGCCTTTCAAAATGATCTTAGTCCCTAAAAGAAAAGTGCTAAGTCATCTCACAACATTGCTATCATGGTCATACGATGACCCAACGCTCGTCCCTTCACATCCAACGATGGGGCTTCTTACCAAATTAATGGTAATATAGCAACATCTAAAGGGGGAGGAAAAGCACATCTAAGACCTTTTGAGTAGGTAGATTACTTTTAGTTACTTGCTCACTCTCAAAACAAATATCCTTGCTATTTCCAAAAACAAGTCACATACACTTTCAAAAACATTTTCAAAACACTTTCCAAAACTTGAAATATTTTCAAAAGCTCAACACTTTGTATACGTTCTTACGAAAGAGAACTATTACAAAGTTTTCCTAAACGATGGCACCTTTTCAAAATAATTTCAAAAACCACACGAAACACATCTTTCAAATAAAAGCAAGTGATCTAACGAGTAACTAAGAGCCCATGGAAAACCATGTATGAAAAGGGTGCTAATACCTTCCCTTTTTCATAATCTATCCTCCGAAGTCAAGAAAACATCTCTAAAGGTCTTTCGTGTACTTTTTCACCTTTCCTTATTGGATAAAAGAAAAGTCGGTGGCGACTCTTGCTAAACTGCAACATTTGCGAACATAAACGCAAAACCTCAAAGTCAGTTCTCCCACCGTATCACAGAACTGGCGACTCTACTGGGGGTAAAATCTTAAAAGTAAGGTTACCTTAGGGTTAGATCACATTTACTTGCTTACATTGCTTGATTTGTTTTCTTTACATTTTGGTTCCTTGTTTGAGTTTGTTTTAAATCCTACACCCGGATTTGGGGACACCTTTTTAGGTAAGTAGCAATAAACTGCGAGGGAATTGTGCGGGGTATACCGACACGGTTGAAGCAATAGCTACGTTGATGTGGCACTTTGGTTGGTACCGGTAACCCTTGAGTCAGTCAAGGAGAGTATGGGGCCGCCACGTGGTGTCGTAAAGCATCAAATGACCTTAGAACCTTACTTGACCAACTTGGCCATTAGGAAGTAGAGAGATAACCGACTTTGGTGTAGTCCTAAGTTGGTTGATACTCGATGCTACACTCATTGAGGTTTGACTCTTGAGTTTTTTTTGGTTGTGAGTCAATCACTTATTGAACAAAAGTGATATTGAGATCCCTTAGAACCTGGTTACTATTAACTAGGACAGGATGAGCCAACTAAACTTCAAGAGGGTACTTACCTGAAACCCCATGCAAGCCTAAACCCAAGGACTTGTTTTCTTTGTATATACACTTGTACATAACATCATAACATCATAAACATCATAAGCATCATAAACATCACTAACCATTTCAAGGATTTTTGGATTTATCTTTGTTCTGTTTTATAGGACATGGCCTCCACTCGTAGGAGCACTATCCAAGTCAGTCTTGTGAGGATACCTCCACAACTCAAGGATTTAGTATCAAGGGTCCCTAGAGATTCTCCGTTCACCAAAAGACATGGTCGACTCCTTAGTCTGGTTACCTCAAGTATTGAAGAAGATATGGTAAAAATGATTGTCCAATTCTTTGACCCTTTGCATCATTGCTTCACTTTTCCCGATTACCAACTTGTGCCCACTTTAGAAGAATTTTCTCAACTCATGGGGACCCCTATTCTTGATCAGTTACCTTTCAACGGTATTGAAAGAGACCCTAAATCCGAGGAAATTGCTCGAGCCTTACATCTTCAACCATCTGACATAGTAGCAAATTGGGTAACAAGGAGTGGTGTCAAAGGATTCCTAGCGAAGTTTTTGTTGGAAAAGGCTCAAGAGTGTTGGGATACTTTGGATCTACAAGCCTTCGAGGAAATTTTGGCTCTTCTCATCTATGGGTTGGTACTATTTCCAAATCCTGACCAATTTATAGATGTAAATGCGATCAAGGTTTTCATATCTTGTAATCCGGTGCCTACATTGCTTGGAGACATTTTGCATTCTCTTCACTCTCGCAATTTGAAGAAAAGAGGGACTTTGATGTGTTGCACTCCTCTTTTGGCTACGTGGTTTATTTTGCACCTACCTCAATATGTGGTGAAGAATGAACATGGCATGAGGTGGTCTAAAAGATTGATGTCACTTTCACATGCTGATATCCGTTGGCATTATCGCTCTTTGGAATACATTACCATCATTGACCGATGTGGAGAATTCCCTAATGTCCCTCTACTTGGCATTAGGGGAGACATTACTTACAACCCTTGTTTAAATTTACGACAATTTGGATATGCTAGGAGAGATGGCCCTCATGAGGTACTCATCTAAGGAATTGCATTTGACTACGAAAGCGACACCCAAGGTTACCGTCAAAGATTTATACGAGCTTGAGGTATGGTTAACAAAGTTGATAGCAAGACGTTGGGGCGTAAGAATTCCATTCCTTTGGAACCTTATCTTAAATGGGTGAGGGCTCACGCTCAAAGTCTCAAGATGCCTTATGAAGCCGTCTTACCTGTTATCATGGAGCCAATAGTTGAGGGAGACATTCCCCATACTATCCTCTATCCTGATATGCCTACTTCTCTTGAAGATTTGCAAAACACTTGGATTCAGTTAAAAGGAGAATGAGACACCTTTAAAGCTAAGTTCTATGAGAGTGAGAGGAAGTTATTAGAGCTTACAAGGGAGCTTCATGAAGAAAGGAGCTTAAACACCTACATTGCGCCAAAAAAGATGCGCACAACTTTTCTGTCTTAGGAGTTTACTTTATGCTTATTTCTGTTGTTGTAAGCCCAAGAGGCATGCTTGTATTCAAATCAGAACTCCTTAAATACAAGTTAACGTTTGTTCACTCTTTGTCTATACAAATTTAAATTCCTTAAATCCTTGAAATCATTTGCATATTGCATATTCATGCATCATGACATGACATGTGTCCGCATAATAGGTTTCCTTATCTCTCCGCTATTTATTTCAGCAAGATGGATCTAGAGAAAACTGTGATGGAACTCCAGGCCCAAAGTTCTCAATTTCAGGAAGCCTTATTCGCCCTAGCCAAGGGGAAGCAAGATATGATGGCCTTGTTGGCCTCTAAGAAAAATCCAAAGAAGAAAGCTATACTCAACATGGGTAAAAGGTTCAAGGAGACAATCCGTCAAATTCCAATAGAGGAAGATTCATCCGAAGAGGACGAGAACCAAATTGGTGAGGTCAAGAGTACTCAAGCCGACTGTATCAATGACCAAGAATCTGATGATGATTATTTCAATGAACAATATCCACCCGCGGAAATCAAATACAGGCAGCTAGAAGACAGGTTGAAAGCGGTTGAAATCCAAGCTATTCCCGGTTTAAATTTTGACGATTTGGGCTTAATCTCTGGGGTAGTCATTCCCCACAAGTTCAAAATACCAACCTTTGCAAAATACGATGGGGTTTCTAGCCCAAAGCCCCATTTGAAGTCCTATGTGCGCAAGATACAACCGCACACTGCTGATAAAAAACTCTGGATTCACTTTTTCCAAGAGAGTCTGGATGGAACACAACTTGAATGGTTTTATCAGTTGGATGGCTCTCGCATCAATACTTGGGAGGGTCTAGCTACTGCCTTCTACCATCAATATCAGTACAATGCCGACTTGGCACCGAAAAGGGTTCAATTGTAAGGTATGACCATGGGGAAGGATGAGGGATTTAAGGAATATGCGTAGAAGTGGAGAGACCTTGCTAGTAGAGTCCAACATCACTTGACTGATAGGGAACACATTGACATGTTCAAGAGCACATTATCAGGTCCTTTCTTTAATCTATTGGTTGGCTGCTCTTCTTCTGGTTTCACCGAATTAATCCTAACCGGTGAAAGAGTTGAAAGTGGCATTAAAAGTGGAAAGATCTCTGTGGCATCTACTTCCACTCCCAATCATGTCAAGAAACCTTTTGCTATGAAGAAAGAATTTAATGTTATGTATGGAGCAAAGGCCCATACCAAAATGAATAATCGTATGTCTGTCAATGTTGTCCGAATCTCCAATCCGACTGCTACTCAAAGACCATCTGCAAATAATCAACGTGTTGAAGCTCCAAGAAGACAGTTTACAAGGTTAGGCATGTCATTATCTCAAGCCCTTCAACATATGCTCAGGGCCAATTTAGTGACATTGCGGGATCCTCCCGCCAACTCTGACACTTCGTCACTAAGATATAATCCAAATGCAAAGTGTGCTTACCATTCAAACAGCCCCGGGCATGAGACTGGTCAGTGCTGGGCCTTAAAAAACAAACTCCAGGATTTAATTGACAACAAGACTATTGAATTTGATCCTCCTCCGACGCCTAATGTAATTACCGCTCCAATGCCAAAGCGCGACAAAGGTGTTAATGTTGTCGAAGACATAACTTTCATTGCCTCTGTTGAAGAGTTAACTATTCCGGTGAATGTAATTAAGAATAATCTGTTGAAAGCTGGTACTTTCCTTGGCTGTGGAAAAGACTGTGTGGGTTGTATGACACAATCTGATGGGTGTGAAGAACTTAAGAAAGTTATACAGCGCCTAATGGATAGTCACGAAATTCTATTCTAAAAGATCCCCGCCATAAAAAATTCAATCGACAAAGCTGAAGATTTGGCCATCATAACAATTTCAAACAAACCTCTTAGGATCTCATCCAAAGGTCCTATCAGGATTTCGAACGAACCAATCATTGCTCCTCTCATAATCACTACTGCCGGACCTGTTCCATACACCTCTGATAAAGCGGTACCATGGAATTACGGTGCCGATGTTTATTATCATGGGGTAAAACAAGATTCTTGGATTGATGATAGTGAAGCTGGTGTTACTAATATTTCTGGTTCTAGTAAAGTCACAAGAATAAGAAGGGTCTTTTCCCTTGTTATCTCACCACCAACCACTACCACAGTTCCAACCGCATAACCAATGGCGGTGCTGGGGCCAGTATTATAGGAAAAGAGAAAGAAAGTGAGCCTGCTAGGGAAGAGGCACCTGCTGAAAAGTTTGTTATGGAAGAACCATACATTCAAGAGATGGAAGAGATCCTGAAGATTATCAAGAAAAGCGACTTAAAAATAGTGGAGCAGTTGGGGCAAACCCCTTCTAAAATATCAAGGTTGTCCTTATTGCTATGTTCCGACACCCATGCACAAGCTTTGATTAAATTCTTGAAAAAGGCTCATGTGCCTCAAGAAACCACAACCGACCAATTTGAGAACTGCGTAGCAAGTCTGATGGCTGACAATGGTCTGGGGTTTTTCGATGCATATTTAACTCCCATGGGAAAGAATCACAATAAAGCCTTGGATGTTTCTGTTGAATGTAAGGGGACCACTCTGGCATATGTTCTGGTGGACACAGGCTCATCTTTAAATGTGTTACCTAAAGGCGCTTTAGATCGGCTAGACTGTGAAGGTTTGGTTTTAAAACCAAGTGATATTGTTGTGAGGGCATTCGATGGATTGAAAAGGATGGTTCATGGAGAGGTGGATCTCCCAATTAAGGTTGGTTCACAGATTTTCAACTCCACATTCTATATAATGGACATACGGCCTGCGTATTCTTGCTTGCTTGGGCGCCCATGGATCCATGGGGAAGGTGCGGTCACTTCTACTCTCCACCAGAAGTTAAAATACCCAGTTCAAGGGAAGGTTGTCACTGTTTGTGGTGAAGAAGAATTTATGGTAAGCAATCTCAATTCTTTCAAGTACGTAGAAATGGATGGTGAATTCATAGAGACTCCGTGCCAGACGTTTGAAGTTGTGGCCACCACCAAAATCTCCTCCGACACTCCAGGAGCCGATAAAATTACCCCCAAGATGGTTTCTCTTAAGGATGCTGTGTCGTGGTAGAAGAAGGAAACAATGAGATGTGGGGTCAACTCCTTGATATCCCGTTCAAGACAGACAAATTTGGGTTAGGTTTCACCTCCAAAGCTCAGAAAGAAATTAGAGGTGCTCGTACTGGACATCCACCTCTCCACCTCAAAATTCATGAAGTGAATGTTGTAGAGGACTCCGATGACGAGTGTGATTTTGAAGACTGGATCTACCCAACAATCAAAGGGAAGCTCAACAATTGGCATACAAAGGACTTTGTGCCCATCTCCTTCATTGAGGAGTAATCTACTTGTTTTTGCTTTCTAATCAATTCAGGAACTCTATGTCTGTAATATTATCTCTAAACAATGACTTTTAAGCCATGTGCCTTTCCCGGGGCACTTTGGTCCTTTTGTCACGGGTTTTATTTATGTTCATCAAATCATATGATCATTCAGCATATTGGACTCTTTTGCATTCAAATGTTTGTGGTCATTGTCTTTCTTTTCTTTCAAAAACATTGTCAAAAAATAGCCATGTATCTTACATGCACACACACACACACACACACACACACACACACATACACACACACACACACACACACACACACACACACACACACACACACTCCTGCAGGTCTACATCCACTCTGGATCCTATTGTTAATGACTCTACTATTGCCAACTATGACTTTGAATGTCCTATCAACCAAGCCAAAGATGAAAGCGAGGAAGATTGTGACATACCAGGAGAACTAGCCAGACTTCTGTTACAAGAGGAAAAAGCTATTCAACCACATGAAGAGTCAATTGAGGTTATCAACTTGGGTACTGAGTCAGATAAGAAGGAAATCAGGATCGGCGCTAATTTGGAAAGCAGTGTTAAGAGCTGCCTGGTTCAAATGTTGCGCAATTATATGGAAGTATTTGCTTGGTCGTATAAAGATATGCCTGGGTTAGATACCAACATCGTGGTTCATCGTCTGCCAACTAAAGAAGACTTCCATCCTATTAAACAAAAAGTTCGTCGCGTGAGGCCTAACATGTCTGAAAAGATCAAAGCCGAAGTAATGAAACAATTTGATGCAGGATTCCTAGCTGTAACATCCTATCCTCAATGGGTGGCCAACATAGAGCCAATACCAAAGAAAGACAGGAAAGTTCGCATGTGCGTAGACTATAGGGATCTGAATAGGGCAAGCCCTAAGGATGATTTCCCTCTACCAGACATTGACGTCTTAGTCGATAATACTGCTCAGCATAAAGTCTTCTCATTCATGGATGGCTTCTCAGGCTATAATCAAATAAAGATGGCTCCCAAAGATATGGAAAAAACTACTTTCGTTACACAATGGGGCACCTTATGCTACAAGGTCATGCCGTTCGGGTTAAAGAATGCAGGGGCAACATATCAAAGGGCTATGGTTACTTTATTTCATGACATGATTCATCATGAGATATAAGTATATGTGGATGATATGATCGCCAGATCACAAACTGAAGAAGAACATCTCAGTCACCTGCACAAACTATTCGAAAGACTAAAAAAGTACAAGCTAAGGTTAAACCCTCACAAGTGCATGTTTGGAGTACGCTCTGGAAAGCTTTTAGGTTTTGTTGTCAGCAATAAAGGCATTGAAGTTGATCCTGCCAAGATAAAGGCCATCCAAGAAATGCCAGTCCCTCATTCTGAAAAAGAAGTTATAGGATTCTTGGGTCGTCTCAATTACATTGCCCGTTTCATATCACACTTAACTACTACTTGTGAGCCACTCTTCAAACTCTTGAAGAAAGATCAGGTAGTCAGGTGGAACGATGAATGCTAGATTGCTTTTGACAAAATCAAGGAATACCTACAAGAACCTCCTATTCTCATGCCTCCAATTGAAGGAAGACCTTTGATCATGTAGTTGACAGTACTAGAGAATTCTATGGGGTGTGTTTTGGGCCAACATGATGAGTCTGGCCGAAAAGAGCATGCAATTTACTACCTAAGCAAAAAGTTAGCGACTGTGAAACCAAATATTCATTGGTCGAGAAAACTTTTTATGCTTTAGTGTGGTCTGCTCGCAGGCTAAGGCAGTACATGTTGACTCATACCACTTTGTTGATTTCTAAGATGGATCCGATTAAGTACATCTTCAAAAAACCCGCCCTTTCCGGACGGATAGCCAGATGGCAAATGATCTTGACTAAGTACGACATTCAATACACAAATCAAAAAGCCATCAAAGGAAGTGTACTAGCAGATCATTTGGCCCATCAAGCTGTGGATGATTATAAGTCAATGAACTTCGACTTCCCTGACGAGAATATTATGCTGGTAACTGACTGTGCGAAACTTAGACCGTATGACGGACCTGAACAAGGATCCCGATGGACTATGGTATTCGACGGGGCTCCCAACGCCTTAGGTAACGAAATTGGTGATTTGATCATCTCTCCTGAAGGTTGCCACACCCCTTTCACTGCCAGACTATGCTTCGATTGCACAAATAATATGGCTGAATATGAATCATGCATCTTAGATTTGAAAGCTGCCATTGACTTAAGGATCAAGCATTTGGACGTATTTGGAGATTCCGCCTTGGTGATCAGCCAAGTAAGATGAGATTGGGACACTAAATACCCTAACCTTATCCCTTACAAGGAGTTCATTCTATCCCTAATTCCTTACTTCGAAGAAATCACATTCAAGCACTTCCCTAGAGAAGAAAACCAGTTGGCTGACGCTTTTGCAACCATGTCCTCAATGTTCAAAGTTAGATGGGATAACGAAGCCCCTATGATTACAATTGAAAGATTTGATGAACCTTCCCATTGATATGAGCTTGACACTGATGCGGAAACTCCATGGTACCATGAGGTAATGAGATACTTTGAAGCACAAGAGTATCCAAAGGGAGCACTATCAATGACAAAAAGTTCTTACGAAGATTTGTAACCAAATTCTTCCTAAGTAACAGGATATTGTACAAGTGCAACCATGATTCAACTCTACTCCGATGTGTTGATAAGAAGGAGGTAGAGGAAATTATAGAAGACATGCACGATGGCCTTTTTGGTACTCACTCGAGTGGACATACGATGGCCAAGAAAATCTTAAGAGCATGTTATTATTGGTCAACAATGGAGACCGATTGTCACCAACATTTAGGAACTTGTCACAAATGCCAAATCTACGTTGGAAAGGTCCATGTACCTCCAATCCCTATGAATGTCATGACCGCTCCATGGCAATTTGCAATGTGGGGTATTGACATGATCAAAGAAATCAAACCTACTGCTTTCAACGGGCATCACTTCATTCTTGTCGCCATCGACTATTTTACCAAATGGGTCGAAGCTGCCTCGTTTGCCTCAGTCACCAAGAATGTGGTAGCCAGATTCATCAGATACAATCTCATCTGTCGTTATGGTATCCCCGAAAGGATCATCACCGACAATGGGAATAATCTCAACAATGCCATGATCAGGGAATTGTGCACTCAATTTAAGATCAAGCATCACAATTCTTCTCCGTATAGACCAAAAATGAATGGCGCAGTCGAAGCGGCCAACAAAAATATCAAGAAGATTATGCAGAAAATGGTAGTGACCTATAAGGATTGGCATTAGATGTTGCCATTTTCTCTACATGGCTACCGTACTTCAGCTAGAACATCAACTGGGGAAACTCCCTTCTCTCTAGTCTATGGCGTGGAAGCTGTTTTTCCAATGGAAGTTCAAATTCCCTCACCGAGGATTATGATCGAGGCTGGCCTAGGCGAAGACGAGTGGATTCAAACGAGATTGGATCAGCTGAACTTGATCGATGAAAAACAATTAGCTGCTATTTGCCATGGTCAGACGTATCAAAAACGGATGATCAAGGCTTTCAACAAAAAGGTCAAACCTCGAGTATATCAAGTTGGTAACTCGGTGATAAAACGCATCATTTTACCACAAGGTGACCCCAAAGGAAAATGGACTCCCACCTATGAAGGGCCATTTGTTGTCAAGAGAGTTTTTTCTGGCGGTGCCATGATACTGAACACCATGGACGGTGAAGATTTCACATATCCTATAAACACGGACATAGTTAAAAAATACTACACATAAGAGACCCGTTAGGTTGACACGCCTAAGCAAAATAAGGGCATCCCGATAAACCGAAAGGTTTGGGCAAAAATTAGGGATATATGCAAAAGATTGTACACCCGGCAAGTTGAAAACCCAAAAGGGCGACTTGGGCAAAAAAGGGTATCCTGGTGGACCGAAAACCCGAAAGGGCGGCCCAGGAAAAAATTAAGGATTAAAAGCGTACGACTATGTCCCATGAAATCAACACAATCAATTCTACCACCAAGGTCTAAGTTCAAATGGTCCAGGATCAATCCAATCACTTTCGATCAACGGAGAAGGATGTTCGAAGACATTGGGGCAATAGTAAAGCTGGAAGGCAATGAGATCATTTCACATGGCTATTTGTTTTCATTTCTCAATTTTGCTTTTCCTTTTTGGCGATTTCCTCTTACTAGGGTTTCCGTCCCTATGTATAAAAACACATATTCATTGGCAAAATATCAATACAAATACACTTTGGAGTGCAAAATTTTCTATCTCTATTTTGAATGCAAATTTGTCCAAATGACTAAAATTGAATGAACATATGCATATGAACATAATTAAAGCTATTTGGAACATGTGTCCTGCTAAACAGCAGCATCAACGAAGCATCAACACACAACAGCAGTAGGCATCTCTTTTAATGTATGTGAAAATAGCCCCACAAAGTTATCTCATCATCATTATTCCTACCAGGGCGGTGACAATAAACCTTTCCCCAACGGAGTTTCCCATAAAATCTCCTTACACGGGATAATCCCCGGCCAGAGTCTCAACCTATTGACAACTTTCTCCCCAGCTAAAGCCTAGGAGATCTCTTCCTAAAGGGAATTCACCTCCTCAGCAGGGTTTATTTCCCCAACAAAGTTATTTCCCCAGCCAAGTGCAAACTTCTCAACGTACAAGACACAACTTCCCCAGCTAAGTATATACTCCCCAGTGAGTCCAAATTACCCAGCTGAGCCCATCTTGCCCGGTTGAGCCCATCTTCCCCAGCTGATTATATCTTCCCCAAACCAAGGTTTTTATCCACAGATGAGTATATCTTCTCCAACCGAGGTTTTCATCCCCAATGGAGTATATCTTCCAACCAAGAGTTTATTCCCAAGCTGAGTCCATCTTCCCCAGCTGAGTATATCTTCTCCAGCTAAACCAAAATTCCCCAGTTGAGTCCAAGTTGCCAAGCTGAGTACATCTTCTCCAACCAAGGATATTTTCTCCAAACAGAATCTATCATCCCCAGATGAGCCCTTCATCCCCGGCTGAGCCCGTCCTCTCCAGTTGGGTGTATCCTCCCCAAACTGAGTCTGCCTTACCCGACTGAGTCTATACTCTCCAGTTTGAATTCCTCTTTTAAATGACTTCAAGTCATAGGGTCACAATCCCTAATCCTCAATAAAGCCTTCAACAAAGCCTTTATTATTACCAAGAAATTCTATGAAGCCTGGATCCGACCAGATATTAGCACAACTTTCGAGTTATTACTGAAGCCTGGACCCGACCAGATAACAGTTGATCTAAATTTCAAAATGCTATGAAACCTGGACTCGACCAGATAATAGCCTAGCTCTTCAAAGATATAGAAGAACCTGAACTCAATCTGACCAAGGTTTTAACTTCTTTTCCCCAGTAGAGTTGCCTCTCTATCCTCAACAAAGGACTGAGAAACCTGGATCCGACCAAATATTATTCCTCATTTCCATCCTTTCAAGAAAGCCATTGCGAAGCCTGGATCCGACCAGATAGCAATCATCCTCAGAGACTCGTTGCGAAGCCTGGATCCGACCAGATAGTAATCACTCACAGAGATTCGTTGTGAAGCCTGGAAACCGACCAGATAACAGCTAAATCCCCAAGCAGTTTATTGTGAAGCCTGGACCCGACCAGATAACAATTAACTTCATCAAAGAAATCTGCAAAGCTTGAACCCGACCAGATAACAGTTTTCAACCAGTTTATTGTGAAGCCTGGACCCGACCAGATAACAATTAACTTCATCAAAGAAATCTGTAAAGCCTGGACCCGACCAGATAACAGTTTTTCAACCAGTTTATTATGAAGCCTGGACCCGACCAGATAACAGTTTGACTTCTTCAATTACTGAAGCCTGGACTCGACCATATAACAGTTTGACTTCTTTAATTATTGAAGCTTGGACACGACCAGATAACCGTTTTTCAACCAGTTTATTGTGAAGCCTGGACACGACCAGATAACAATTAACTTCATCAACCTCTAAATCTGCGAAGCCTGGACCCGGCCAGATAACAGTTTTCAACCAGTTTATTGTGAAACCTGGACCTGACCAGATAACAATTGACCTCATCAACCTCAAAAATCTGCAAATCCTGGACCCGACCAGATAACAGTTTTCAAACAGTATATTGTAAAGCCTGGACCCAACCAGATAACAATTAACCATGATTCCCGGAAAGACACTATGAAGCCTGGATTCGACCAGATAATAATACAGTTTCCCAATATACCATAAAGCCTGGACATGACCAAATGACTATTCAATTTCAAGGAATTTTCTACAAAGCCTGGACCCGATCAGATAACAGTTAATTCATCCGTTCCTCCGATAAGTTACTGTGAAGTCTGGATCCGACCAGAAAACAGTTAACCTTCGCATCCCCAGCAAATTATTGTGAAACCTGGACCCGACCAGAAGACTATTCAATTTCAAGGAATTTTCTACAAAACCTGGATCCGACCAGATAATAGTTAATTCATCTCTTCTCCCAGTAAGTTGCCATGAAACCTGGATCCGACCAGATAGCAACCGACTACTTCATCCTCAGCAACTGCGAAGCCTGGATATGACCAGATAACAACTGATATTTGAGTGATGTTCCCCAGCAAAAGCATCCCTTCAATAAGATTTGAAGATATGAATATTCTTCATTTCCAACAGGCAATCAGGGATTCAACCCCCAAAATTTCCACAACAGCAGTCAGGGATTTATTTTC